>JAZKJV010008820.1:600000-1135000 GCA_037367405.1 Ottelia alismoides | reverse complement strand
TTAATTATAACAACTTGCATTAATAGTCCTATTTTTAGAGATTAGTTGTCACTTGTACTAAAGATGTGAACACAAAAGTCATCGTCCACCGCTTAGTCCTATTTCCATAATATCCTAAGTGACAAATAATGAAAAGGGAAAAAATCATGCAGATGTAAAATCGTGATGTCATTCTCAAGAGAAGTACTTACAATTGTACTAGCTCTCTTCATGCATATGCTAGGGTGAGTAAAAAATTATCTAAATGCAAGCAAGTCGATGGAAATCCACAACTAATCATGCATCTATTAGTGGAAAGATATCAATATAATTGAGCTAGGTTGAACGTAGATTAAGTGTGTCTCATAAATATTAGAGATGAGTGAATCTCATAAGACGAAGTTAGTGTGCCCTAACTTCGAATCAAGAACTAAATAATAATATATCAAAAATAGCTCTATGAGATGTGTGCCTAGATCCTAAATCGAGCACTCAAGCTGAGTCCTACCCAACATGGGTGAAACAGATTCAACAGACCAAACAGGTAATAAAGTCCAAAGTCTAACATTATACATCAAGAAATATCAACAAAATTAATCTTAGAGAAACTTGATGGCGTTTTCTGCGGTTCTTCTTAGCGGGAACTCCAACTTGAGCTTCCAGCCTCCATTCTCCATGACCATCCTCGATGAATGAGCCCTAACATAGAAGAGAGAATATTAGATGTTTCAAAGATTATCAACACACACATACACACACACACAAACACACACACACACACACACACACACACACACACACACACACACACACACATATATATATAATGCAGAAAACATTGTATCATGGGATTAACCTAGATAAGATAAAAATCAACTTAATCTCAATATGAAAGCCTACATAATTATAATGAAGTTGTATCCCTAACAAAGACGCCATCTGATGAAATACTAAATTCTTATGTTAATAAGGATCCTTTGTAGCAAGAGCACTTAGATTTTTCATATAGAACTGAACAAATGATCTCTATGAAGAGAATTCGACTTTAATTTTAGCCTGAGAAGTCTAGTGTCAAACACTAGGACACGAGCCATAATATAATTATTTAGGTGTTAAATAAATAGGTCAAGTAATTGATAAATTATCTAGGTCAAAATGAGACAAACAATAATGCAGGAAATGCAAGATTACATGCACAAATGAATGCATACGTGGAGGAACAAAATGTGATGATGAATTATATAAGTGCATGTTAGAAAATAATGATGTGATGACAAAAATGATAACACATGCAAATGTATACATAAATATGCCCTAAAATGATTCATCAAACTTAAGCAATTAATCAAGATTCAATAATGCATTTTAATCCAAGCTGGGTTTTCGTTAATAGGGATTTAAATGACTTAATTGTATCTAATAAAATAATCAATCATTATGCATAAAAATAGAGAATCAATTAAGACTTAAGAAAAATAACGAAACAAGGATCAAAATGCCACTAAAATCGCTTCATTTCGAGATCATATGTTCAATTTATTCAAGTTTGAATCCATGGGCGTAAATGTGGTAAAAGCATGCATAAAACATAGAATAAAGTTCATAGACAGGTCCCTGGAGGGACTAAAATGCAAATATAGAAAAGTGGCTCATGAAATTATGGAATACCACTTGTGCAGGGGTATTTTTGCAATATTAGATAACTGGCGGGATAGCTATGCAAATGACCCAATGTCATGTGCAGAGGCCCATGACTTCAGGATTGGATCCAATGCATGGCTTGGGCCACATCGCATCTCCTTGTTACTTCAGCAATGGCTTGATTGCTCCAAGGCTTTATATTCAGGGTTGTCAATGTGGATAAAATTTGGTCGTTAAGATCATCCCCAATTTGTGCGATCCGACGGTACCTGGGCCATCTCCTTGGAAGACCGCCGTCATGTGCGGTGGCTTCGAAGCTGGGCTCCTACGAGCCCTTTCTTCCTTCGCCATGCTCCTAGAGGTTCTCCACAGGTTTGCGATGATCTTGAGTTGGCTCGCAAAGGTGAGGCTAAGCTGGTGAAGGCCCTAGAGTGATCGGACGATGGTGGCGATGAAGTTATATCAAGAATAAAACTCCATATCAGAGCACCTTCCCGACTTCCAGCCATTAAATGTTTCAACGCCTACAGATGTTAGAATAATAGATAACCTAAGTATAAGATGTGCACACGTATGACAGTGAGTGGGATGAAGGTATGATATGAATGAAGAAAGTGAAGCCCAGATGGGTTCTTCTTCACAGTTAAAGACAAAGGTTAATCGAGGTGAGAGAGCGCAGTGGAACAAAAATCACGAAGAACATATTCTTCAGCGTGGATCAAGCCTCCATGGTGAGGGTCGAAAACACCTTGGCCCGGAATATGGAGCTTACCATATTACGAAAATAATTGAAGAATTGAATAAGAAATACTAGTTATCTAACCTATATATGAAGAAATTATGCGGTTGATGGAGTGAAAGGCTTGGGTTTGAGGTCTTCTCTGATCTCGGGTCTTCGCTCAGAGTGTTCAGTCATGACACGAGCTCGAACAACGGCCTATTGGCGTTGTATCTTGGTCCTTCCGACCAAGGATTAACATCGGAGCAAATGCTCCATTATTGCACTTCGAGTCTCCATTTCCCTGTCATGGATAGAAAATGATGGTTTATGAGGATCCTCACACCAAGGTGGATCCCCTCTTACTTGGGTTGTCGAGGGATTTTTGATTAAGAACTGCAGTTGTGAAGTAGTTCCGGCGGAGGTTTCAACCGCCCCCTGCAATGGGGTGGTTAGGATTAGTATGAAATGGAGGTTGGAGAGGGTTAGGGATGTTGGGAGAAGGGAATGAAAGTAGAGGTTGGTCGGAAGGTGGTTGAGGTTGGCTAAGAAAATAGGGGGATGACAAGGTAGTTAGGTGGTTTGCGGAGGAGGAAAGAAAGGCACGAGAGGTTAGGGACGATAGATCAACCGTCTGATACAGATCAGACGGTCTACCTTTCGATGGAGTTGAGTGGCTATGATCTGATTTAGAGATCAAATCAAAGGGCGGAAATTAGGACGCTAATGAATGGCCTGGATGCACAGATGGGATGATCTGACTATGCTGGTTTTGTGCGGATGGCATGACGAGATCGGGACACGTGGCGCAATCTAGAGTTGCCACGTGGCCCAATCAGAATTAAGAATATTGGAAAAATTAAAGAAAATGAGAAAATAATTAGTTAGGAATCGAATCAAGAAAAGTGCTGAAATGGAAGTTGTAGATCTCGACGAGATGTACTAGTTTCATGTAGAAGATAAAAAGATCAAAGATCATCTATACATTGATAAAAATTAAATACATACTAAAACAAATATGGAACAATTTTCTTTGATTTTTCTTTTTGTTATTCTTATGGGGTTTTATTTTATTTTATGTTATTTTATTTATGTACAATATTAATCTATTTTTATTTGAATTTTAATAAGAAATAAATACATAAACTATTACACCACAATAGGATTATATTAATATATAGTAATTAGTGTCAATTATCTACAATACAATAATTAGTAATTAATGTTAATTAGTCAGTGAATCTTGTGATTAACTTAAGCAAGAAAGATAATATATTAAGTAAAGCTGATAAATTTGGGATTTATCCTTGCACACCGCGTTCAGCCTCCCGTCACCGTTGCGGTGGAGGTAATCATCTAAGGAACTCCTCTGAGTTCCTCGTTCCCAGGCGACTACCTTCAATGACACCTTCATCCTTCCGTAGTTTCCAGGTTAGTCATAGATTTCCCTTTCTCAATTTTCTTTATTTCCTTCATCTTCTGATTCTCCTCCTATCCTCTTCTTTCCTCCTCTCAATCCTTCTCGTTTTCTCTGCAAATCCATACAAAATCAACCAAAATCATCACCACTTCACCTTCATCTGCACCTAATTCAGTTCTCTGTTCTTGTTCCATCACCCGTTCAACTCAGACTCAATCCGATTCTAAGATTTCAGATCCTATTTCCTTCACTCATAGGGCAACCCCATCCCATTTCATCGTCCATCTCCATTTTTTTCATTTAACGTCCAATCGAGGAACAGAATCCTCGAGTCTATTATCACAGCTCGCAGGTCCTCAAAGTCGACCAGCTTCAAGAAGATCTGCACCATCTTCAAGGAACGAGAAGCATCAGAGAATCGATCGTCACCGTTTGGGCTTTACTTTGAACTAAGCACCTACATCTGTTTAGCCGCTAGATCTGCAGCACGAAGCTCGATCGATATTCACATGGAGATAGTTGCAGGTAAACTTCATCTAATTTGCATGATTTTGTGCTAATTCAGAGTCGATTGTTGCAGATTGAGTTATCTGGAGGCATCGTTGAAGACCAACAACGAAGAGAAGCCATCTCCTGTACCCAAGGAGAACTTGGACCTCTCAACCCGATTCTGCCTCAATCACAATCGACGCACCTTGGAGCCAGATCGAAAGACTGTCGTGAACGGAGATTAGCTTTAATTTTAGAGCTCCGCCGCACTCGAAGCATCGACTGATGCGTCCGTAACATCTGAACTGGAGTAGCATCAAAGCCGCCATCGCAGTAATCCTTGATCTGGAACTGAACAGTGAATAGGAGCTGTTCGAGTTTGATTTTTGTGAAGAACAAGCAGCCTCCCCAGATTTCACAACAGTCGTCGATCCGCCCTGATCGAATGGTTCAGATCTCTGAACAAAACGCGATCTAGACCATCGATCGGGCTTGACTAGACGATCGAGTTCATTACCACTGCCCACTGCTTAAGCGCTGCACGTGAGCAGCACGTGCGGAATGAGATTTTTTAGGGTGCTTTGCATAAACGTCCTCGGCACTTCAAACATTTATAAACCAGTCCTCTGAACTGCTGTTTCAAGCATGTGCTTTACCAAGTTCTTTGTGGTGTTTTACAAGTTGCATCCTCATGATTATAATTAATTGCATACATGTGCAGATCGAGCTCGAGGCATTGGATACTGTGATTTTTGCATATTAGGCCCCACAAGTTCCATTATTATCAAGCGTGCCCCATTATTTCCATACTATTACTTCTATAATACCCTTGTATACCGCAATATATAAATACTAATAAATACATATTAAAATACAATTAAAAATATGATATAAAATAAAAATACATATAAATACCCAATATTATACGATATGCAGTATTAAATCAATCTTAAAAAATATAAAAAATTTTCTATTTAAAATAATACTAAAAATACTAAAAAATACGCAAATTGTTAAAATTCCAACTATATAGAAAAACACCTTTGAAAAATCTAAAAAATTACCTATAATATATTTTACTATTTTTTCATATGAACCAAAAATAAGATAAAATTTGAATATTATCAATAAAAAATAAAAATACACAAAACTTCAAAAAATCAGAACTAATTCAGTAAAAATCACAAAAATATGTACAATACCTTGTTGGAAAGGTATTTTCATCAACTTTTTAATAAAAATAGATAAAAATATTTTATTTCTATTTTTTAATTTTAAATAAAAATAATCCCTATTTTGAATTAAAAAAATAGTTTTTTCATGTTAAAAATATTAATAAACCCATAAAAATATAAAAATAACTAAAAGTATATAAAAATAGTAAAAAATTTTAAAACATAAAAATAAAAAATAAAAACCAAATAAAATATAAAATCAAATATCTATACTTCTTTAGTTAAAGGTATATAAAAATAAAAAATAATATACAATTCATAAAATCAAATAAAAATTCAGAAAAATCTCATAAAAATACATAAAAATCGGACACCCTCATACCTTAGATACTCCACCTATTTACCTTAGTTTCCACAGTTTGCCTCCCTGAGTTGGACACTCTCGTACTTATCACTATACCTCTGAGTTTAGGAGTATAAATAAAAAATAAATCTTTTTATGGTAAAATATACCTGGTCGATACTATGACCATTGCTCCATCTTTTCAGAACATCAGATTGGGTGATTTTTCAGATGACGTCGTTACCTGGGAGGCAACATTTGGGTAGATAGATTGGGCCTTAGCATTAGGGTTTCATTTGTCTCTTTCTAATTGTCATCTGTTTCATTTTTATTTTTTTTGTATTTTATTTTTTGTTTGTTCTCTCTCTCTCTCACTCTCTCTCACATACTTTTTTCCTTTATTTCCTTTTTACAACCTTTTGTGTTTATTTGGTGTTGTAGGGCCTAGGTATCGAGGTCAGATTATTGGGAGTCAATCAACCGAGGACGCAGAGGCCAATTTTCTTAGCGAGCCAGGTGCTGAGGAGTAGCACGAGGCAAATACGAGGAGACGCACTTTTGTATTTGTTTACTTTTTCCGTTTTCTTTAGTGAGAGAGGAAGGGACATTTGCCTATTTTTACCTTTGTAGAAGAGGTACCTTAAGGGCATCCAAGCTTGTACTTGGCTTTACTCTTTTTCCGAGTTTATTTCACCAAGTACGGGTGCACTTGGGGGACCTCACCGCGGTTTTGGTTTTCATTGCATTTTCTTCGTTTTTATGGTTTTCTGTTTGTGGATAGGTTCTTGATTAGGATTTTTATTCCTTGTTTGTGCATCGTAGGTTAGTCAGACCATGGACACATAACCTAATCAAATAGATTGATTCTTTCCGTATAGAGCTATTCACTCTTTCTAGGTTACACATTTTATTTTCCACTTTTCATGCATTTATGATAGATTTATATTTCTGTGTGGATCACCCTAAATGTAGAATGTTGGACTCGGATACGCATCTTTATCTCTGCATGCATCATTGATTTTCATGCATTGCATTTTCATCTTCTCTCCCTGATTTCCTTCACTTAGGATTAAACGGAAAAATACCAAAATTAAAATAGCCATTTTTTCTCAAAAAAGGAAAAAGTGATGACCAAAAAGTAAAATTGAGACTGCTAATTCCACTTGACTTCTAAAATTAAATGTAACAGACATCAATCACTGATTTGGGAGAGTAATCCCCTCTTTGTTTGCAAGTACACTCCAGACAGAGTGAGGCATGTACACATAAGGAATAGAGCTCAAAGCCCCAGACTTGTACCCTAAGCGCTTGGACTTCGACTCTCGGGTTCTGTTATTACTACTAGAACTTGCCTCAAACGTCAGCAAAAGTAGTCTCGTGAGTAGGGAGATGGATTTCCTTAGAACTATCTTGAGCTCTTACGTAGATAGTTCTCTATTTGGGGTATTCATCGACTTATTCACGGTCTACTCTAGGAGATGTGAGCTTGCTAAACAACTGATTGATCACTTAAATCTTAAATTGACAAGATTAATGACGAGTCCGTAAATCACGGCTTTAAGAAGTTGTTTTTATCTTTGTTCGTGCTAAAAGAATAATGTCGTTCGTTGTAGGCGGCGATGAATCAGTCAAGAAATAACCACAAAATATTAATCAATTTCAATCAAATGGTTTTATGTTTATTTTACTTGGGCAAGTCCCAAGGTCGAACACAAGGAGGCAAAGGAACAACCTAGAGTTGTGTCTATAAAAATTCATGCACGATTTTCAAAGTGGTATTTTTTTGGACTTTTTAATACAAATAAGGGATGCAAGATGCAATTTCGACCTATTTTAGGGACTAAAATATCGGCTATGTTCAAGTGAAGTCCGAAAAATACGAAATTTGTCCATTATGTAGATTATGATGAAATGAATGCACTGTAATTTTTTTGGAATTTTTGGATGCAATATAATTTTTTTTATGAATTTTTAAATGCAAACAAAATGATTTTCAATATTTAATTATGATAAATACTAAACCTACTTATTTTCGAGGACCAAAATTGTCTAAGATCTATCACTAGGTGATTGATCTCAGAAAATTCCTAAACCTGCAAAATGTAAGATCTAATACCTATTAAAAATCAAATAGTGAAATGTGCAAAATGATTTATACGAGGCAAACGATGCATGTACACATCTTTTTGGGCACAATGTCAAGCACAATTAATCCTACAATATGTGATTTTTCAGGAATTTTTAGAGCAACGGTTAATCCAATAAAAATTCAAGAGCACAACATGGGCAAAGTTTGCAAATTTACACAAAATAACTAATTATTAATTAACCATTAATCACAAAAATATCCACGACATGTTAACATGTAGAAAATTAAGTGAAGAACAACATGCTTTTTGATAGATAAAATAATGCAATGTAGATGTCTAAAATGAAGAGAAATTCAGGGGTACAGATGCAATAAATAAATAAATAAAAACAATGCAAGGGGGAC
This sequence comes from Ottelia alismoides, assembly GCA_037367405.1. NCBI lineage: Eukaryota > Viridiplantae > Streptophyta > Magnoliopsida > Alismatales > Hydrocharitaceae > Ottelia > Ottelia alismoides. Next base: position 1,126,741 of record JAZKJV010008820.1, on the reverse strand, counting down.
CTAATGTTAATTACCTATAAAATGAGGGGTACTCTTGTAATTTTACCAAAGGTCACGTGACGTGACCCCTGGTCGGCGGGGACTGGCGCGCGAAGAGTGGAATCTTCGGGGCGTATTCTGGTAAAATCTCCAAGTGGTCACGTGCTAGGAACGTGACCCTTGAACTTTTGTGCGAATAGAGAGGCTTCCACGGGCGTTGATGCAAAACGTCCCCTCGCTCACGTGCGAAGCACGTAAGGAGGGTCTCGGGTCGGTGGCCCGGAGTTGCTTGGCTGAAGGCGGATGGGGGGGGGGGGGGTAGTGGCCAAGCTGCGGTTGATGTCGGGGCGCTAGAGGCAGAGGAGTCGCAGTTGTGCGCACGGTGGAGGTGTACGTCGATGGAGTTGGTGTAGATGTCGTTGACGCAGCCAGGCAGAGGCGAGGCAGAGTCGTGTTGTCATCGGAGGTTGAAGGCGGTGAAGAAGTCGATGGTGATGAAGATGGCGTTGATGACGCTTGAGGCTGATGAACGGCGAAGGTGGTCGTCGTAGGCTCCACGGTCAAGGACTGGAGCTGGGTAGAGACGCGACGAAGCGAAGGCGGAGGGCCGCTACTGCAACGATGTCATGGAGACAATCGAATCTCGTCGCGGCGGCACCCCGAAGCTATCACCACCGGGTTGCGTGCTTACGACGAATAGGGAATGGGGGAGGGTCGGAGCCCTTTAAATAGGAGCGAGAGGGAGATGGTTGGCGAGACTCGCGGAGGTTGTTGGGAGGTCAACGGCGATGCGAGAGAAGCAGAGGAGGCGGTTGACGAGGAGTGTGGCGGCGGTGAAATCGGAGGAAGGGCGCTGGTGGAAGATGATGCGCAGGAACCGTTCGATCAGAGAAAGATCGAACGGTTGTAAATGCGCCACGTGGTGGCGTGCGGAGAGAGAGATGGCACGGCACATGCCGATCATGTGCGGAGGCTTTATTTATTTATTTATTAACAAAAATGAATTATAAACGACCCAAAAAACGCTGACACGTGGCGGCCTCTGGGGCGGCCACGTGTTAGCACCTGAAAAATCCGTAGAAAAAGGTTTTGTAAAATTAAAAAGAAATAGTAAATGACCTCGAATTGAAAAAGTTCCCTTACAAAAATAGCTCGTCTCGACGAGATCTACAACTTTCATGAAGACATCAAAATCAAAATCGATCAAATGCAGAAAGTGAATTTTTGGGGTATCCCATGTATATAGAATACCTAGATTTTTGGGTTTTCTAATTTTTTTATCATTTTTAATCCAGATAAAAAATCCAAAAAAATATGGGGAAGTCAAATATAAATAAAGACTCCTAAATATACTTTTTTTAGATTTTTATTAATTAAGAAAATATGTACATAAAAACCACTAAAATACATAATGTACAAAAGAGGCCCAAAATCCAACTTTCACATATGAGCTCCGTTTCACTTGAACTTGGTCTTGTTTTGAAGGCAATTGAATGTACATTAGTTCAAAAGTGAGTAGGATTAAATCGGAAATTGGATGGGGAAGATATGTGGCTTTTAGTCCGAAAATCCTGAAATTAGGGTTTGGGTTTTTGGTCCACTTATTTGGGTTAGTGATTTTTTTTATATTTTTCTTTTATTCTTGTTAGTGGTATGTACACAGTGGAGGTGGTTTTGGGTTATTTGGAGTTAGCATGAATGAGTTAAAAATCTAGGAAGTTAGGCTATTTACAGGTCATTTTTTGATTGGATTTTTGGCTTCTTATTTTGTGCAGAAATTATGGATAAAATGCCATTCTTATGAAAACATGCATGGATACTAATTATGTAGAATAGATGCAGACATGCTGTTGATTTTGAGGGAATTGAGCTTAATAAATGAGATTTAGAGTGATGAATCTGAGATTCATCATCCCCCTATACTTAAACCATGCTCGTCCCTGAGCATCAAAAAGAAATGCAATGAGGTGAAATGAGATTTGGTTCCATACCAAGACCATGAACTGAAGGTGAAAGTGAAATAAACTCGATCTTTGGATTATTTGTGTGTCGAAACTTCTGTAAGACATAGAATTTTAAAATCAACAACCCTCAAGTTCTACACATCGTTGTCACAGTTTTGGCTCAGAAGTCATCTTAGATCAATCCTCTTCCCAAAGTATACCCTATGAACATTGAATAACCGACTCAAGTGTGTGAAGGATTTTAGCTCTTCCATTCAGAATGCCGGACTACCATGCTCCTCTCCTCTCCAGTAACTCATCCTCGGGGAGTCAGGTATTTCCTTCTAAGGTCTGTCGCGGTGTGTTCACAATCGAATTGGGGGAGAAGATAGAAGAAGGGGAAAAGAACTGGAGGGTGGCCAGTGTAGTCACCTCTCCTTGTGAAGATGGCCAGTGTAGCCGAGTCTCCACCAAGATCTGCAGGTTTCTTGAAGCTTGGACCTTTTTGGTCGGATTTTATTTGGTAGAATGCTTCTTTTGTATTTGGAATTTTTGGTGGTTCTGCTTGGATCTTGTTTTGCCCCTACGAATATAGAATCTTTTTACTCCGTATACTTTTCGGGGTCTTAGAAAAAATTGTGCCCAGCCGTCCATCCCTTTTCCAAAGCTTTATTTCAACCGTACTCCAGTCTTTAGATTTCCACACTACCAGAAAAGAGATTCACATAGTCTTCCAACATCCTGTCTGAGTTGAGCTAAGTGCATAGTGCGAGAGTACAAATTAATTCCCTATTCCAGAGTTGTACCCAAAATGAAGAGACCATGTTAGACACTAAGAGTCAAACGCATCACATTGTCATGTGGAACTTAAAGAATTAAGTCAAAAGACCTGAAGCTCTTAAAATCCTATTTCTCGGTGAAGTTCCTCTGAAAATTAGGTGGATTAAGGACAAGTCCAGACCACTCTCGATTTCTGCTCACAACTCGGTTTAGAACCCAATGGTTTTTCACAGATGCAGATGAGTGCGATGCTAGATAAAGTGAAGATGTGTGAAATGCAGACACATTTTTTTTATGCAAGGGATTTTTTTTCAATGCAAAAATGAATAAGAAGCCATTTTCAAAATTTTTGGGCAAAGTCAGTGTTAGTGGAAAAAATCTTTTTTTCGATTATTATTATTTTTCTTTTTTTTCTTTTTGATTACCCATCCCGTAAATACATATAGACTTACGCGAAAGTATGAGATATGGGTAAAATATATACAAAGTATATATACAGACCCCCTATACTTAGCGAGTGCTGTGTCCTCAGAGCACACGAAGCGTAATGAAGACATAGCTCGGGCTAAGAGTAAGAGAATGGAAAATTTATATACAATGGTATAGAAGAAGAGCGGAAAGAGGCGGTCATGATATATGAATGAGGAGAGTATACACAAGTGACTGTCGGTTCCCCCTATACTTAGGCTCTGGTCAACCTAAGTATAAGAGAAGGGTGGAAATGGAGTGATCAGGAGAAGGAGTGTGATGAGAGAAATGGTATATACAAATGACATCGGTCTCCCCCTATACTTAGGTCTTGGCCTAAGTAGAGGAAGAAGCTGTACAAGGGGACCGATGTGGTCGGGAGGGGGGGTGGGTAGCCGATGATTAAGGCGGTTTTCGGCTGATCTTCTTGTGAGCCTGTGGTGGGAGATCGTAATGATGAGATGGAGATGAGGCATATGATTCCCAACTATTGTCAGTGTTATCCTCAGAAAGATCATGATGGATAGTGGATGAAGTGTTTGAGTTAGATGAAAGATATCCACCATCGGAATTATCCTCAGAGGAGTAGTATTCGAAAGTGGACATACTTCAAGTATTCATGTCTTTTTGTTTCCTCAGTTGTTTCCTTAGAATTCGTTCCTTCTTGGGGTCAATCGGTTTGTCCTCAGATGAATACTCAGAAGCACCGGTCTCAGTCATCTCATATGAAATGATTCCAGTATACTTGAAGAGGGCAGGAGCATCAGCTTTGGATGAGTAGTAGTTAGGAACGGGAGTTGTCCCACGAGAATTGAATTTTGGATCCTTGCGAAGATATGGCTTTAGAGATGCCGAACAGACTTCACTCATATAGGCTACCTTTTCTGGACCTGATGAGGGATCGTCAACTGATTCCTCTTCCGAAAGGTCAAAGGTGACTCTCTTTTTATTTCTTCGTGAAGGTGTCGGTTCACTTGAGTATCCAGATGAATAGCCATTAGAATTTTCCTTGGTCAGTATTTGTCCTGTGTGTTTAGTCTCCTGAATGTTTGAGTACTCTCGATTTGGGATGATTTGGTCAAGATATTCAGAGAATGTCGCTCCAGGGTGTGACCATGCATAAGTCTCAGGATCATAGAAGAATGATTTGTCTATTTTGAGATCCATGGGAATTGAAATATTGGGGATAGTCTCTAAACCAATAGTCTCATCAACAACCGCTATCTCAGGTGTTATATCGGGGTAGGGCTCTTCTACCTCTTCATGGTTGCGACTGTCGGGGACTTCGTGAGTTTCCTCAGAAGAACGTGGTTCCTCAAAGACATGGTCCGATCTAAGTGTTTCCAATGCTTTAAAATCGATTTCCCGAGTCTCACAATTAATAATTGCCTTAGCCAATGCTAATAACGGTTTTTCCGAGAATGATTGGAGGCTGGGTGAATTCTCCTTGATGCTCAATATCAATGATCGTGAATTCTACTTTGAGTGTAGCACCTTGGAATTTTATGATGATAGAAATGATTCCTGTCGGCCGCTTTATCGATCGGTCCGCTAATTGAATAATCTCTCGTATCTTCCGAATCGGTCCGAGTTTGAGTTCGTGAAATATAGAGGTCGGGAGGATATTGATCAGTGAGTCGTCATCAATCCGAGCATGGGTGAAAATTGTCTTTGATTTCATAGTCAAATCTGAGCAACCGCTTCACCATGCGGCTCTTGGTTTTTCTCCTCAACACCAAGGAGGAGGCCATTGACAAGATATGTCTTTCAATCTTTGTTCGTATCCTACCCGACTTCTTATTCATCAATTTGTCCATTAAAAATCTTTTAAGGTCGGGAAAGTGTTCAATGGCCTGTATGAAGGGAAGTTAAAACATCAATCTTTTTTCCAGTGCTTCCCGTACAGTCGAATCCAAATTCCTCAGATCGTCTTCAGTCTCAATTTTTATGAAATTTTCTGGATTTTCAAATTTTTGTGGTTTTCAAATATTTCCATTTTTTGGTATTTTCTGTGTGGGGTGGGTGTGTGGTGTGTTCCTCAGATGAGCAGGGGTTCTGGTGTTCAGAGTGATAGTCAGCGACATAGTCATGTCTCGGGGAATAATATGCGGAAATGAAATTGTCAGAATTGTCACTAGGTTCCTGAATATCCTCAAAATTTTCAATCTCAGATGCAATCACTTCCTTATCCATTTTTATGTCCGAGCCACCACCGAATGAGATTAATCGATCGAAGAATTTTTGCCATTTATCCTCCATTGATTCGAATCTTTTATTTATCCTCGAGATATCATCCTCAAAAATTTGTTCATGATCACATATGGGAGCAGTCGATGTTTGTTCTTGTGGTTCAATAATTTCATCTTCCATTTTCCTATATGTGCTAGATGAGGAGTTTCTTGGAATGTCCAATGTATGATCCTTATTTTCTGAAAATATCTCCTCAATAATAATGGAAGGCGGCTGCTCATATGGTCCAGACATGTGGAGTTGATCCGAATAGAATTTATTCCTTTGATCATGAGTGGTCAGATCTTGATATGGTGTAGTCAGCACACAAGGTTCCTGTGTTTTTATGTATTCAGTCCAGTCCTATATATGATTGTCATATCTGAAAAGGGGGTTGTCATGGTCAATCCAGGGTGATGGTTGTTCATTTGTGTTCACTGGCGGGGATGACGGGAGATATGAAGAAGTGTTGAGTTCAATCATGTGGTTGACATCTCCAATGAATGACGGATTGACATTTACTGAATAAGAAGGATCGATTGAATGATCGGCGTAGAGAGGATTGATATATGAAGAAGTGGAGACCTCAGTTGGTTGTTGGTTTATCAAGTTCGGAAACAAAGGGTTGTCATTTATGAAGTAAGTCGGATTTGTGGAGAGTGTTGGTGTTTGAGAGTCTCTTGTCGAAGTTGGAGGAGGCATTTTGGGTCTAATAGATACAAATTCATTTTCATAGTATAGCACTGATGTATCTTCGGATAAATGTTCGGTCATTTTTGAAAGAGTTGGAAGAAATGTTGGGTTGGATCTGCAATTTGGAAAAAGTTCCATGATGAGGTTTAAATCAAGAGAGGAAAGGGATGATCGTACAGGATAGTAAAGAGAATTTTTATCAAATGTGTGGCTTTTGATTTTCTGTATCGATTCACGCACACTAATGCAAACACAAATCAAACCCCAGATTCACCACCTCACACAATGAAGCCGTAAGAGTTCGGCTATTATCTTTTCAATTTTAGTTGGTGATAAATCAATCTTGGCAAAAAATTAGCGAGATGTTAGGTGTCGAAGCTTGGTTCTAACCTTAAGTGTCATCTCTCGCTCACTTAGAAGAAAAAATCATCCAAGGTCGGGGTTCCTCTCCCGCAAAAATTCTTGATTTTATGGGTGCTTAAGATCGACTATATTTAGCAGTCTCAAATTTAATGTGGTGATCACTGAAAAATTATATGATCACAAATACACGTCTACCGTCCAGTCCCAATTTCCTTGAAAATTATGTGATAAAACAAGAGGGAGGAGTTCAGGAAAAGCCGATGCACACGAAAACAATGATGTATGCTCAGTTAGAAGATTTACAGTGCCTCCTCACAATCTCCATGTGGGATGTAATACATAATTGAAAATTATTCTAAAATGAATGCAAGCCGATGAAAACCGTACCTAAGCAGAAAGTTCTATTAGCGGGAAAGAATTGAGTTAAATTTTGGCTAAGTTGAACGATCTATGTGCTAAAGTGCAGTGTGGCCTTAGATCCTACGAGCACAAGCAAAAATATAATTGCTCTGAGAGTCGTATGTGCAGGTCTATCCTAATCGTCACTCAAGTCGGGACCTACCCTCACTGGAGAGTGAAACAGGACACGACACACCACAGAAAAGTTCAAGGTCTTTTTTACATGCACGAGAGTCCAAACAGACACCACTGTAAATGAGCAAGTAAATAAAATTGCAGAAATTAAAAACCTAGACTCTACGCTCTCTCAAGACTCGACTCAATCTTAAATTAATTGCAGCTTTACGGATGTCGGTGAAGATGCGTCGATTTCTTGAAAACCGCTCCACGTACGCCAGGTACCTCGCAAGAAAAATAAGAGAGAGGATGTAAGAGAGTGACTCAAAAATAATAAAAGACAAGAAAAATAAATGTAGGAAAATAAATGTGATTTACAATGAACAATTCGATGGGTCAGATTACCCGAATGCGGAAAACCGAACAAGAAATTTCAAAACACAAAACTAAGCCGTTTGCCTCCCCGGCAACGGCACCATCTGACGAGTCCGTAAATCGCGGCTTTAATAAGTTGTTTTTATCTTTATTCGTGCTAAAAGAATAATGTCATTCGTTGTAGGCGGCGATCAGAATTAGTCAAGAAATAACCACAAAATATTAATCAATTTCAATCAAGTGGTTTTATGTTTAATTTACTTGGACAAGTCCCAAGGTCGAACACAAGGAGGCAAAGGAACAACCTAGAGTTATGTCTATCAAAATTCATGCACGATTTTCAAAGCAATCTTTTTTGGAATTTTTAATGCAAATAAGGGATGCAAGATGCAATTTCGGCCTATTTTAGGGACTAAAATATCGGCTATGTTCAAATGAAGTCCGAAAAATATGAAATTTGTCCATTATGTAGACTATGATGAAATGAATGCACTGTAATTTTTTTTGGAATTTTTGGATGCAATATGATTTTTTTAAGAATTTTTAAATGCAAACAAAATGATTTTCAATATTTAATTATGATAAATACTAAACCTACTTATTTTCGAGGACCAAAATTGTCTAAGATCTATCACTAGGTGATTGATCTCAGAAAAATCCTAAATCTCCAAAATGTGAGATCTAATACCTATTAAAAATTAAATAGTGAAATGTGCAAAATGATTTTTAGAGGGCAAACAATGCATGCAAATCAAATCTTTTTGGGCACAATGACAAGCACAACTAATCCTACAATATGAGATTTTTCAGTAATTTTCAGAGCATCGGTTAATCAAATAAAAATTCAAGAGCACAAATTGGGCAAAGTTTGCAAATTTCCACAAAATAATTAATTATTAATTAGCTATTAATCACAAAAATATCCACGACATGTCAACATGTAGAAAATTAAGTGAAGAACAACATACCAATTTATGATAGATAAAATAATGCAATGTAGTTGTCTAAAATGAAGGAGAAATACAGGGGTACAGATGCAATAAATAAAAAAATAAAAACAATGCAGGGGGACCTAATGTTAATTACCTATAAAATGGGGGGTACTCTTGCAATTTTACCAAAGGTCACGTCCGATGCACGTGACCCCTGGTCGGCAGGGATTGGGGCGCGAATAGTGGAATCTTCAGGGCGTCTTCTGGTAAAATCTCTAAGTGGTCACGTGCCTAGCACGTGACCCTTGAACTTTTGTGCGAATAGAGAGGCTTCTGGGGGCGTTGATGCAAAACGTCCCCTCGCTCACGTGCGAAGCACGTGAGGAGGGTCTCGGGTCGGTGGCCCGGAGTTGCTTGGCCGAAGGCGGATGGGGGGGGGGGAGTGGCCAAGCTGCGGTTGATGTCTGGGCGCTAGAGGCGGAGGAGTCGCAACTGTGCGCACGGTGGAGGTATACGTCGATGGAGTTGGTGTAGATGTCATTGACGCAGCCAGGCGGAGGCGAGGCGGACTTGTGTTGTCGTCGGAGGTTGAAGCTGCTGGAGGTTGAAGGCGGTGAGGAAGTCGATGGTGATGAATATGGCATTGATGACGCTTGAGGCTGATGAACGACGAAGGTGGTCGTCGTAGGCTCCACGGTCAAGGACCGGAGCTGGGCAGAGACACGGCGGAGCGAAGGTGGAGGGCCTCGACTGCAACGGTGTCAGGGAGACAACCGGATCTCGTCACGGCGGCACCCCGATGCTGTCACCACCGGGTTGCGTGCTTACGGCTGATAGGGAACGGGGAAGGGTCGAAGCCCTTTAAATAGGAGCGAGAGGGATATGGTTGGCGAGACTCACGGAGGTTGTTGGGAGGTCAATGGCGATGCGAGAGAAGCGGAGGAGGCGGTTGACGAGGAGTGCGGCGACGGCGAAATCGGAGGAAGGGCGTGGGTGGAAGATGATGCACAGGAACCGTTTGATCAGAGAGAGATCGAACGGTTGTAAATGTGCCACGTGGTGGCGGGCGGAGAGAGAGATGGCACGGCACGTGCGGAGCACGTACCTGGGGGCACGTGCTGAACACATGCGGAGGCTTTTATTTATTTATTTATTTATTTTTATCAACAATGAATTATAAAAGACCCAAAAAATGCTAACACGTGGCGGCCTCTAGGGCTGCCACGTGTCAGCACTAGAAAAATCCGTAGAAAAAGGTTTTGTAAAATCAAAAAGAAATAGTAAATGACCTCGGATTGAAAAAGTTCCTTCACAAAAAATGCTCGTCTCGACGAGATCTACAACTTTCATGAAGACATCAAAATCATCAAATGCACAAATTGAATTTTTGGGGTATCCCATGTACATAGAATACCTAGATTTTTGGTTTTTCTATTTTTTGTCATTTTTAAGCCAGATAAAAAATCCGAAAAAAATATGGGGAAATCAAAGATAAATAAAGACACCTAAATGTACTTTTTTTGGATTTTTATTAATTAGGAAAATATGTACATAAAAAACCGTTAAAATACATAATGTACAAAGAGAGGCCCAAAACCCAACTTTCACATATGAGCTCCGATTCACTTGAACTTGGTCTTGTTTTGAAGGTAATTGAATGTACATTAGTTAAAAATTGAGTAGGATTAAATCATACACTGGATGAGGAACATATGTGGCTTTTACTCTGAAAATACTGAAATTAGGGTATGGGTTTTTGGTCCACTTATTTGGGTTAGTGATTTTTTTATTTTTCATTTATTCTTGTTAGTGGTATGTACACAATGGAGGTGGTTTTGGGTTATTCGGAGTTAGCATGAATGAGTTAAAAATCCGGGAAGTTAGCTATTTACAGGTCATTTTTGGCTTGGATTTTTGGCTTCTTATTTTGTGCAGAAATTATGGATAAAATACCATTCTTATGAAAACATGCATGAATACTAATTGTGCAGAACAGATGCAGATATGCTGTTGATTTTGAGGGAATTGAGCTTAATAAATGAGATTTAGAGTGATAAATCTGAGATTCATCAATTAACGACTGAGCTTTCATGGTCATCACCAACGTGAGTAGGTGAATTTGAAGTTTGCATTGTTTTTGTTTGTGCTTTGTGTGAGTCCGCTCATCTTTGTCCTGAGTTTAAGCAGTTTCTCGTCATATGAGTCTTGTCGATTTTTGTGGTTCCATTTTTCACTTTTCATTTTCCATTTTCTTGAGTCATGATGATGGGTAGGCTATCTCTTAGTCCGACTCTTACGGCACCACATCCATGCACACCTACCTCTTCATCTTGATCGGTTTGGGATGACCCTCTTCCTAAACCATAGTCTTGTTCTATCTCACCCTCCAAGCGTGAATCCGACCCAAGAGAGTTATCTTCCCCTTTATAGTCCTCTTTTTCTCAACATCCTTTGTCAATTCCATATCTACACATGGAGTTTTCACAATTTCAGACTAGTCAGTGGATCCAGACCAGGCAACGATCAATGCTAGCTTGCTTTCTTTCTTAGAGGCAGTACAGAGATAGATTCAGGATCAAGGACAATTGATAATTGATATGACAACATAGTTGACTCGGTTGAGATAGAGGCAAGATATTTTAGACGAGTCAGAGGCCAATTTACAGAGAGACCCGTGTAGATCTTCCTGTACCATGTGGTAATTCCACAACCTTGGAGTTATGACCGTTACTTCTTGGACACGTCTTCCTCCTATTTACGGGTCATTTTTCTTTATACCTCAGACTATTTTGATGTTACCCATCTTTCATGGGCAGTTCATTGAGGAGCTGCATTTACATCTTCGAGAGTTTGCTTTGATATGCAGTACAGTACATGACTCTCGAGATGGAGAGGATATTATTTGGATGATAGCTTTTCCATTCTCCCTGGTCGATGAGGCTGCGTACTAGTTGCGACATTTAGGGAGAGTTGTTACCACATGGGAGAAGATTCATACATAGTTCTTGAGCAGTTTTTATCCAGATAGATGTACGAATGCTGTGAGGTCTCTCAATGTTAGCCTTACCATGCTAGGGAGTAGATGTTCCACACCATTTTAGAGACCTGATTAATAGGTGCCCCCACCAAGGTATTTAGAAGACGAGATTTGTTCAGAGTTTCTTCAGTAGTTTGACACCTTTTCTACAAGGGTTGGTGAGTGCCTCTTGTGGTTGTTCATGCTTTTTGAAGCATGAGAATGTTATTTGGAATATTTTGAGGAAATGGCATCTCATCATGCCACTCTACCCTAGACAGATTCTCTTATTCAGGTGGAGTCACTGACGAGTCGCTAAATACGAGTTTTAATTCGTGTTCGTTGTGGTACGTGTACGTAGCGATTCAGTCAGAACCGAGAGAAGATCTACGTGAAGAGTGTCTCGGCTTTAATTTATATCCCGGGCAAGTCCGGGGTCGAACACAGGGAGGCAAAGGAACAACTTGGATTAATTCGAAAATTTAGATCTTGATTTCCAAATGCAGAATTTTTTATTTTTTTAATGCACAAACAAATGTAAATGCAAATGCGGCTGAATTAAAACACTAAGAAAATATACAACTTAGCCAAATTAATTTTAATGTCAAATCAATTCAATTTAACTAAATTATATTTTTCCTAGAATCCTAATCCAGTGATGAACACCAAACACATTTTTTTGTATTTTTATGGGTTAAAATGCAACAAATAAAAATGCACACTTTTTATGTGTTGTTTCGCAATTTTTCAAACAAACAGTAAGTAAAAATCATGAAAAAATTACTGGAATGAAAACATAATGCAAGGAATCTACAGTAATATTTTTGAAATTTTTTGATAAAATGTGAATTTTTTATGTATTTTTTAGTGAAAACAGAGCTATAGTGAGTAATTAATTATTAATTAATCAACAACTTCAAATTAATCAAAGTTCGAATTATCTCAAGTAGATATTTTCATGGGGGCATACATGAGACTTGAAATTTCGCGAACAGGATGTATGTGGACTTAATTAAAAATCAAATACTAAATTCACTCTATAATTTATTTCAGGCACAAGATAATTCCTCTTTGGATAAAATTTGGACAGTACGTTAAACAAATATCAAAGCATCATTCCCAATTTTTATAGAATTTTTAGAGCAACAAGGTAAGAGATATAAATTTAGGAGCTCAATTTGGGTAAAATATGTAATATTTCAATTGAACAATTTTAGTTAATTCACAATATCTCAAAAAATACAAATAAATAGTTAGAGTGTAGACAATTAGTTGCTCATCACAATAGAATTTTTCATTGAACAAAAAGATGCATAAACGAAGTCCAAATTAAAGTGCGAACACAGGGGTCTTTGTGCAAAACAGAAATTAAAAATACAACTTGAACTTATGCACAGGGACTAAACTGCAATTACAAAAACTTGAAAGAAACAAACATGCAATTTTTACAAATAAAATATTAAAACAAATGACCTTCTTCTTCGTTGTTGTTTGCAGGTAGGGCATAGAGGAAGATGAACCCAACAAGGGGTCGGTGGTGGCGGCGGCTCAGGGGAGTGTGGAGGCATGAAAGGGGGACGACGGAGGCTGGCCTACGCGCGGAGGTGCGCGCACGACCCGGTGGAGGGGGTCGGCGGCTCACTGGGTGGCTTCGGTGGCGACGAGGGATGGCGCCGCCCGCGCGGGCGGAGGGCGGCCACGGAAGAGAGTGGAGACCGCGGGGCGGCGCCGCCGCTGGCTGCTGCGCTACACGAGGTCACGGCGGCGTGGGGGCGGCCCGCCACTTGGTGGAAGTTGGCGGCGACGGTGGGGTACTTCCCACTGCTGCTGCCGTGTTTTTTTATTTTTTTGATTTTTTTTAATTTTTTTCTACTGCTGTGATTTTTTTATTTTAGATTTTTTATTTTTTTAATGTTTTCAAAAAGGAAACAAATATGTACATATAAATGGGGAAACTGATAAATGGTGGAAATGGGGTGGTGAAGAAATGATGTGATATAAAAAAAAAGGGAAACAAAATAACAAGAGAAATGAGGAGAAATACTTACCTGATTCTTCGCCGAATTTGCGGAGCAGCTACGCTGGACTCCTGTTGTCGCCTCGATCCAATTGGCGAAATAAAAATTGGAGAAGCTACGCGAGCTCGATGGGGAACTCGTGATGCGGAATGAAACTCCGCGGATCTCGCCTGAAGGAGGTCGTCGCTTGAGGAAGACACTTCGTCGCTGTCACCAACAAAACACTCCAAGCTCTCTCCTTTTTCTATTAGAATGGCGGATGCGGAAAAATGAGTATGTACAAATGAATATAAAGAGAAGAAAAAGGGAAATTAGAATAGTGGTGGTGTTGAATGAGAAGTTAGATTATTGGTGGAGTTGAATGGGAGGTTATATTATTGGTGGTGTTGAATGGGAGGTTGGATGAAGAATATGGAGTGGAATGGAGGTTGGTGGTAGAATGGAAGTTATTGTAGAGAATGGGAAAATAATAAATAAATAAGTAAAGTAGGTTACTTTAAATACAATAAAAAATAAAAAGAGAAGAGAAATAGTAGAGAATTTACAAAAGAAGATATACAACATGTACCATTTTTTTGTTTGCTTTTCTATTTTATATTTTTTTATCTTTTTAATAGTAGCTATGTACAATAAGAAAATACAATAAAATACTACAATCAAAATACAACACCACCATTATATTTTTTGTATTTTAATAATTAAGAAAGGAAAAATAAAAAAAATGAAGAAAGAATGACCATATACATAATATACAATGTACATCTAGGTCCCAAAACCCAACTTTTGCAAATGAGCTCCGATTTTAATGAAACCACTTCCGTTGGATAGATAATTTTCTAACTTGAACTTTAAAAGTGAGTTTGGTGAATTTGGAGTGCATACGGAGCGGGAATTTGGCTTGGAAGTTGGTTTTTACGGCTTTTTCCCTTTGAGATCTAGGAGCATTTATTTGAGGTAAAATTTGTTCTGTATTTTTGTATTTTTGTATACATTGATATGAGCATGTTAGAAAAGAATTAGCCAAAAAGGAGTTGAAATGAAATTATTAAAAATACATGAAGTTTTAGGCTATTTACATGTATAAAACTCCTTTATTTTTGCGGTTTTTTTTATGTGTAATTCATTTTGTACAATCTAATATACAATAATTAGTCTATTTTATTTACAAGAGACATTTTGTTAATTTAATGATATTATGTACATTTTTCTCGGATTTTACTCGGTGATTTTGCTAAGATCAAGATATTGAGATGATGAATCGTGGATTCATCACCCCCTATACTTAAACTTTGCTAGTCCTCGAGCAAATAAAGAATGAATAAGTTGGATTAACCCCTGACTGTGCATGTGAATACAAGACTTGATCCATTCAAGAACTCTCGGTTTTAGAAATCCTAAAAATCTAAGCTGAACCAAGCTCTAGTCAAAAGGTATCCAATTTCCCTAATCATCGGACTCTCTTTGTATACATATATAGTAGGGATATGACTTTAAGTGTTGAACGCAATAATAAGAGTAGAGTCACAACGCCACCCAAGGTTCCAGTCCAAGAGACTCTCCTAAGGACCCGATCCTCAACACTAGGGAATAAACCATTTCTTGCATCCAATCCACCGTCTCTTTAGTTGTCAGACTTGAACGTGTAGATGGAAGGCCAGTTGATGGAGGGCATAGGATTGTGTCATTTCTTCTCTCCCTCTCATTGGAACAAGGATCCTCTCAAGTGCCTTATTACTCAACGCATATTTTTGGTGTTGATCAGTGCGTCCGTCAAGAGAAGTTGGAGCCGTCTGCACTTGTTTTCCTGGGAGTACACCGGGGTGTGTCTTTTTTGAGTATCTATTATACCTTCTACACCTAGACTTGTAGCATTTACGATGTAGAGCCCTTTTTTGGTGCAAGCCCGACTCCTGGTCCTAATAGCGGTGGTCCAAGTGGACACTTTTGAAATGGTTGGGAGCGCTCGCCTTTGGTGGAAGCTCTTTTGATAATGGACTTTGTATGTAATGAGAGGTTTTCTTTGACATTTCATTGCTTTGTAGTATTTTTGGCTAGCTCCACTGCTTTTACCAAGAGTTGGCGCACACTGATCAACATTTTTTATTTTATCACACCCTGGTACATAGGTAAATGTCAAGAGATAGTACAAGAACCATGTTCTCATACTGGCTAAAGATGCTGACACTCAGGTTTCATGAAGCCTTCATTGATTTTATCCCATCCTCGAGCATCATCGAATCAAGTCCAAACTCAAATCCCTTAGCCCAGATCCTCAAGTGAAATTTCAACTCATCTCATCATAACTGCAGTCGTGTATGTGAGGTGCTGATAATATTCTTAAGGTAGAGACTAAGCATGCAATATAGCACACAAATCTTTCAAACTAGGGAAATGTGAATAATTAAGTCCAAGATCCTAATGACTAAGGCTGGTTAACTCAAAATCTCAAGAGCTCATAAACCAAGTGTTCTGGTACATCACTAGTTTTGTGTGAAAGTGAATGTGTCAGGGGTTAAATCAACTTATTAGTTAGTGTTTTTTTGTGATTTTTTTATGATTTTTTTCAGAAAAAGTTTTTTTTTGACAAACAAAGGCAAAGAAGAGATTTTTTGTTAGAAAAGTTTTGCTCTTTTTTTTCAAGAGTTTTTTCTGAAAAGATAGGTAAATAAGAAAGGATTTTTTTGTGAAGAAGTTTTTTTTTGAAGAGGATTTTTTGAAAAGTTTTTTTAGCAAATAAGGAAAAAGAATTTTTAGGAAAAAGTTTTTTTTGAAAAGCTTTTTTAAGAGATTTTTTTTTAAAAAAAGTTTTTTATACCCACCCCATAATTATTGTATAATATATACAAAAATACGTGAAAGTACGAGCTATGGGTAAAGTATATATGTAATATATACACGCCCCCCCTATACTTAGCGTGTGCTATGTCCTCGTGGCACAAGAAGCGAAAAAAAGTCATAGCTCGTGCTAAGCGTAGGATAGCTAAAATAATAAACAATATAGAAGTCGATCCGCCCTCCTATACTTAGGCTCTGGACAGCCTAAGTGTAGAAGAAGAGCAAAAATGGGGCGGACGAGGTCGAGAGGAGAAATGGATGAGTATGTACACATGGCGGGCATCGGCTCCCCCTATACTTAGGCTCTTGGTAAGCCTAAGTATAGGACAAGAGTAAGTGTGAGAACCGATGTGATCTGGAGAATATACAAAGAAAGGAGAATGTACAAGAGGAGTGAATCTGTACAGGGATCAAGAAGGTTTGTGACGGACCTTCTTGCGGGAGCGAGGGGGTGGGTAGTATACATGTGTCGCTCTCAGAATCGTTTGTAGAGGAATAATAGTGAGGTGTGGGGAACATCCAACGAGGGTCGACACATGGCTGCTTGCTCAAATATGGCTTCAGAACAACCAAACTAAGCTCACTCATGTAGATCACCTCATCCAGACCTGATGAGGACTCCTCAGAAAGTTCCTTCTCTGGAACATCGAAGGTAACCTTCTTAGTCGGTTTTCTAGAACCTGAAGCATCAAGAGGAAGAGGAGATTGACAAGCCTTGAGAGGTTC
The DNA here is from genome assembly GCA_037367405.1 of Ottelia alismoides. NCBI lineage: Eukaryota > Viridiplantae > Streptophyta > Magnoliopsida > Alismatales > Hydrocharitaceae > Ottelia > Ottelia alismoides. The sequence continues at coordinate 1,109,868 of JAZKJV010008820.1, read as the reverse complement.
GGGGGAACACCTCGAGGAATCAATACTCTTCTTCTTCTTACCAGATGACCGACTAGAGGATGGAGCAACCAATTTATCAAGATTGGTCAATTTGGTCCCAGTTGTCTCTTTCGGTGTAGGTCGTGGATGTAGTGAGGTGCTGTCTAGAGGTTCATCATCAGATGAGTTACCATATGCATTGTAGTACTCCTGCAGGGTCAGCACACGTCTTTGGAAAGGCATAGTGTTCTCAGTTGGCTTGGCATTGATTGGCTCATGAGTCGGATCATCTAAATAATCAAGGAAATCAGTAATGATCATGTACGACTCAGGGAAAACTTCTGACCGTGAGTCCTTTCGAGAAGGTGTCACGGTGGTGATAATGCAAGCAGTGGGTGGTGTGGAGGTTTAGGGAGTCTCTGAACCAACGGTCGTCTGGACAATCGGTTTCTCAGGTGTAGCAGAGAGGTGGGACTCGTCTTTCTCTCGAAGGTCACGACTGTCTACGACTTTATGGGTTACCTTGGAATATCGTGTGTCCTCAAAGATCGGGTGAGGTCGAAGTGCTCCCAATGCAGAGAAATCGATCTCCCTGGTCTCGCAATCTATAGTTGCCTTAGCCAAACGTAAGAACGGCTTTCCGAGAATGATCGGAGACTGGGTGAACTCTCCTCGATGCTCAATATCAATGATCGTGAAGTCCACCTGTAATAGAGCACCTTGGAAAGTAACGATGACTGAAATGGTTCCTCTCGACCGTTTAACAGACCAATCCGCCAACTGAATGATCTCTCTTGACTTCTTGGCAGATCCGAGTTTGAGCTTGGCAAACACTGGGGTCGGGAGGATATTAATCGGTAAGTCATCATCGATTCTTGCATGGGTGAATGTGGTATATTTGATTTCACAATCAAACCTAGGCAACCTCTTTACTCTACGGCTCTTGGTTTTTGTCCCTATCATCAAAGATGTGGCCAAAGACACTATATGTATCTCAGTCCTTGTTCTCTTATTGCCCGACCTTTTAGGCATCAATTTACTTCTCACAAATCTTTTAAGGTAGGGAAAGTGTTCAATGGCCATTATTAAGGGAAGCTCAAAAATCAATTTTCTATCCAATGCTTCCCTAACCGCAGGATCCATTTTTTTAGATCTTTTCCTTTTTCAATTTTTATGGTATTTTCTGAGTTTTCAATTTTTTGGTCTTTTTGGTAGGTGAAGGAGGACTAGGAGAATGTACAGACTTTGGTTTGGAGGGAAAGTGGTTAGTAGAAGAGGGAGGTAGAAGGGACTCCAGCTATACATGACGTGTGGTCAATCCAGTGTCTTCCAGGTTTTCGAAATTCAATCCGCAAGATCCATGATCCACATTCCTACCTGGACTCTTAATCAGTCTACCAATATCATCCTCCAATAAGTTCTCATGATACATCATGAGAGAAGTCTGCTCAGTTGGAGGATACCGCTGAGAACTTGGGATCTTATACTCAACACATCTTGACTCAGGCGTGTAATGCTGGGTTGAGTATGACCCATCTGTATGGCAGATGTTGGTCGGAGCCTCATAAGGTGGAGTCAGTAGACAGGGGGTATGTAGATCGGTATCATGAGTCCAATCCCCTGTATATGTCGGCTCTCCGAATGGGTGATATGAAGGTTCGTCAATGTGGTCTCTATCACTCAGGTCAATCAAGTCAGGAAGATCGTACGGTGCAGGTCTCTCCATTCGGTTTGTTTGGTCGACCATGTTGTACCCTAAGGTTAAGTCGGGATGTGTGTATGGCAATTGTTGTTCTATCCCAACTCGAGGTGAGGATGAGGTATGTGGGGTCAACTGATTATGCCAATCATTCATCTCAACAGTCGCTTGCTCTTCGATTTATTCCTTGATTCCAGCAAGCGGACAAGAATATGTGGAGTCAATCCAGGGTGGTTGTGGGTCAGGGGTGCCAGAATGTGGGGTAGGTGAGAAGGACGAAGAAGTGGAGAAGTCAGTCGGAGTTCTGACTTTGCGGTCGGTGTATGGGTATGATGAGGAATAAGTGGGTGGAGATGATCGAAATATGGTCGAAGAAGGGTGACTTGGATATGATGACCAAAATTCTGACATCTTGGAAGGGAGATGGGAGAATGAAGCGGATCGAGGAAGAAAGCGTGCAAGTGCACCGAATAACACACAAACAAACAAACACAAGAGCAAACCCTGAGTTCACCTACTCAACACAGTGATGGTCGCAAAAGTACGACCGTTTATCTTTTTAGTTTTAATTAGGTTATAAATCAAGATATAAATCCAATTACGCAAGGCTAAAAAGTAGGTTTTGGGCACTATCCTAGGGATACGTCCTCACCTCTCAACAATCACAATTAGCCAAGCATACAATGAGGGTTTTGCTCTCCCAAAACAAGTATTACTTTTAATCAGTTTTTTTGTCAAATCTAATTCGCAGTCCCGATTTTAAGTTTGGTTATCACTTGATTAGTCCACCAAACAAAGCACGTCTAACGATCAGTCCCGATTTCCTTTTAACCTAAGTTTCAAAAACCAAGGGGAGGGAGTCGAGAAAAACCGATGCAAATAGTGAAATCAATGATGCATGCCCAGTTCAGAAGACTTACAGTGATCCTCGCGCTCTACATGCGGGTTGCAAGGCAGAATTGAAATTTCATACTATATGGATGCAAACGAGAAAACCGTTCCTAGATAGGCAATTCTATTAGCGGGTGATGAACAAGTTAAATTTGACTAATAGCCATGCGGTCTAAGTGCGTCTCGTTAAATGTGATGTGTGGTCCTAAAATTTACGAGCACAAGCAATACAGATATTCTAATAAAATATGCTCTAAGAGCTGCGAGTGCAAGTTCTAATCTACGTCAAGCAACCACACAACCACGAGCGGGTCAAATGTCCAGTCCGGATACAAGCACGAGCTCTCAAGCAAGAGCCGCTGGAAAGTGTGAATTACCTAAATTATTACAATAATCACAAAAACTCTCTCAAAAATAAACTAATTCTCCTTCATCTTCAGCAGTTGGCGCACGTCACGTCCGTCGACCTCCGATGCACTCCAAGTCCACTGGGCCCTCGCAAGGAAAATAAGATTTATATTAGAGAGATAAAAACAAAATATATACAAGAATTTGAAGAGAAATAATTACGAGGAAAATGGATTAATTACAAGTGGCTCGGGGGTCAGACTACTCGAGTAAGTGAAATCTAAATCCAAATTTTTAAATTAGTCCATAAGCCGTTTGCCTCCCCGGCAACGGCGCCATCTGACGAGTCGCTAAATACGTGTTTTAATTCGTGTTCGTTGTGGTACGTGTACTTAACGATTCAGTCAGAACCGAGAGAAGATCTCCGCGAAGAGTGTCTCGGCTTTAATTTATATCCCGGGCAAGTCCGGGGTCGAACACAGGGAGGCAAAGGAACAACATGGGTTAATTCGAAAATTTAGATCTTTATTTCCAAATGCGGAATTTTTTATATTTTTTTAATGCACAAACAAATGTAAATGCAAATGCGGCTGAATTAAAACACTAAGAAAATATACAACTTAGCCAAATTAATTTTAATGTCAAATCAATTCAATTTAGCTAAATTATATTTTTCCTAGAATCCTAATCCAGTGATGAACACCAAACACATTTTTTTTGTATTTTTATGGGTTAAAATGCAATAAATAAAAATGCACACTTTTTATGGGTTGTTTCACAATTTTTAAAACAAACAGTAAGTAAAAATTATGAAAACATTACTGGAATGAAAACATGATGCAAGGAATCTACAGTAATATTTTTGGATTTTTTTGACAAAATATGATTTTTTTATGGTTTTTTCAGTGAAAACAGAGCTACAGTGAGTAATTAATTCTTAATTAATCCACAACTTCAAATAAATCAAAGTTCGAATTATCTCAAGTAGATATTTTCATGGGGCATACAGAAGACTTGAAATTTCACGAAAAGGATGTATGTGGACTTAATTAAAAATCAAATACTCAATTCACTCTATAATTTATTTCAGGCACAAGATAACTCCTCTTTGGATGAAATTTGGACAATACGTTAAACACATATCAAGGCATCATTCACAATTTTTGTGAAATTTTTAGAGCAACAAGGTGTGAGATATAAACTTAGGAGCTCAATTTGGGTAAAATATGTAATATTTCAATTGAACAATTTTAGTTAATTCACAATATCTCAAAAAAATACAAATAAATAGTTAGAGTGTAGACAATTAGTTGCTCATCACAATAGAATTTTTCATTGGACAAAAAGATGCATCAAGGAAGTCCAAATTAAAGTGCGAACACAGGGGTCTTTGTGCAAAACAGAAATTAAAAATACAACTTGAACTTATGCACAGGGACTAAACCGCAATTACAAAAACTTGAAAGAAAAAAACTTGCAATTTTTACAAATAAAATATTAAAACAAATGACGTTCTTCTTCGTTGTTGTTTGCAGGTAGGGCACAGAGGAAGATGATCCCAACAAGGGGTCGGTGGTGGCGGCGGCTCAGGGGAGGGCGGCGGCGTGAAAGGGGGACGGCGGAGGACGGCCTACGTGCGGAGGTGCGCGCACGACCCGGTGGAGGAGGTCGGCGGCTCACTGGGTGGCTTCGGTGGCACGAGGGGTGGCGCTGCCCGCGGCGGGCGGAGGGCGGCCGCGGAAGAGAGTGGAGACCGCGGGGCGACGCCGCCGCTGGCTGCTGCGCTGCGCGAGGTCGCGGCGGCATGGGGGCGGCCCGCCGCTTGGTGGAAGTTGGCGGCGACGGTGGGGTACTTCCCACTGCTGCTGCCGTGTTTTTTTTATTTTTTTTAATTTTTTTCTGCTGCTGTGATTTTTTTTGTTTTAGATTTTTTTATTTTTTTAATGTTTTCAAAAAGGAAACAAATATGTACATATAAATGGGGAAACTGATAAATGGTGGAAATGGGGTGGTGAAGAAATGATGTGATATAAAAAAAACAAGGAAACAAAATAACAAGAGAAATGAGGAGAAATACTTACATGATTCTTCGCCGAATTTGCGGAGCAGCTACGCTGGACTCCTGTTGTCGCCTCGATCTAATTGGCGAAACAAAAATTGGAGAAGCTACGTGAGCTCGATGGGGAACTCGTGACGTGGAACGGAACTCCGCGGATCTCGCCTGAAGGAGGTTGTCGCTTGAGGAAGACGCTTCACCGCTGTCACCAACAAAACACTCCAAGCTCTCTCCTTTTTCTATTAGAATGGCGGATGCGAAAAAATGAGGATGTACAAATGAATATAAAGAGAAGGAAAAGGGAAGTTAGAATAGTGGTGGTGTTGAATGAGAAGTTAGATTATTGGTGGAGTTTAATGGGAGGTTATATTATTGGTGGAGTTGAATGGGAGGTTGGATGAAGAATATGGAGTGGAATGAAGGTTGGTGGTAGAATGGAAGTTATTGTAGAGAGTGGGAAAATAATAAATAAATAAATAAAGTAGGTTACTTTAAATACAATAAAAAATAAAAAGAGAAGAGAAATAGTGGAGAATTTACAAAAGAAGATATACAACATGTACCATTTTTTGTTTGCTTTTCTATTATATATTTTTTATCTTTTTAATAGTAGCTATGTACAATAAGAAAATACAATAAAATACTACAATCAAAATACAACACCACCATTATATTTTTTTGTATTTTAATAATTAAGAAAGGAAAAATAAAAAATGAAAAAAGAATGAACATATACATAATATACAATGTACATCTAGGTCCCAAAACCCAACTTTTGCAAATGAGCTCTAATTTTAATGAAACCACTTCCGTTGGATAGATAATTTTCTAACTTGAACTTTAAAAGTGAGTTTGGTGAATTTGGAGTTCATACGGAGCGGGAATTTGGCTTGGAAGTTGGTTTTTACGGCTTTTTCCCTTTGGGATCTAGGAGCATTTATTTGAGGTAAAATTTGTTTTGTATTTTTGTATTTTTGTATACATTGATATGAACATGTTGGAGAAAGAATTAGCCAAAAAGGAGTTGAAATGAAATTATAAAAAATACATGAAGTTTTAGGCTCTTTACATGTATAAAACTCCTTTATTTTTGCGGCTTTTATGTGTAATTCATTTTGTACAATCTAATATACAATAATTAGTGTATTTTATTTACAAGAGATATTTTGTTAATTTAATGAATTTATGTACATTTTTCTCGGATTTTACTCGGTGATTTTGCTAAGATCAAGATATTGAGATGATGAATCGTGGATTCATCAGTCACCCACACTTCTTCACCAAGCTATCGTGGCACATGATGATGAGGTCCTTCGATTCCTACTTCCTTGGAGTTTTCATCATATGAGATGAGGATTTTTAGTCAGTGATTGGACCACCTGGATCATATTGAGATGTGATGCCACCAGTTACACAAGCTCGATAAGATCGACAAGATCGACGAGCTTGTCAGGAGCATTAGTGACCTAAAGAATCAGATTGTACAAAGGGCATCTATTCCATCTTCAAGGTCACCAGCTGATTCCGTGAGAAAAGAGAGCTTCACTTTCACCCGTTACATAGTCTCCAATACAACATATACATTATTTTCAGCATGGGTATGTGTCATACCCTCTTGTTCATGAGATCAAGCCTCATCAGATTCAGACTTTTACTCAGTGGACATCAGATTCTTTCTTGCAGTAGCCACTCAAAAGTTTTTGGATGACTCATTCGATTCTCTATGACATTCCTATGATAACTTGGCGTTAGATGATCTTGCCCATATGATTTCCGACCAGTATGAGATGTACAAGTGAGCTATGGATGCGTTCAAGCAACAAATTTTGGATTTACTATGTGATGAGGTCGTCATACATACACATGTGATAGATTCTACTTCTCACTTGCATATGCCACCAGATTATGTGGAGAATGTTGATTTCATATCTCTTAGGAGTGGTAGAGTACCAACTAGCAGGGAGTCAGCTAGGCATGTTATAGATGAACCAGTAGATGGTACCTTTGAGCCAATTGAGCATGACGTTGATAGTGGTGTTGATGCTGCTAGTATCCACGAGGATCTAGATGGTGGTTCTGATGCCACCAAATATAATGAGCATGATACGCAGATAAATGTGCGACCATCTTTTTTACATATTGACGAGGATATAAAAATACAAAAATGGGAAAAAGAGAAAATCTAGAAAAAGAAATAAAGACAAGACTTCACCTGCTAGTTCTTCTTATTTAGAGGATACACAAGTTTGTAGTTCTAATTTTGTAGAAGTATCCTCTAATACTTTTACAATCCTCCATATGTACATACTGGCAGGGAGGATGTACGAATTCCTTTTCCTCAAGCACTCCACTTAGGAAAAGGAGAGAAAAAAGAAAATCTTAAAAAGATTTACATGATGGATTTGATGAAAGAGATGCTTGGTTGATTTACCATCCATCTTACTTTCCGGAGAACTTGGCACATATCCCTCTTCTACAGAAAGGACTCAAGGAGATAACCACAGTTCATAAAAAGAAGAGGCATAGAAACCTTTGTTCTGAGATTCATGTATTGACCAAGGAAACTTGTTATGCCATTCAAAACAGTGTCCCAGCCAAGAGATCATACACGGGAGAACCATATTTCATATGTGAGATCCTAGAGCATACATTTGATCGTACTCTACTAGATAACAATGCCTCGATCAATGTCCTTCCTTCTTCCTTACACGACAAGTTCCAGTTTGGACCTCTTTGAACCAAGCAGGATGATCTTGTATTTTGCTGATAGATCGGTCAAGAGGCCGAAGGGATTGATTGAGGACGTTATCGCCACCATTCATGGTTTGCAATTCCCTATGGACTTTGTTGTGTTAGGTATGGCGGTCCATGAATGTGTGGCTAATACCCTGATCATATCAGGACGACCTTTTCTGATGGCAGTGAAGATCGTATCTGATTATGGTATTGGGAATGTGTACTTTCAAGTCAAGGATGAGAGTATACATACAGAGATGACCCAAGACCTCAGATCCAGATCAGTTAAGTTAGAGCGAGCATCTGAAGATGAAACAAAGAGTCAACAAGACTATGATTTTGTACATACAGATGATGGGACAGTTTGGGCTGAGCTGAGTACATGATCTCTCATCACGCTTTCAGGAGAGTCTAGATTTCAGATCTTTAATTATGGGATATTGGATAGCACGATCTTGGAGCATCCACATCTTGAGGTTGAGGTAGACGATTCTAGTGATGATTTCGATTTTCACTCTTGTTGTGATGAGATTATTGATCCCTCAGAGTCCGAAGTGAATTCCTATTGGTTGTGTTTTGATGAGTTCTTGCCTTGCACCGATCCTTTATCAATCATGAAGGTAGAGATATATCAATTTTGTCATTCACTTGATGATTAGTCTCCAGTTCAGTAAGATTCAGAGGATTCTAATTGCTATTGCTTTTATGAGTTTCTTTCACTTCAGACTTATACCGCATAGCCTACAACCAGCTTGGAGATCGAGCTAGAGAAACTCTATCTGTTACTTGATGAGTAGTCTCTAGACCAATCACATTCAAAGAAGGATGAGCTTACACAAATATACTTAGTATTCTATACTCAGGCCCTCACCAGACTAGCTCTCCGTGTTCCTTCCCCCATATCTCAATCCATTACCTCAGAGAATAAAATACCAAATCCTTGTTGTAGAGCCCAAAATGTTTCCGATCATAATCGTGCCCAATTTTATCGAAGATCACGAATCTCGTGTTATGGAGATTCTTGAAAAGAATTACAAGGCAATTGGGTTTTCAGTAGCCGATCTTCATGGGATTAGTCCGGCCCTGTTCTCCCATCACATTTTGCTATAGGATGATCCCAAATCATCTCGCGAGTTTTGTCATAGGCTGAACCTGAGTCTTTGAGAGATGGTCTTGAAGGAAATATCCAAGTGGTGGAGCACCGATTTTATCTATCCCATCTCTGACTCCAAGTGGATCAGTCCATTACATGTAGTACCTAAGAAGAAGGGTATTACTACATTGATTAATGAGAATGGAGAGAAGATTGCTACCTGAGTTCCAACTTCTTAGTGAGTCAGTGTGGACTACAGATGAGTGAATCATGCGACCAAGAAGGTACACTTCCTGCTACCATTCATTTATCAGATTATCAAGAGATTAGCTAGGAAGAGACATTATTTCTTTCTTTATCTCGAGGTATAATCATATGGACATTGCCCCTGAAGACTAGAAAAAGATGACATTCACATGGCCATTCGAAGATCTTTTAGACAGATGCCCTTGGATTATATAATACCTCGACTACATTCTAGAGATGCATGCTTTAGATCTTTGCGGACATGGTGGAAGACTTTTTAGAGGTTTTCATGGATGATTTTTTAGTCTATGAAGATGATTTCGATTCCTGTCTTTCTAATCTAGATTGTGTCCTTCAGAGGTGCGCTGAGGTTAAGATCATTCTTTCTTGGGAGAAGAGTTATTTTATGATGTCTTAGGGGATGATCCTTGGTCATATCATCTCCAACAAAGGCATGGAGATCTATCCGTCCAAAATGAATATCACCAAGAAACTCAATCTGCCATCCAATTTGAAGCAGTTATGGTCTATTCTAAGGCATGTATGTTTCTACCAACTTTTCATTTGAGACATCAGTAAAATTGCCTGAAATTTATCAGATCTTCAAGTAAAATACACCGAGTTTATTGTTAATGATAAGTTTCTTTCATCTTTTGAGACTCTCAAGAGCATGGTTGTAGAGGCTTATGTCCTTCAGCCACTCGATTGGTCTCTCCCATTCGCGATCATGATGGATGCCTCCGATTTTACTGTTGGGGATGTTTTAGGATAGAGGAGGGACGACCTTCCATACGCCATACACCATGCTATTAAGACTTTGGATTCCACCCATCAAAATTACTCTATTATAGAGAAAGAGATGCTAATTGTAGTATTTGCCTTAGACAACTTTAGATCCCACATTTTAGTATCTAAGGTTACCATCTTCATTGACCACACCACCATCAGGTACCTTATGGATAAGAAGGATTATAAGCCATGCCTTAATAGATGAATCCTACTCTAGGAGTTTGATATTGAGATTAAGGGTTAGCCTAGAGTCATGAATGTAGTGGTGGATCACCTCTTCCAATTAGAGCTACCAGAGACTTCTGAGTTTGATACACCTATCACTGAGACCTTTCCAGATGACGTGATTCTTGTTGTCACATTGCTCCCATGGTACATCGACATTATGAACTTTCTTATTTCCAAGAAAGTTCAACAAGGTTGGTCTAGGTGGAGACTTGAGACTTTCCTTGCAAAAGCCAAGTCTTACCATTAGGATGATCCGATTCTTTATCGTGAAGGAGCATATTGTGTCTGGCTTCGATATATTCCTCAGGAGGAACCAGAGTGTCCTCATGTATTTTCCTTAATTAGAAGCTGGATGGAACCATTCTGAGAAGAGGACAACACAGAAGGTGCTTTAATCCGGTCTTTGGTGGCCTACTCTCATTTATGATACTCAGGCATTCGTGAAGAGATGTACTGACTATTAGAGGATGTGCACTTGTGGACATAGAGAGATAACATCGACGCAGCCACTTCACTTCTGTGAGATTTTTGACGGATGGGGCATCAACTTTATGGGCCCATTACCTAAAAGTCAATTATTCAAGTACATTATGTTGGTTGTAGATTATGTGAGTCATTGGGTTGGGGTTATTCCTGCCCAAGTCGTTGATGCAAACATGATTTGTAAGTTCCTAAGGAAGCATATCATTTTATGGTTCGATCTCCATACGGTGGTAGCCACTTCATCAATAACAAGGTAAGAGTACTTGCTAGCAAGTTCAGTATCAAGCATCTGGTTGTTAATCCGTATCACCCTCAGATGAGTGGTCTATATGAGGATTCGAATAGGGAGGTTAAGACTATATTGCATAAGGTTGTTTGTCCAAACTGAAAGAATTGGTCATAGATTTTGGATTCAATTCTTTGGTCATATAGAACATCCTTCAAGACACCATTAGGTACATCTCCCTTTTGGCTCGTTTACGACAAGCCATGACATTTACTTCTTGAGATCAAGCACAATTCATGGTGGGCAATGAAATAAGTGATCTTTGATTTAGAGAATGCGGGAGATGAGAGGCAAACGGAGTTGGAAGCCCAGAGATAATACTTTCACGAGTAGCCTTCATTATAAGGAGCATATGAAAGAATGGAATGATGCACACATCAGCCATAAGCAGTTTGGGCCCAATCATAGAGTTTGGCTATTCGATGCGAGACTCAGGTTATTTCTAGGGAAACTTCGGAGCAAGTGGAAAGGCCCTTACATAGTGCGAAAGGTGTACGACAACAATAGGATTGAATTTCTGAGTTGTCTTCTAAGTCCACCTTTCAAGTCAATGGTAGCGTTTGAAACCATTTTGTGATCACGAGGTGCTGGCAGTTGAGGTTGCCCCAATTTATTTTGTATGAGATATATTCTTCATTCTTCACATTCTACATCTCATACCTGAGTTTCACTTTGATTTGTTCATTCTTTTCACCTTGTACATACATGTTTTCGATTTTATTCATTCATTCTTTCGTTTGTCTTACACCCTAGGTCTCGCTTAGGATTTTTGCTATACTTTAGCTTGTACTTTATCCTAAGTAATGGGGGGGGGGGGGGGCTAGACATTGTATTGTTCATTTTGTTATATTTTATTACCCTTGTTGTTGCTTGTACTTAGGGTGTGCTTTACCCTAAGTACAGTGGGGGTAATATCGTTCATTTTCTGTCTTTGATTGTTTTTGATTTTTTGTATCGCCTGCTCTCTCGCTTGTCCCTCAACTGTTGATAATCTTCTCTATACTTAAGGATATTTTACCCTAAGTATAGGGGGGATGAGACGATTCATTGATTCGTGTACATTCTTTTGACCTCAATCATCTTCATTTTTGAGTCTCCTATACTTAAGATTAGTTGATCCTAAGTATGGAGGGAATGATTGATTTTTACTCTTTATTCATTATTCTTTGAGTCATTATATTATAGTATTCTTTTCACTAATCTATGCCCAAGTTATGTCTTCCTTTGTCACTTACTGGTCACTATGAGTACATAATTCACGCTAAGTATAGGGGGTGTCTTATATATATTCTATGTGTACTTTAGAGGCCAGAACGCATACTTTATTGTATTTTTAATAACATGGCTCTAAAAGTATGTGTATATATTTTGGGTTTTTAGAATTCAATAGAAAATTGTAAATATGAGTTACAAAAAGAGTTTTTAGAAAAATGTATACAAAATATGTTGTAAAATACATGTATAAAATTCTTAATTATTTAAAATTTGCAAATAAAATTCTTTTGTAAATCTTATAAAAATTTTGTATAATCTTGTATACAAAATATGTATAAAATTCTTTGTAGAAAATGTACATAGTTCTTGTAAATTCTTGTCAATGATTCAATTCACCATTTTAAAAAAATTCAAAAAATTTAAAAGATTTAAAATTAAGTAAAAAATTGAAAAACATCTTCAAAATTCATAAAAAAGTTTAAATCGGAAAAAAATAATTCATAAAAAATTTGCATTCATTAGCAGTTTTCACAACAAGTTTGATTCTTAGACGAAATAGAACTAAATCTAAAAGAAGGAGCCTGGTTTAGGCTTTAAACAGGTTCCATAAGATCGTGTTCAGAAGTCAACTTAAATTTTCCTGAGTTGGTCACATTGTGTCATCTGTTTAGCTCTTCATCATTTGAACCAATTTTGAACTCATGTACACCGTACTTAGCTTGACTTGCATGGGGTTGCGAAGGGCAATCCATTTTAGTGGTGCATTTTCATCTATGTCTACTGGCACCGACGTCTAAAGATGAGAGTGTGGCGTTGAAATAAAGCTTCGGAGGAGGAAAGGATCTACTAGCACAATTTTTCCAAGACCCCAACAAATGGACGGAAAAAACATTCTATAACTATCAGGGCACAAAAGATCAATGCAATGCAACAATCACTTTCTACCAAAAATAAGCCAAATACCAAATACATACATGACCACATTGGTCCAAGCTTCAGGTAGCCTACATGTCTTGGTGGAGAGTTGGCTGAATTAGCCAAGCTTCATAAGGAGATGTGACTACACCGGTCATACTCCAATTATGTTCTCATTCTTCTACTTCTCTCTCTATTCAATTGTGGAAACATGACCTGACCTTAGAAGAAATTATTCCCCTCCTCGAGGATCGAGTAGCTAGATGAGGAACTAATGGTGGTGTATTACTGGGGTGGACGCTTTCTTTGATTCTTCAAGTAGGAAGAGCTAACACCTTTCATACACAATACAGATTGACTTCAAGGTTGAATAGTTTGTGTGTGATGGGTGGTACTGAGCTGGTTGTTGTGGTTAACCTGGATAGAGATTTATGGAATTTGAGGGTTGTTGAGATTTAAATCATAATTCTAATGAGGTCCCGACAAATTATTAATCCAAAGGCCTATTCCAAATTCTTGATTTTGGATGAAGTAAAACTTGATTTAAAGGAACAATGATGTTCCATATTCTTTTATTTTCCTTCCTTTTCTTTTTGTCTTTCTTTATTTTTAGAATAAGTGTTTGCTATGGGACAAGAAAAGGTAAAGTATAAGAGAATGAGAAATCCATGATTCATCATCTTTATTGTTTCATTTTGTCTAAAATCTTTGGTAAAATACATGTAAATATTCACTAATTAATATTCTTACATAATTTGTTAATATTATATATTTAACACTTATTTTACTCAAAATAAAATAATAAAGAGAAAAAAATAAAAGAATAAGGATGTATACATGTAATATGTACAGACTGTCCCTAAATCCAAGACCAGGTCAATATTGTCTTGGTTGACAAAATAAATAAATACGGGGAGATAAGGATCATAATCTATAAAAATATTAGAATCAAGATCACAAATGAACATCTATGCATTTTTCACTTTGCAAATATGTTCACCTGTTTTATTCATCATTCAGAAAAATTCCAAATCAAAATATTTTCTTCACAAAAGTTGTTCATAATAATATATTAATGGGATTTTATCACTTGTGCCCCTCCGAGATCTCGCAATATCAGTTATGACCCTATCTTTTTGGTAATATCAGTTGTGCCCCTCACTTCTCTCTCCGTCATCAGTTGTGCCCTTCCGTCAGACTGACCGTCAAAAAATTAAAATAACCATAGTTTACTCAAACCATCGTGTGGTTAAGAGGGGTATTATGGTCAAAATAAAATCAAATGAGGAGGAGGGTTGGGGAGGAGGTGACAATCGCAGCTCCGCTCCCAGGTGAAGAACCACCCGCAGGTAATCTCCCTTCTTCCCCTTACACCTTCTTCTCTCCCCCTCTGCTTTCTCTTCCATTCTCCCTATTCATTTCTCCATCCCTTGTTTTGGTCCCTTTCCCCTGTTGTCCCTATGGTGCCACCCTCCCCATTCCCATCTGACTCGAAACCACCACCAATGAATTACGAGCACTCCCCCACATGTGCACCGCTCCCACAACAGCACGCCACCTCTGCTCCTGGCGTGCGCCGCCTCCTGCATGGTCGCGCGAGAACCTCTCCACCCACGACTCCGGTACTACCTCCACGACAGGGCCCCACCACATCTGGAACCGCCCTCTTGCCTTCCATCTCCTCGCAAGGAGAAGCTCTGCTGCAAGCTCCAGCCATCCCGTCGGGTTCCTCCACCCACTCGCCCAAACATTGGTCTTCTCCCCGCAACCGAGCGCCCACTCCTGCACACACACTCTTCTAGTATCCACCACCGATCGACACACCATCCTCCTAAGCTAGCCATCGCGCGTGTGCACCAGCGCGAGCAGGGGGCTCTCCGCCAGCCAACCTGGACCCCACATGGCCCTCGCGTGACTCGATTTGCCACCTCTCCTGGAGCACCACACCATTGGGCGGGGGAGGGCGACGGGGCGGAGCTGGGCGGCGCGTGCGGGGGAGGGGGACGGGGTGCAGCTGGGCGGCGCGGGGCAGGGGAGGGGGCAACGGGCTGGGAGGAGGTGCGGGGAGCTCGGGGCAGAGCTGGGAGGAGGTGCGGGGAGCTCAGAGCGGAGCTGGGAGGAGGTGCGGATTGGGGAGGAGTTTCGGGCTGAGAGAGAGGAGGAGGAGGTTGGAGGAGGAAGAAGAGGATGGGGGAAGAGGAGGAAGAAGAAGATGATGAGGAAGAGGGTCAATTGACCCTATAACCTTTTTTTTAAAAATTAATACCATTTATGTCCTCAAAGTTAACGTCCATTTGCACTGTGGATGGACGGTCACTAACCCGAGGGGCACAAGTGATAAAATAGCAAGAAGTGAGGGGCACAACTGATATTACCAAAAAGATAGGGGCATAATTGATATTGCGAGATCTCGGAGGGGCACACGTGATAAAATCCCTATATTAATTTATAAAAATATCAGAAAAAGTATTTAATGTTAAAAGAAATAAATACATTGAACCAAAAAAGTTGTAAAAGATGACTTTCCATATTCATACTATTTATAGAAAACTCCAAATTGATCAAACTCACTTTTAAACTTCATTTTATAACTAATATAATTTATTAAAAATACTATAAATATTATAATAAAATGTGTGAGTTTTAGCATTTGGACCCCTTTGCATATATGCACTACATGTAAATAAACCTTCTTTATTTTCTAATTAATTGTTCCTAATCTTTATTAACCTAATTTTTTCTAACTTGTTTATAAAAATCAGTTGAAACATACAAAATATAACTCAAAACTAATTATTAATAAATATCAATAAATTCCAAAATTTAAAATTCATAAGCCGAATTTCTAAACCTCATATCTTGGCCATATGAACTCCGAATTAAGAGTAGTTACTTTTAATGTTTGTTTTATAAAATTATCTATCAAATAAATGTGATATCACTAAAATCAGAGTTAATATGAAAAAATTAGGTTCTGGAACTCTAATGGTATAATTGTAAAATGTATTTTAATTTTATTATATTTACTTCTTATCATTTCTTGTATTTTTATACTTTATTAATATTCGATTAATGTCATATTATTAATATTAAATAAAAAATTATTAAAAATTGGAACAATTTAAATAATTTAATTAATTACTATATAGGAAAGATACGCCTACACTACTTATATATGTATTTAACTAATTAAATGATATTATATATATAATTAAATTAATTATTTATATTATTTATATTAATTAATTAACTTTTATTTTAGTTACTAATTTAATTAATTTAATTTTGTATTTTTTATTTTCTCTCTCTTCCCCTTCATTATTCCTCCCTCATTTCTTCTTGTGCTTGCCTTCTTCTTCTTCTTCTTCTCCCGTCACCACCTTCTTTCCCCTTTGACCCTTCGCGTCACCTCTTGTCGTTCCTCCAAAGGCCTGGCCATTCGCCAAACTAACTTGCCGTGATATCCACACCTCCTCCCTCTTCTTCCTCTCCTATGCACTCCCTACATTAGCTTCAGAGATCCACCATTTCCACCACTTCTTCCTAGAAACTCTGAGAGAGATTGAGAGAGGGAGTGACAATCCATGTTTCTGTCCTTTGTCGAGCGTGAGGTTGAGGGATCGGAGGAAGGAGAGATCATCGCCTCAAGCATAGAGCTTCTCTCCGCCGTGCGCTCGCATTCGGCCTCCCTTTGCTGTTGCGATGGAGGAAATCATCTAAGGAACTCCTCCGAGTTCCTCATTCCCAGGCGACTACCTTACACCTTCATCCTTCTGTAGTTAATTTTCCTTTATCTCCTTCCTCTTCTTAATCTCATCCTATCCACTTTTGTTCTCCTCTCAACCCTTCTCATTTTCTCTACAAATTGATACAAAATCAACAAAAATCATCACCACTTCACATTCATCTACACATAATTCAATCCTCCGTCCTCGTTCCATCACCAATTCAACTCATACCCAATCTGATTCTGAGATTTTAGATCATATTCCTTCACTTACAATGGATCACCATTCCATTTCATCATCCATCTCCATTTTTTTGCATTTAACATCTAACCGAGGAACAAAATCCTCGAGTATGTTATCACAACTCACAGGTCTTCAATGTCGATAAGCTTTAGGAAGATCTACACCATCTACAAGGAACGAACAACATTGAAGAATCGATCGTCACCACTTGATCATATTATCTGGGGCTTACTTTGAACTAAGCACTTGCATCTATTTAGCCGTGAGATGTACAACATGAAGCTCAATCAATATTCTCCTAGAGATAGTTGTAGGTAAACTTCAAATAATTTACATGATTTTAAGCTAAATTTGGGTCGATTGCTATAGATTGAGTGATTTGGTGGCATCACTGAAGACCAACAACGAGGAGCAACCATCTCTTGTACCTGAGGAGCATTTGGAGTTCTGCGACCTTATTCTGCCTCAATCACAACCAATGCAGCTAAGATCGAAGTTATCTATGAACAATTCATGCATGAAGGCCTGATTGCAAGACAACTATGCATGGAGATTAGCTCTGATTTCAGAGCCCCACTACACTCGAAGCATTGACTACCGCACTCGTAACATCTAAACCGGAGTAGCATCAAAGATGTTGTTGCATTAATCCCTGATTTGGAACCGAACGAAGAACAAGAGACATTTGAGTTCGATTTTTGGGAAGAACAAGTAGCCTCCCCAAATTTCACAACATCTGTCGATCCACCCTGTGATTGAATGGCTCGAATCTCTGAAGATAACACAATCTAGACAATCGATCAGGCTTGTTTAGACGATCGAGATCATTACTACCACCCACCGCTTAAGTGCTACATTTGATCAGCATATGTAAAATGAGATTTTTAGGGAGATTTAAATAATCATCCTCGGAATTTCGAACATTCACAAACCGGTCCTCCGAATTGGGGAGTTTTAAGCGCGTGCTCTACCACATGCTTTGAGGTGTTTTTACAGGTTGCATCCTCCTGATTATACTTAATTTCATACATATGCAGATCAAGCTCGAGGCAAATGCCTATTGATAATTGTGATTTTGCCAAAGTCTTGTCCATCCATAAGGCATATCGATAATTGTCGAAGCGACCTCAGATGAAACCCTAATTAATCAACAATAAACCCATAGTATAAATCAAGAACTGAATAGCAAAAATATGGAGTTAAAATTTATTATAACTCTACAAAAAATGTTATAAATGTAAGCATGTGAAGATGCCGAACTCAGGGAGCAAACAATAGATCTGGGCAACTAAGCTCAGAAACTTTGTTCTTTTCTCTTGTCCATTTATTATTTTGATGGGTTTTTCATTTTTGTATATTTTTATGGGGTTTTATTTTTATATTTTTTTGTTTTTTAATTTTCTGATTTTGATATTTTATTTTTATTTTTAATATATAATATGTTATATAAAGTGAAATATACCAAATAGAGTAAATTATAAATATTAGTAAAAATAAATAAAATACAGAAAATAAATTGTTTTGGAGTTGTATGTGATTTTATAACGTTTTTTGTGTTTTTTGGAATTTTTTATAATTGTTACGGATTTTAAAAAAAAAAATCCCAACGCAAGGATTAAATAATAGGCCAAAATTGAAATGAAAATAAAAATAAAAAAATAAGTCCAAATTCCTTAAATAAAATTTAATGGATAGATAATAATATAAATAAAATTTAGAAATAGAAAAATATATTTTAATAATTTTTTCATTTTTATAGGAGGATTTTGGATCTTTTTGATTTTTATCTTTTCTTTTCTATTTTTAGGGATTTTATTCTGGAGTTAATTAATACTAAAATAGAAACATATATTTGTTGGGAAAGTTTCAAAGTGTTTTCTTTTTGTGGTATTTTCTAATTCAAACAAGGAATAAAATGTGCTCATTTGAATTTTAGTAAAAAGTTAAAATGTCAAAAATGCCAAAATAAAAATGAGGATGAAAATGCATGGTAGCAAGCATCTAAACCTATTCTGCATAGTCTTTAGAGTACATGTGCTATTTATAATAAATGAAGTCCAAGCACTAATGAATTGGGAAGGGTATATTTGCAAATAAAATAAACATCAGGGGCATATTTTCCCAACACATAGTGAATTTTATTGGAGTTAATACAAATAGAAAAACCTGTTAGGGTTTGCTTGCAATTTCACCACCACATGTGGAACGACGGGTGCGGTGACGTGGACTGGACCCATATGCAATTAACACTAAATACATGGGCCTTTTATGCAAAAAGTATATTTTATATACACAACATATTTTATTTACAATACTAATAAAGAAATACAAAAAAATTACGAGGTGAAGTATGCAAATTACCCCATCCTTGCGCAGAGATGGACGACTCCAATCATACGTAAACATATGTCACTCTCTTAGCTCCCGATGATGCTTCTACCATGGATGCTCGAGATTAGATCGCGTGGGAAGATCTAGCAGCTGAGGATGACAGGATCCTATGGTTGGCCATTGATCTGGGGTGCCTCCCCAGATCGATAGTTGCCACTCTCTTCGAAGGATAGGGAACAACTACCCACTTCCCTACCTTTGATCACTGATCTCTCCTCCATCCAGTGGTCTTCTTCGATGAAGTTTGACTCTACATCTCTGGGGAGGTCGTCCACAGTTGATGATGCCTACAAAATAGTCCAGGAACTCAAGAAGAGATCCGACGAGCTTAAGGTCAGCAAGGGACTTTTTGAACCTCTATGCGAGTCTATCCAAGACCAAAAGGGCTCCTTTGCACTCGGGATCTAACAGTGGAGAGGTATGGCTCTAAGTGACTTGCTTCGACAAGAAATGAAGCTAAATTTCATGAAGGATGAGGTGGGCAGAGGATCCGATGAGCGGCGGAGGAGGACGCTCGATTTGCTGGTCTATGAAGAATCAAATGGGTTGGATGAACAAATCAGATGGAGAATGCGTAGGGAAAGAGAATGGAGGCCAAGAGGTGGTTGGGGACAGATCGAATCTTGACGATAACATGCCGGATCCTGAGAGCTCCGGTGAGGGGTTCTAGCTAATCTACGCTAAAGCATGGATTAGAACTCAAAAATAAATGCAGAAAACTAAATGCGAGAATTAAATCTACCTAAAACAAGATGAAAAATAGCTCTTATATGTGAGAGGGTGCTCAGGGAGCAGGGTGGCTAGATCTCGCCGTGGACCACCTCCTCTCCTCGCTCCGACGTACTCCAAGCACGAGGAAGGTGCAGTTGTCACCTGACCTACATACACAAACGCTAGGACTCAATCTAGGGCTCTAAGAGGGATGAATAATAGGAGGTTAGACGACTTATTTATAGATAAAGATGTTCTGGTGGACTTTGACATGGATTATTGGCATGCTCGAGGAAGATCAATAGGAATTGACGATCCAACGTAAGAGAAGATAGTGATGGGAAGGGAATCCATGAAGAGCTCAAAGTGGAAGGATCAACAGGGTAACCTGGAAAAATCGAAGAAGGGTGGCCACTCGAGATTCTGACCAAAGTCAAATGAAAGAACGGGGAGTTGACTGGGGTCAACATTCCTAGAGTGCGATTTGGCCATGTTAGCCTGCTACATGACAAAAGAGCTCTATTTATTAGAAAACAATTAATCAAAAAGTAAATGATTTTAATAATTTCGGTTAAAAAAATTATTATTTTATGTAGTATTTGAATATGATTTTTATTTATTTATTGGTATTATTTATCAAAGTTAATTTTTAGGGGTGTGTTTATAGGTATATTAATCTATGTTTTGTACATTTTATTTTTATTTTATTATTTTATTCTCTTATTTTATATATTTGTAACTTATTTTTAGGTAAATAAATATATTTTAATATATTTCTGATTTTATGTGTAAACTTAAATAATTAGAAGTATAAATTATATAGGTATAAGCATATTTATTTCATCTATTTTGTATATTATTTTATTTTTATGTTTTCTTTATTGTTTATTATAGTTTTAATATGTAATATACTACAAATAATATTTACAAATGTAAAAATGTAAAATTATAAAAATAATAAAGAATAAATAAAATGAATATTTTACTCGGGTATATAGTACAATAAAGGTCCAAAACCCAATTTTCACATAGTAACTCCAAAAAATATAAAACCACCTTCATTAAATATCTTATGAAAAGTTATATACAATTACTGATTTTGTACATTTTTAGTTTTATTTGATATATATGGGTCCAAGAAGTTGGGATTTTGGAATCTTATTCAGAGTATAACTTGTACATTGTATATTATTTTTACATGACATCAATTTTTTATTTTTCTATACATTATTATCTCTAAATTTCATGTACAAAATTTCTTCATTTGATGTATAAATAATAAATAATAAAATAGGTCTCAAAAATACTTTTTTGATGAATTGAATTAATATTAATTATTAGGGATTTTTGGCCTTTATCCCCCTCTACTTTATTCCTTGTCGACCTAGTCAATTTTTGACTTGGTCTCAATGTTTTAGGGTCATAAAGTACCTTTGGTAGTTTATTATTTTTCCTTTCTTTTCTTTATTATATAATTTTGTCATTAAAAACATCGCTTTATATACAATAATTGGAACAAATAATGAATGTTAATATATACAAAATAATGATATTTACATGCATTAGATAGGGTTTTTAAGACCAAAATAATATAATAAAGGTGATTAAATGGAGATTCATGACCTGTGCACGTGGATCTTGGGATTTTTTCGTACTTGGTCCCACAAGTTCCATTATTATCAAGCACGCCCCACTATTTCTGTGCCATTACTTCTGTAATACCCATGTATATAATACTATATAAATACTAATAAATACGTATTAAAACAAATGATACTATTAATATGTCTAAATATCTAGTATTATACTATATACAATATTAAATCAGTTTTTTAAAAGATAAACATAAATTTTATTTTAAATAAATCCTAAAAATTCCAAAAAATACACAATTGTTAAATATGTATAAAAATAGAAATACACCTTTGAAAAATCTAAAAAATTACCTACAATTTAAATAGAAATACACCTTTATTTTATTATTTTTTCATATAAAACCAAAAACAAGATAAAATTTAAATATTAAAATCAATAAAAAATAAAAAATTACACAAAACTTCAAAAAATTCAAAACTAATTCTATAAAAATAATAAAAACACATGCAATACCTTTTAGAAAGGTATTTTTATCTACTTTTTAATAAACATAAAATAAAAATATTTTGCTTCTATTTTTATTTTAAAATGAAAAATAAATCCTTATTTTCAAAAAATACAGTTTTTTAACTTTAAAAATAATCAAAAACCCTTAAAAATTCTAAATATCACTAAAAATATATAAAAATAGTAAAACAAATTAAAAACTTAAAAATTTAAAAAGAAAAACCAAATAAAAAATATAAAATCAAATACCTACAATTCTTTACTTAAAGGTATATAAAAATACAAAATTAATATAAAATTACATAAAATCAAAGAAAAATTCAGAAAAATCCCATAAAAATACATAAAAATCAAAACAACCTCATATCTTAGATACTCTACCTATTTACCTTAGTTTCTATGGTTTACCTCCCCGAGTTCGGCACTCTCGTACTTATTTTATACCTTTGAGTTTAGAAGTATAAATAAAAATTATATCTTTTCTGGTAAAATTCACATTGTTCATACAACAACCATTGTTTGCTCTATTTTTTTAGAACATCAGACTAGGTAATTTTTCATCGATGTCTAAGAATAATGAAGGTAATGTTGGGAATCTCATGAATAAAATTAAAGCCTATCTGAGTTTATATGGTATCATTTGGTGTCGATGGTAAGGGAAATAGTATAAGTAATAAAGTATGTATCTTGAGGAACATATGTACTCACAACATTAATGAGAATGTGATTTAAGGGGATTAATTAGTGTTTAATTATTCTATAGCTATAACGAGTAGTAAGGAAGGTCATTTCACAATATATTTGCGATATATCACCAATATATTAGTATCGGGAGATTGGGGGTATTGATATCTGGGTGTATATCCTTTTACAGGGATATTGGCAATATTGTACTGATATGTCAGCGATATGTCAGATGTCGATGATATATCGCCAACATAAGGAATCTTACAACGTGTAAAAACATACTAATCAGTCCCATTTCGGCATGTATTGTTCCATATAACTCATTTCACCCATTTCTCATGCTGTAAGCCTGCAAGGGGTTCTCCAAGTGCTTGGCTTCCTTCCTTTGAGGTAATATGTAGAATTCCAAATCTACTCCAATTTCTCATGTAAAATTGTGATTTTTTTAGTGTTTTTGTTCATAGTTGTTAAGTTATACATATTCTTATTTTTTGTAAGATTTGAATTAATTAGTGAGATATTTGGTGAATTATGTTAGGGTTTTTGAGCTATATTGAAAGACTAAAATAAGTTATGGATGCATGGAGTGGGAGCTCATGTTTTAGACGTAGAAATCAAGATTTTTATGGTGATTTTTGTTAAAAAAAAATTAGCAATTTAGTAAATCCTTGAATTAAAATTAGATCTACAATTTAGTGCGATTTTTGGAGAACTAATTTTGAGACTTTTGAGTTATGTTGTGAATTTAAGTTGTCATGGATGAATGAAGTTGGATCTCTTGTTTTAGACATAGAAAATAAGATTTTATGGTGATTTATATTAACTAAAAAGTAGTAATTAATTAAATCAGTGATTTAAAAGTAAGATCTAAAATTTAGTGAGATTTCTGGTGAACTAATTTCATGGTTTTTGAGTCATGTTGCAAGATTAAGTCAAGTTATGGATGAATTGTCCACGTTTGTGTGATTGTGTCTAGATTATTACTTCAATCCCAAGTACCAGTATAAGAACAATCTTGGTACAGATGATGACCTTCTAGCTGTTGTACAAGTTGTGGTGGAGAAGCTGGTTAAGGATGAGAAGACATAAACCTTTGCATGAATGATGTAATTTTGATTCGTGCATGAATGGATAACAAAATATTCACTAAGAACAATATGTAACATTTTGTGACTTTAAACAATGTACCTGTCAAGTACTTTAGAGATGCCTTGGGTTCTTTCGGCAAAATTACCATGGTTAATGGATGGGGCAGCACTCTTCTTGTAAGGACTAAGACAAAGAAGTACCTTGACTGTGATGTATAACTAATTTACTATTATTGATTTATTTCCTTTTGGATTTTCTATAATCGAATGGTGGCTACTGTATGGGATGGAATCTCCCAATCTACTGAAAGTGACAGTGAAAGTATTGTCCTGAACCACACCTATCGGTGGCTGTGAGAGGAACTGGAGCACATTCAACTTGATCCATTCGATGAGACATCATAAGTTGGGAGAACAGAGGCCCCATGATCTTGTCTTTGTGTACTACAACTTGAGGTTGAAGATGAAACATGCAAGGAAGGGGCATGCCAAAAATCACTACACAGACCCCATCGATCTTGCATGCATTTTCAAGATGCACGATGACGATGTAGGTGAAGATGTTCTACAGAGGTAGTTGGATTCTAATGGTGCTCCACTGCTTGATCAACTGGGAGGCAAGACGAATCAGAATATAATACAAAAAATGGGAGCAGATGTTGGTGACTACATCACCAGGTTCAAGTGAATAACAAAACCTTTTGTAGAGGTGGAGCTTGATGCAATTGAGGATGACATTTCTCCACTGGGTTGAAATCCAAATCAAAGGATGACAGTGGCAGTGACGATGTTGTTGTTGTTGTTGGGGGTCATGGTGGATCAAGTGATGGGGAAACATATTCAGGAGGGGGTCATGGTCAATAAGGGGTGGTCCTGGACCACATGATGATACAAGACTTAAGGAAGGGTGAATACAGGGGGCGACATGGAAACACACATGGGCAGTTTGTCCCAAGTCTGAGTTCATGATGAATTATGATGCATATGGACTACGTGGATATCGACCTACAGATAGCTACATGGACGATTTGATATCATCTGTAGATTCATTGAGCTGCATGGACATTGACAACCCATACCGTGGAGGAACTTCAAGTCCCCTGGTCGGATATGGATCTTCACAAGATGAAAGATCATTTGGCATCTTCCCTGAATATTTTCATGCTCCTCCTTCTGGACCAACTCCTCAAGCGCATACTCCTCCATCATATGGATATGATTACAATGGGTATGGATGATATAGCAATTACAGTGGTGCCAGTGAGAATTACCAAGGTAGCCAACCCGAGCTGAGCCAGGGTAGTTTATTTGGTGGTGACAGTTTTGGTTTCTTCCTTGAGTAGACACCCGTGCATCCTCCTCCTCTAGGTACTCCTATTCCACAGATATTTTCTCCTACTATGTGCTCGTTATCCCGAGGATCTCACGCTAGTACTTTGCAGTCTCGTCGTGCACCTTGTGAAACCAGATCTAGTGTTGCTTATCCTCATCTCTAGATACTCATAGGGATTGATGACCATAAATACAAGCAATATGCCATGGATTAGAAGGCCATGTACTTGTACATGACATGGGAAAACTACTGTGAGTTCATTAAGACCATGCTCCACTATGAGAGACAATTGGGCAAGAAGACCTATTCAGATCCTCTGCGTAACTCTTGGTTTTAGGTATTCTATTTTATAATATTGCATTAATTTGCATTTTATTCATTTATTTTTGTGAATAGATAAATCTTTATACCAAAGGAACAATGTCTCATTAATCATTAATCATATTTGTTGAATCAAATCAAATGGCTCATCTCAATGCCATTCATTACGTGCCCGATATGATCTTTATGAATCATGTGTGATGTAAGGATTATAACTGATATATATGTGCTATCTAATTGTATATTTGTAAGTTATTTAATGTTATAAGGATCATAACTGATATATAACAACGATATGTTTGATACGATCGATATATGCGATATATAGCGTGTAAATGACTGACATGTGTGATATAAGTGTGTATTTGTTATTTTAATATCTTGGATGACCATACTTTCTAAAAATGGTAAAATACTGATATCGTCGATATATCCCCAATATATCCCGATATATCCTTTTCTGGGTAGATTGATACGATATCGATATCGATATGACCTTCCTTTATGAGTAGTTTTTACCTTGTAAATATTAAGATTTTTAAGTATTAATTATGATTGGCTATACTTTCAAAGAATGCAAGATAACTATGTAACGTTAAATTTTTTTCGTATACGTTGTCCTTTCTTTAAATGTTACATATGTTATTATAAGATTACACTCGTGGAACCGAGTACCACAGGTAGTGCAGTAATTGGCTGGTGATCAAGATTATTGATTATCATGGTTCAAGGAAGCCACCTGCATGTTGTTTCTCACATTTCATTTCAATGAAATATATTCTTAGTCCTAGTAGGACTTTATGATGGTCTATGACTATCTTTGGTTAGACTAAAATCTTACTACAAGCTTATTTAATCTTTGTACAATTGAATATCATGTAATGACGACTCTTTAAAGATCATCTTGTTGCTTCCTATTGTTTGAAGTGAAAAATTCATAGTGCTTCTGTTATTATCCAGTTTTCGAAACCCATGATGTGACAACATGGTATTAGAGCCAAAGGAATTAACTAAGTTAGATAACCTATTTTGAGTATTAAGGATCACTTCTTAACAAGTACAACCTTTGATCTCTCATCTCCCTCATGTATTGTCCTCTCGTGTGATGTTGCACAAGAGATCATGAAGTTCCCAACTCTCAAAACATTGTTAACATGAACGATTCTCCATGCTGAACACCGTCAAGGGTGCTCACACAACTTGTTCGAGAGTAAGCTCAAACTCAGGAAAGAGGAAGTCATCTAGCTCAACATGGGAAGAAAAGACAAATCTTAGAGGAGAACATCGTGGCATTTGAAATATTCTTATAGATGAATCCTCCAAATTTCGATGGTGCTATTGATGTTGAGGCTGCCCATCATTGGGGAGAAGAGATGGAGAGGTTGTTTGAGGTGCTCAAGTCCCCAGAAAATGATACGGTGGTCTTCTGTACACACCAGTTGAAAGAGGGAGTAAAGCATTGGTGGAAAACCTCCTCTGTTAGAAGTTTGAAACTGGGGAGATTATTCATTGGAAGGAATTTGTAGAGCTTTTTAATGATCATTACTATCCGGTTCATCGACAAATTTTGATAGAGCTAGAGTTCAATAATCTAAAGCAGGGTAATATGACTATGGTTGAGTATAACAATAAATTTCATCGACTTTTGAAGTATGCTCCACATTTGTGCCCAAATGATTACTATACATGCCAACGTTCATGGAGTAACTCAGTCCGGGCCTTCGATCACGAGTCTTATCATGCATGTTTACTACTTTAATGAGTGCCATTGCGAACACCACTAAAATGGGATGCGATTATATTCGTAGAAAGGAGGAAAAGATCAAGAAGGACCACATAGATAGACAAAAGAAGCCAAATATACATGCCCCTCACCATCATAAGAAGCAAAAGATTACCTCAACACCTATCGCTTTCAAAAGCTTTGATGTATGATTCTACTGCAAAAGAAGACACCCAAATGAATGTTTTATAAAGACCGAGAAATGCTTAAATTGTGATAAAAAATGGCGCATTGCACGTGATTGTCTGAATCTGAAGAAGGATCATGACTTCAAGTCTGGTAAATAGAGAATAAAGACACCATGATGAGGTTAAGTGATGTCAGGAGAGGGTGCAGAGACGAAAGGGTTGTGGAAGGTAACATCCTTATATCTGATTTTTATGCTAAAATACCTTTTGATTCGAGAGAAACACATAATTTTATATCTAAAAACTTCTCCAGTATGTTGATCTTAAGTCATAAGCATACGAGATTCACAATGGAAGTGAAAACTCCAATCGAAGGAAAGTACCTAGTTAGATAAATATATGTTAGACGCTCGTATTATGGTCGAGGGGTTTGAACTACCTATCGATATGGTGATTATGGACAATACTGACTTTATGTTATCCTTGAGATGGATTGATTATCAAGTCATAGTTTCCTCATTGATTGTTAAAAAAATAGGTGTGGGGGTAGCCAAGTTGCCCCCTAAGGGTAACCCCATTTAACCATATACATATATGTGTGAGTAAAATATCTATGACCTAAGGGGAAGCCAACCTAGCTATCCCCTCCTTTATTATTTTATTTCTTAAGGTATTTTATAAAAAGGGTATTTTCAGAAAATACCTAAGGGATTTAGACCACTATATGACACCATGATTTCATTCAAATTTCGTGTAAAACAGACATTTGTAATCCGTCCATCAAGACTATCAAATTCTATTGGCCTTAGAATTATTGAAATTTATCACTATATGGATGGGATATGAATGTCTATTTTGTATGAAATTTGAATGACAATATGTTATCATCTAGTAGACTAAATCCCTCCAAGTTTTTCCAGAAAATGCCTTACGAAATGAAAGGTAAGACTGTGGTTATGAATATCCATTACATCATCTTTATTCTTTCATTTTGGCTTTAAATTCCTAGTTAAATGCATGTAAATGACATTAATTTATATGAAATAGGCTTATAAATAATATATAAATACATGCATTTAATTCTAAAATAAAAGAATAAAGGAAAAGAAAATAAACCTGAATGAAGTATTAAAAATACTGAATGATGCTAAACTCTGAGACCAGTTTAACTATGACTTGGCTGACCAGGAATAAATTAGAGGGAGATATGGCCAATTAATTGTACATAAATATACTCATAACTCCAATTCAATGCATCAAAAAATAACCATTTTTCACATATTTTATTTTCCCTTACACACACTCTTAATAAAGAAATGTTCAACATGGAGCTTGTACATAAAAATGCGTAGAAAAATACAAAATTAATTACAAATAAAAATAATGTACAATGTGGCTGGGACACACAGAGGAAAAAGTTGCAAACAAAACTTCACATGCCAATAACTCCTCCACACAAGCTCAAAATTGACCAAACTTACCTTTATTGTGAATAAAATTAAATTAACTATCTAATGAATGTGGTTCATTTAAAATGGAGTTAAGATGTAAAAGCTGACTTTCTGAGGTCCCATTGTCCCATATACTTGCATATTTAATTCATTATATTTATTCATTACAGTTTCACATGTCTTATATTTTTAAGTATATGTAAATATTATCTGAAATATATTAAAAGTATAAACATTAAATAAAAGCATAAAAATACATTAAAATAAATAATGTATTGAAATATATAGCATATTATACCTATAATATATACACATATTTATTTACGTACATAAATAAAACTATAAGAATACTATAAATATATCCAAATGTATAATAAAATATCTTCTAAATAAATAAAAGAAATAATTATATCATTATATACAAAAACTACTATAAATAAATATAAATACATAAAATATAAATAAATAAATACATAAATAATGATATATAAATAAGTAAACATAATAAAAAATAGTGTGAAAATAAATAACAATCATAAATAAATAATATGAAAATGAATAAGCATTTCATGAGTAGGGATCCACGAAGTATTTTTTCAAAATACTATGAAAATAAATAATAGCATAGAAACCTCTATCCACAAGAAACTTGAATGACATAATATAAGGATATAGTTATGAAAATCCACGAAGTAATTAAAAAAATATATAAAATAAGAAAAGTGGGGATGGGGAGTCGAGTTAGCTCCCTGTAGGGGGCATTCCTTTTTAACCCTACATACATAACCAACTTGGCTACCCCAACTCTAATAAAATTTCATTTCATAAGGTATTTTATGAAAATACATGGGGGGATTTAGTATACTAGAATATAATTAAAATTTCATGCAATACAAACATTCCTAACCCATTCATCGAACATGAGTCAATTTCAGAAAAATTCTGAGATCGATAAAATTTGATAGTTTTTATGGACAACTTAGGAATGTATGTTTTAGAAAAATTTGAGTGAAAGCATGGTATCATATAGTGATCTGAATCCCCATAGGTGCTTTCAGAAAATACATTAAGAATTAAAAAAATAAAAGCGGGCTAGCCAAATTGGCTCCCTCTTGGGGGCATGCACACGTTACCGCACAAGCACACACACACACACACAACATACGTACGTACGTACGTACATACATACCTACATACATACATGTATACAAGCATCATGCATGCATGCATGCATACGTGTGAAGAGCTTAAGGTGGAAGGATCAACAGGGTGGCTTCAAAAAATCGAAGAAGATGATGGACTCGAGGCTCTAACAGAAGTCAGAGCAGAAAGATGGGAAGTTGACTGAGGTCAACATACGCTGGAAGTTGATCGGGCCATGTCAGCTCGCTATAGGGCAAAAGAGCTCTTCTATTAGAAATTAATTATTTAAAAATAATAAATGATTTTATTATTTTTCTATTATAAAATAAAATATTTATTATTTTATGTTGTATTTTAATATGATTTTTATTTTTTTGATGGTATTTATTATAAGTTATTTTTTAAGGGTGTATTTATAGGTATATTTATATGTGTTTCCTACATTTTATTTTTTTGTATTTTATGTTATTATTTTATACACTTAAATAAATAGGGGTATAAATGTCGGCATTTCATCAATGTGTTTAGTTATATTATTTATTTTAAAGTACTTTCTTTGGTTTTATTTTATCTTTATATTTTTAATAGGATATAAAAAATACTTACATTCATAGAAAATTATAAAACAATAAATAACAAAATAACTAATATCTCTTTTATTTATCTACAAGTATTAACATAGGTATTTTTCTTATATATTTTTATAGACTTATTTTATTTGGTGTTTTCATTATGATTTAATTTTGGTTTTACTATGTAAATGAGATATAGATAATAATTACAAAATTATAAAAATATAAAATGCTAAAAATAATAAAGAATAAATACAATGAATATGTTATATAGGTATATTGTACAATAGGGGCAAAACCTTACTTTCACACCTTAACTCCAAAAAATAAGAAACCACCTTCATTAAATAGCTTATTAAAAGCTATATACAAGTGAAATGTTTTTGATACATTTTGATTTTTTATTTGAGAGATATGGGTAGAGTATAAAAAGTATGTTGTATATTATTTTTGTATGAAATCAATTTTGTGTGTTTTTATAGATTATTGTTTACAATATTTCTTTATTTGTTGTATAAAAAGTGGAAAATAAGATGGATACCAAAAAGGAATAAATAATGAATTAATAAATACGGAATTATTGGATTTATTATCCCTTATCTCCCCCTACTTTATTCCTTGTCGACTTAGTCATCCAGATGCCCAAGTCTCGAGAGTTTAGGGTCATCAAATACCTTTGGAATTTTATTCTTTTTCTTTTCTTTTATTTATTCTATAATGTTGGCATTAAAAACTATATTTTATATGGTATTATTACAACAAGGAATCAATGTTAATTTGTACAAATTAGAGGTATTTACATGCATTAGCTTGGGTTTTTAAGGCCAAATTGATAGAATAATGGTGAGGAAACGGAGATTCGTCACCTAGTCGCCCGCACTTGAGCATGATTATTCTCAGATTCCTCCTCAAATCATAACACAAAATGAATTCGAAAGGAATATGAATCGAAAACCTAACTTCAAAAAGAAGATGAATAAAAAACCTAGCTCAAGTTAGAGCTTACTTACTAAGCCATTTAGGAGACGATCGCACCGTCTTCATTCTCCTTGTCCTCCTTACAGGGCTTCACTAGCGCTTCTTCCCCACCTCCCTCTCCTCCTCCCAACCTATCAGCCCTATGCACCGTCTTCATTCTCCTTGTCCTCCTTACAGGGCTTCACTAGCGCTTCTTCCCCACCTCCCTCTCCTCCTCCCAACCTATCAGCCCTATCCCTCGGGGTAGTTGTGGTAATTGAAATAGTAGAGAATGAATAGGTGGGGGCTATTTATAGGCTTCAGAAAACCACTAACCATGGTTAGTAAACCATAGTTTAACCCTTAACTGCGATTAGTGACCCATGGTTTTTGGCCCATAGTTTTGTCTAAAGCTTATCCGAAACTTAAGGCTTAAGTTAAAACTTTACAAAAACCTCTAGATTCTCTAATGATGTTTAATTAGCACTAAACACGATAAACTTTCGCTAATCATGATTTAACTTTCACTGACCTCTGATTGTGTTCACTAATGGCTATTAGCAGCCCTCAATTTGTCTTTAGTTTCTTCAATCATGTTTAATTGTTCTTAATGATCATCAGTAAGGGTTAATGACATCTTAAGCCGCCTTACTTCTGTTTCTTTCGAAAATGATAACAATTGGAAACAATGTTTAATTTACATGAAACAAATTCTGTTAGGTTACTCTTAATGAGTTGGATCTTATAACATAGGATCAGACAGCTACCTAGTTCAAGGATTTATAATTATAACTACTTTACAAGGAAGTCTCGTCCTTGAGACTTGAAGTGTAAGCATAACAACCTTAACGAGGAGTGACAGCATAACAACTTTAAAGGGAATGAACTCCTTTTTATTTATAATGAAAATATACATAATACATAGTATTATCATTTGAACATATAAGGGTATTTCTCTCTCATTTCTACCTAAGATTCCCATGTGGCTTCTTCAAAGTCTTGATTCCACCTCTTTACATTAACTAGAGGTAGCTCCTTATTCCTCAACTTATTAATATTCTTATCTAATATTTTCACAAGTTCTTCTAGGTACGTAAAGTCTGGTTCAACATGCATATCATCATAGATTATCTTGTGAATATACTTTCTCCAATTTGTACATGAAAAATATCATGTATTGCTAAAATATGTGGAGAGAGTGAAAGTATATTTACAACTTTCCCAATCCCCTGAATAATTTCAAACAGACCCACGAATCTGAGTGCCAAATTCCCACGTGAGCCAAACCTTTGAACTCCTTTCGTAGGCAATACTTTGCGGAATACAAATTCATCTACCTCAAACTCAAGGTCTTTTAGCCTGGTATAACTATAACTTTTCTGGTGAATCTAAGTAATTATTAGTCTTTTCGAGCAAGCTCTAGAGCTTCCCATGCCTCCTTGGTTTATCTGAATTATAGAGGTTCTTTATCCCGACCTCATGACAACAAAAAGGAGTGGTACACTTACATCCATATAATGCTTCAAATGGTACCATGTCATGGTAACTGTTGTTGTAGGTGAATTCTACAAGAGACAAATGTTTAACCCATGATCATTTCTATTCTAAGTCATATGCTTGTAGCATATTCTATAGAGTTTGAATAATAAATTCTGATTGACCATTTGTTTGCGGATGCTATGATGCACTTAAGCATTGTTGTGTTCCTAAGGTTTTCATGAAGTTCTCCAAGTAATGTGAGGTGAATCAGGAATCCCGATAAAAAAATACCTCCTTTGGAATACCATGGAGATGGATCACATGTGTAATATATAACTCAGTGATGAATCACCATTTCATCACCTTTATTCTATCATTTTGGCCTTAAAAACCTTAGCTAAATGCATGTAAGTAGTATTAAATTGTATTAACATTCACTATTCATTCCATTTAGTGTATATAAAGTGTTGCTTTTAATGCCAAATTATAGAATAAAGAAAGGAAAATAAAAATAATAAAATGCCAAAGATATTTTAATATCCTAAACCCTGAGACCAAGTCAAGAATGAATTGGCCGACAAGGAATAAAGTAGGTTGGATAGGACCAAAAGCACAACAAAATTCTCAATTTATTTGACAAATAATTCATTATTGGGACCTATTTTATTCCTGATCATTTATAACTAAAATAAAGAAATTTTA
Source organism: Ottelia alismoides (assembly GCA_037367405.1). Taxonomy (NCBI): domain Eukaryota; kingdom Viridiplantae; phylum Streptophyta; class Magnoliopsida; order Alismatales; family Hydrocharitaceae; genus Ottelia; species Ottelia alismoides. Next base: position 1,076,084 of record JAZKJV010008820.1, on the reverse strand, counting down.
TATTTGAAAGATGTATATAAAAATATAAATAAAAATACTAAATAAATTTCACATAAAAATAATACACAGTGTACATTTTAGACTTAGAATAAGAATCCAAAATCCAAACTTCCCAGACCTGTATCTCCTCCATATGAACTCAAAATGTATTAAAATCATCTTTAATTGTATACAACTTTTAATAAGCTATTTAATGAAGGTTATTTCACTTAATTTAGAGTTAAGGTGTGAAAGTTAGGTTTTGGTCCCCTATTATATAGTCTACCTGAATAAAATATTCATTTTATTAATTCTTTACAGTTTTATAATTTTATATTTTCATAAATATTATTTATATTATATGTAATTATTTATAAATATAATAAATCCATAAATAAAATACTGAAATAAAATAACATACAAAAATACATAAATGAATATATAATACTTACACCTATATAATAGGTCTACATGTTTATTTAAGTTTTATTTAAGTGTACAAAATACATCAAATGAATATAATAAAAATATATTTATGTGTATAAAAGTAAGTCATAATTATATAAATTAAGAAAAACTAAAACAAAAAATGGAAAATAAAAATAAAATATATAATATAGGTAAATATAAACATAATTAAAACCCTAAAAAGTTGCTTGTAATAAATATAGTCATAAAATAAATAAAACAATAATACAATACTATAGAAAATAAATATTTCTTAATTTATAACTTAAATTTATTTAATTTATTTAGTATTTATTGATTTTATGAATAACATCAAGTTGCCTTTTTTTTCTTGTTGGTCAACATGGACAAACCGGAGGAGTCAAGAGTTGACGCTCAACTCTTCTCCCTAGTGTAGCCTTGTCATACCTAGCATTTATTCATGTTTCTCCATTTACCCCAAATAAATACCAGCATCGATTGGAGTTGATTCCTTCTACAAATTTTCTTTGATTCTCCCTCTACCAAGCACACTTGATTTTTTGGTCCAAGCACCTCTGCATCAAGCACTCCACCTCGATCTAGTCACCCCTGTATATAGCTCGATCCTCCACCATTTTTTTGAAACCCTTGACTCTGTTTCTTCTCCTCCTTTTTCTCACCATGGCTCGAGCTCCATGATAGGGAGCTCACTATCTCTTGGTTTGATCAAGGAAGTGGTCTGAGGGGCGAGTTCCTGAAGGATACCGGAAATCGTTAAGCACATCACGGAAGCGTGATGATCGCATTCAATGCGATTGGAGCGATTAGTCGCATTAGTTGTTGGGTGTAGCAGAGTTTAAAATTTTTAATTCATATAATGAAACCATATGATCCAAGAACATTTCTTGGATCGTTTCATTTAACCATAGAGTATTAGAGATACCTCTTGAAGCGGCATTCCGATCACTTGATCTCTAAAGTAAGAGATCCTCCTCACTCAAGTTCGATCCACGAAGAAGGCACTTGCGAGTGTGATGATGAGACACGTGCTTCTCGCAATCCAAGATGAAGATCCAAGTGATGAATCTCCTAATTTCGTCCAACGAAATCCGATGTCTTACACTTGTGCTAGAAGAACCAAGGAAGATGGAGGTCCTTGAGCAATCGAGGTGATAGCACGACAGCGTAGCGATGATTGCGATTCCTCAAGACTCAAGGTGGACAACCACACTTAGAGAGAGAGAGAGAGGGAGAGAGATGGGGTGTGAGAATAAGGATAGAAAGAGAGAGAGATTAGACGTGTATTGTGAAGGCTAGGGTTGCCCCTTCTTATATAGTAGTTTGTGAGTCCATGGATCACAATCTATGAGATACACCAAAATCAACAGTTAGATTGATTTGTGTTTTTAATCAATGTCCATGATCATTCTTGTTTAATAAAGTAACAACTACTAATTTATATTAAATTAAATATGTTACATTATTATCAACATAATTTAACTTAATAAAATTAATCAACACAAGATAATAAAGAGGATAATAACCTCCTACTAAAAAAATGGGGCGTCACCTTTGAACAATTCAAGGGTGGCGCCACCTCTTTATTAGGTGAGTTTTATCTTCTTTATTTTATGAGATAAAATCTCATTTTAATTATTTGAAACAATATTTATTGCAAATATATTCACTAAATTAATTCCAAATTAATTAGCGAATATTTCAATCACGCCATTGAAAAAATGTGAATCACATTCACAACCCAAATAAAAATGTAAATTTCATTTCCAATTAATCATCCAATGTGAATCCAATTCACATCAACAATCAATTCGTAAATATTATTTACAAATGAGCTCTCTCTAATATATTATAAATCATATTTATAATATATATTGATATTATGATAGCATGGATAGTACTATCCACATTGTGCATGTCTTTCATAATTAAATATCATTTAATTATCTTGGATAATCATTCTCATAATATAAATCTCATTCATATTATTCTTGATAATTAAATCACATTTAATTATCAATATCCTGTTGCTTGGATACATAATTCATTAAAGAAATTATTCTTGAACTCCTTCAAGAATAGTGTGCTTTCTCTATAGATACTTGGAGATAAGGACATGGCGATTGTACGTTCCATGTATAGTGACTTGGATATTGAGATCATATCTCAAATCCATATCTCAGGGACCTCTCATACATGCTTGATTAAATCATGTCCATATATCTAGTCTTCTCATTACATCTGAATCTCATTCAGAACAATGTCCAACCCTTGGAACAAATTAGATTACTTCTCTCTACTGAGAGGAGTCACTAAAATCCAAACCTATTTCTTCACTCCCTCGGAATGGAAGCGTCATGGTTATACAATCGTTTATGATCACATCACCCTCAGGCATTTCCAATACTTGCACATCCTGCATACTGGAAGTCCTAGGATAAACCCGAAGTCTAAGATCACTTTAGACTGTCTTCTTCAGGGTTTTATCATTAAGATTCTCATTTATTCATCGGAACATGGTATTGATCATATAATTTCCAAAAGCATATATTATACCTATAAATTCTGTCAAGCTTCTAAAGCAAGACGACCATGCATGGAATTTAAATTATATCTCAATACCTCATGAGTGAGCTCGTGTTTTCTGATTCGATAGTGAGCCTGTATGATCCCTTTGAGAGATTGTATCACTCATATGCCCTTGCATGTACACCAGCTCACCAGTATATAAACCTTGATTAGTCCATCAACCTATTGATCTGCAAAATGTACATAATCAAACATATAGCAACACATCTGACTCAGGTCAGAGGATGTATGCCTACATGGTGACATCATACGACATAGGTATTTAATTATCTCGATCTCGTTAAGAAAACTTTTTGACCTAACTTATCTTACACCTTCGAATCTCTGTTGCCATGCAGAGGACCTATATCAAGAGGTCGATCAGATATCAACCTTTAGAGATAGGATTGCCATCTCTTACTCGGGATGGAGATCACATCTTGACAATCATTTGACGGTCCTTGATGAGTCCCCAGTCTAACTCATTACATATTCACCCAAGCACCGGCCTTTATGATTCAACAATTGAATAGACAGCTTTATGATGTCAAGATAGCCATCGTACATAACCCTATTTGTACGGAGGGACCTTATAGTGCATTCATTCACCTAATTTCAATCAGGGAGTGAAATAAACCAATAACTTTTATTAAATATATCAAACATTACAAAAACATTTATTATAGGAATGGTTCGCCCCGGGCTCACATGGATAACTGATGAATCCTCATTCATCACTCTTTATTCTTTTATTTTAGTTGAATATCTTTGCAAAGCATAATGTATATAGCTGTAAATAAAATAAATTACCAATAAGCATGCATTTGTTAATATCTTATACTTAGCATGTATTTGAGCAAAAATAAAAGAATAAACAACAAAAGAAAAAGAAGGAAATATTTAGAAAAAATATTGAGTGACCTGAACCCAAGAGAGGGTCCAGCATGGGCCTGATCGCCAAATAAAAAAATAGAGAGAGATACGAGCACTCTACCTTGTACATACTCCTTCCTATGTGTATATATTTTATTTTTACAAAAATAAAAAAGGTGTTTTTATCCCCTTGTATATACTTCTAAAAATAAAACAAAAATCAGAAAAATAAAAATAAAATTTTATCTTCTCTCACCTTGTATATAATACATGTATATATGTATTATTACCTATTTAATTTATACTTGTATATAACAATAACAATAAAATAAAAATATTTATATACTCAAAAACTTATGTTGTAAATATATAAAATATAAAATTGGATTATTTATACAAAAACAAGAAATTAAAAATAATTGTATAAAATAGATAGGTATCTTATACCTGTATATAATATAATATAATGTATATACCTTAATTTATTTTTCATAAAAATAATTAAAAATGCCAAAAAATAGTTCGAAAAATAATAAATGTTTTTCTTTTTTTAACATTTTGTAATATAAAATCATTTTCTATTTTTAATTTATTTTACAAATCTTTTTGACTAGCTATTTTCTGATTGGTCCAGGAGGGATGTTGACCCCAGTCAACTACCCCTCCCAGACCTTCTTCCTCGCGGATCCTGCTCACGCCCTTATTTCTCCTAATTCTTCTGAGCGGATCCCACATCCTTTAGCTCTGATTTTTCCACCCGCTTCTCCCTAGTGGATCGGTGATCCTCGCGGATCCCTAGGGAGGCACGAATCAATCTTGGATTGCGCGCCCTAGCCTGATTGCTCCGACCACCTGGGAAGGGCTATATATTCCTCTTTCGGTTCCCTCGCTCACTAGCTCATGTCGTACCCTTCTCTGCTACCCTAGACTCCTTCGCCTTGGTGACAGCAACCGGAGGAGACCCTTGGTGATCAAAGAGGAGCACCGCAACCGACGCTCAAGACTCGTGGCCGAAGCACCACCGCGACGAGCCTCCCATGCCTGTCGCAACGAGGTTGAGGCGACGACCACCATCAACAGCACCCCTTGGATCTCAGGATCACTTTAGGACCCTCAGGTATCTACTTCACCGTTCCTAGCTCCCTTATCTAATTCGGTCTTTCATCTTCACTCCGTCGCACCTCCTCAAGCTCCGATCAGCCGGTTGGAGCTTTGTTAGCCACCCCCATTCATTCTGATCGACACCCTGACACATCGCCCACCTTCTTACGCAACCTGATCATCCAAATCTTGGCTCGGTAGCCACTATTAGGCCCTAGGTCTCGACCCTCACGTACGCGAAGACCTCCTTCCCATTCACCGTCACTTCCCTTTGCTTTCGGTCCAATAACCCCGACCGGAGCACTCCTCCGAGTTTGATCTTTCTCCTGCACGTTGTAGAACGTGTGGGGACCGCCCAAATCACCCTCGATTCGCTTCGTCGAAGCTCGCCCAGGTCTCAGCCACTGTCCCAAAGATCCTACCGTTCGCGAGCCCATCTGATCTGTACACCCAATGCGGAGTGATCCCATGAGCCAGTTGCCATCGCCCGATCATTCATCAGAGCGTCGGATCGTCGCCGGTACTCTGGTGAACCTCACCCAGGCAGAGTTCTTACTGAGCCCCTCTCAACCGTTGTATTACACCCCTCAGCCAGATTCCATCGTAGCCTTTCAGCGCCTGCAATTGTCAAACCGTTAGATATGACATCTAACGGCTACAGTACCGCCACGTAGATGATGTCTGACAACTGTTGGATCTGCAATCTGTAGACACCAGATCCACACGCCCTCGCCCACTTACATGCTACATGGTTAATTTGATACGCTACCCCTGCATTTATTTCAGTTTGTCTTTTAGTCTGTAAAATAAAAAGTATACAGCAGGACTTTTTGCACTTTGGTACCTACAGTTCTCTATATTTGCATTTGCATTTCAGTCCTGTCTGTGTGGATTCACGTGCTTCGTCACATGTGTTTGGATTATTTGTATTTATTGTTTTGTACTTATTATCTGTTACGAAATGAGTGTTAAGTTTTAGTATTTGCAAATATACCCCTGTGCGTATAGAATTGTGACACGTGCTGGAATTTATGGAGAAATTGCAAACTGGGCCCTATAGTTTTTCCGCGTGTTATTATTTAGCCCATAACTTAGTTTCCTTGCAGATTAGTCAATGTATGCTGTATGTTTAGTTTTTGATTCAATAAATAGTAAACATTGTCCAAAAATCATGAGATTTTGACACATGGCTCCTGCCATGGTGTAGGAATTTCTGTAAATTTTTGGTTTGTTTTGGTTCATTTATTATTTTTAAAAATTAAAAAACCTCAAAAATAGCTTTTGTTTGCTTTGAAGAATCAACTGAAAATACTAACAACCCTTAAAAAATTCTGAAAAATCCTTCTATGTTTGTTTTGTTGTGTTTCAACCTCATTTCAAATTTTTTCTGATTCCCATTTATAAAACTCCAAAAAATCGAAGAAGACTAAACATCTTAGAAAAATCATTAAAAATTCATAAAAATTCCAAGAAAATGTTTTATTTTTATGAAGTTTATCATAAAATTACCGTTGGGATTTTACAGGCATTTTAAATATTTTTAACTTGCCTTTAGATCTCAGATGTACACTGTTTGTTGTTTTTGCTTTTATTTAATTTTTAGAAAATCAAATAAAAATCACAAAAAATTCATAAAATCCATAAAAACATTTGAGTATTTTGAAAACCCAAAAATATTTTTAATTTGAATTTTGAATATTTTTGAGTCTTCAAATAATTTGTTGAGTGTTGATTTGTATTTGCCTTTTTCCCTTTTTGTTATATTAAAAATTACAAACAAAATTGAAAAATTAAAAACCACCATTTTTTACCTTTTTGGGATTCTTGACTACTTCACAGCATTACCATCACACGCTCCTTGTGTTCGACCCTAGTAGCTATACCAGGTAAAATAAAATAGCGAGATCGGTATTTGTGCGTGATTGATTGATTTTTAGTTTAGTGGTCTTCTTTTTCTTGATTGAGCCCATTCCAAGTGGTTGAAGTCGCAACGACCTTTGATACCATTTTACCTTAGTCGCTCGGGACACTCATCAAAATGGTGCCGTTGTCGGGGAGCACGGCTTAGTACTCAGTTTCCTTGTGTGATTTCTTGTTTTATCTAATACATTTTTATAATTGTGACTGACATAATTTCTGTTATGTCTTCCTTGCGAGGGCCCAACGAGCGAGGGCAACAATCTTCGGAGAGCTGAGGCACCCGTGTGTCTTGGAGGCGGCTCATTTCTACATCGAGCCGTAGGAGAGCGTAGGAGAGGAGGAGCAGAAGTTTGGGAGCTGTAGTGTAGTTTAGTTTAGACTAGATTTATTTTCTACATATTATTATTGTATTAATATAAGATAAACACTGGACTCGGACTTAGTGAATGTTTCGGGGCCTGTTTTGCCGAGCACCGGTGTGCTCGGGGGACTTTGTTGTATACCGTTTTCTTTACTATCTATCTGATTTTCGAAGGTCTTGGCCCCTAGACTTAGGATTTTCTGTGATCGCGACGTAATTAATTAATGCCCAACCCCAATTATCCGCCTGCACCTATAGATCGTTATTGGAACTAATTAATTAAATCACAAAGAAAAAGTTAGTTTAATTAGGCTCGAGTCCACATGTCGTGAGGAACCACATAAAGCGCTGGTATGACACGTTGTGGCGGGCATCGAAGTTCCCAAGATCAGACTCCGGATAGGCTAGCTACCGTTCTTCATGTGTAGAAAGTGCTTTGTCTAAGTTCGATTTCTTCTTGCATCATGTAGGTAGTTTTAATTCTATCTTTACTTTATGCGCGGAGCACCCTGCATGTAGAGAGCTGGAGGCATGTACGCATTCTTACTCTTCATGCATCACCGTGTTTGATCGTGCATCGACTTTTTCTCTTTCTCTCCCCTGTTTTGGACTTAAAATAATCAAGAGAACCGAAAAATTCGTTAGGCGTTGCTTGCAAAATACTTAAAAAGAAAAACTATAAAATTGGGACTACTAAACACACTTGATCCTAATAGACATCTCATCGAAAAAATTGTCTTGGGAGAGTAATACCCTTATTGTATGGTTTAGATGAGCGAGAGAGTGACCCGCACACTAGGATAGAGCCATACCCAAGCTTTTAGCAGACTAGCGGCCTTTTATACGGGACAGTCTGTTAGGAGCATTGGGTTCCTACCAGCTTGCTTAATCGCTCTGAAATACTGTTTTATCACCTAATAAAATTGACAAGATAAAAGATCGAGCCTTTACGATCATCAGTTCTGCGTGAGTTGATGAATTGGGGGTTTGCTTTCTGATCTTGTGTGTTTTCCATATCTCATCCACCTTCACTCGCTACATCAAGATGATGGACAGGAGATCCCTTAGGCAGCCTACGGCTGCACCACTTTCGAGCACTCCAACCCGTTCATCTAGCTTGGTTTGTGAGAGTTGCGACCCGCTCTCGGAACCCGAGTTTAACTCCACCCTGTTCCCCGTCAACCACCCTTCTCCCAATCTTGAGGTGCCTGAGCAGAGATCGCAACAGATAGTTGATGATTTATCAGCACCTGAGTTTGTGTCTTTTGCCTTTGTAGAGACCATGGCCAGTAGTGAGGATCATACCGATGGACCTAGCGGGACTCAGACCTATGTACTTGACCAGGGTGTCAGCAATAACACCCTGTTAGCCTCTTTGGAGACCATGCAGCGTCAGATCAAAGATCAGGGGGTTTTCATGGTGGACATGCGCCGAGAGATGGAGCAACTGAGAGCCGATAGAGAGCATCACAAAGACGGTGGAGGCAGAGGACCAGAGATTCCTGAGGGTGGAGATCCTGAGGATCCCGCACAACTAGCAGCACCTGTATGACCGATGAGGGAGTTGCACAACCCCGGTGCAACTCTGACCCATAGATGTATGGTATAGCCAGGCCATTTTGGGATATTTCAAGCTCCCACCTCAAATGATCCAGCTTCTACCCGCTTCTACGGACTTACCACAGAGGAGCCTCACCTCCATCTCCAGGAGTTTGAGATGATTTGCAGTACTGTCCACGATCGCCTTGTGGATGAGGACACCATCCGAATGATGGCCTTTCCGTTCTCCCTCGTAGACAGAGCTGCCAACTGGCTGAAGCACCTAGGGAGATTCATCACCACTTGGGAACAGCTCCGGAACGAGTACTTGAATAAGTACTATCCAGTCGGTTGGAAGAATGCAACCAGAGCCTTGATCAGCAATTTCTCCTTGCTCCCCAATGAGCAATTTCACGAGGCACGGGACAGATTCAGGGAGCTCACAGACCGGTGCCCTCACCATGATATATCCAAGCCCAACCTTGTCCAGAGTTTCTTCTGCGGGCTTACACCGGAGTTGCAGGGGCTAGTGAGTTCATCCTGTGGAGGCTCATATTTTTCCAAGGATGAGAATCAGTTCTGGGCCATCTATGAGGAGACAGCAGAGAACTACATGGTGATGTCCCAGACCCGATTATATGCACAGGCGAAGCCCCAACCACATGTCGTATCTTATCAGAGGATAGCACGGGTTGATGCCAGTCCTTCTACATCATTAGCAACTGCAACACATGCAGAGTCGACGATCATTGATATGGGGATTATCAACGAGAAGTTGGACCAGATAGAGTCGATTGAGAAGAAGCAGTGCCAGGGCATGTCTCAGATAGATCAGATGGCACGGACGTTGAATGACCTGAAGACCCACATCATGTGTCTCCAGGAGGCACAGACGGCTTCTCAGCCCCGGCTTAGGTCACAGGAAAATCCCAACAACAACAGCTTGACCCAGCACTCCAGCCAGCTCAGACAGGTTCACCATGTCCAGGAGGAGTCGTTCCAGCAGTCGCAGCAGTACTACCAGCCACCACCATCTCAGAACACTCAGATGATGGTATACCAGCCTGATCAGCCCATGGCAGTTCTCCCCCACCCATTTACGAGCATGAGCCATTGATGGATGTCAATGGGATTTGATTTGACCGACCTCATCCTGGGATCCGACGAAGCCATCCCGGATTCTGTTGGTCGACGGAAGGTACCTCTTCCCAGCAACAACCTCCAGTTCACGGTGGCCAGTTCAGCCAACAGCAGCAGCAACATCCCCAGTTCCCACAGCCACAGCCACATCCGCAGCTACAGTTTTACCAGCAGCATGGTCCTCGTCCCTATCAACAGGGACAATCTTGGAGGCAGCAACAGCAGCCTCAGCAGCAGTATCATCCCCAGTATCCCTCTACCCAGCAGTAGCAACCTCACTTCCAGGGAAGCCACCCGTCTGGTTCTCATGGGCCAACCTATGAGAAGCCAACTCTTGATGATCTAACCCGTCTTGTTTCTGAGCAGCAGGACACCTTCAGATGGGATATGGATGAGTTCAGACAGGAGATGAGGGATATAGTGAGAGGCAAGGGCGCCATACCTGCACAGATCGAGCCGAATCCGAAAAATCTGAAGAGGAAATCCGAGTAGATAGAGTTTACAGAGGTACCACTTCTAGTGATTCACTTTGTGATATTTCTATATACAATTTTGATGTTGACTTTGTTACACTTAGGAGCGGTAGGATGCCAGTAGGTGGCACCTCATCTGAGCGACGACCACATGAGGACTCAGGAGTGCCAGATGAGGAGGAGAGCGGTGCTGATGCCGCTCGAGATGATGATGATGATGATAGTGGTACTGATTCCACCAAGGGTGTAGACCCTGCTGACAATACTAAGGCTGTCACTTCACTAGATTCCAGAGGTGGTGTTGAGACCACCAGAAATGACACTAAGCCAGAGTGCGGTATTGATGCCGCAAATCCAGATGCCGAGGGTGTTACTGATGCGTATGAAATCTCAAGGGTTGGAAAATTTGATGATAGATAAGTCGTTATTGTTATCTTCAAAATCAGTGCCAAACAAACAATTGTTTTTTTGCTACTTATTAACCTGTATAGCGGACGGGGTCGAACTCAGGGAGGCTACAATTCCTGAGGATTATTCAATTAATCGAAAATCAATTAAGAGAAAACATAAATCTCAAAGGACAACTATCCTTGGTTTTTGTGATTTTTTTATAATTTATTTTTTATTTTTGATTTTCAAATTTTTAGTGATTTTGATTTTGCATTTTTTTAATATTCAAAAACGAACAATATGCATGAGCACAAGAAATATGCACACCAACTCTTTTCGTAATTTTTCAATTTATCAAAATATTCAGAAAAATATAGAGAAAATATTTTTGGGTTTTAAAAGTTTTGAAATGTTTTTGAGAATTTTTGTGAAATTTTCAGATGTTTTTATATTTTTCTAAAAATCAAACAGAGGGAAAATGCGAAATTGTGCACAGCCTGGAGTAATTTGCAACTTAAAAATATTGAAATGCCCAAAACTCCTTGAAATTAATTTTAAGACAAACTAGAAGCAATTATCTACAAACGGAAATTGAAATCACAATTTTTGGATTTTTGTAGAATTTTCTATTATTTTTATAAGCTTTTTGATGTATTCAATTTTTTTAAGTTTTAAGTATAATTGATGCATGAAAATTCGTTAGAAATTAAAAGACAATGAAATGAAACTACTCTATTTTTTTGGAATTTTTGGAACATTATTTTAATTTTTATGAATTTTCGAATTTCAGGAAGACAAAAAGACACTATTTTTGATTTTTTAATAATAAAAAATGAAGGCAAAATGCAATGAAAATTTTATGCTCAGAAGATAATCACATCATGGGCATAACACAATTTTTGCAAGATTTTTAGATCACAAATAACATTTATTTCATTCAAAAGCACATGCAAGTTTTTGTTCTGCAATTCATGGACTAAAATGTAAATAAGTTCTATCTTTGTATCAAATAAATAATAAAAATAAAACACAAGGAGAAAGCGTAATTTTACCACTATATCATGTGCATGTCATGTGCTTGACGCTCTAGCAGGGATGTTTTTGCAAATTCAGAAACCTTTGAGGGGCTTTCATGTAAATTTCCAAATAATATTTTTTTAAACCCCCCTAGGGTTCCTGTTCTTCGTTGGTCTTCAACCTAAGGGGCACCAAGGGGATGCCTGCCACCACTGTGAAGGGCGGCCAGAGGGGCGCCACACGTGACATTCAGATGGAGATCTACGTGCGGGTGGCTGGAGTAGAGGTGCGTCTTCGCGGTGGGGGCTCCACACGGTCTAGAGTAGAGGCAGCAGACGTGGGGTGACCCATGTTCAGAGCAGGAGGGCGGAGGTTGCACTGTCCTCGTGCACGGGGTCGCGCTGGTCAAGGTGGTTGGCTTCGGGGCGCACAACGCGGCGGTTGAAGATGCGGGAGGAGATCCACCAGCGTCTCGGGCCGGCAGGGGCGTTCGACGGGTGGCGCACGGGCGACTCAAGCGGGAAATGCAGGGTGGCGTCCCGCTCCTGTGCGGAAGGTTGGGGACGAGCACGGCGACGCTGCGCCGCCGCAGGAGGCGGAGGAGCTTCAGAGGCGGAGGGGGGCACCGACGGGTGCTGGGGACAGCCTCCTCTTTTTTATTATTTTTTTGTTTTTATTTTTTTCTGTAATTTATTGTAATGTGAACAGTAATAAAAAGGAACCCAATTTTTTTATTTTTTATAAATCGGAAATATTAAAGAAAAGGAGGAATGTTTTTTATACTTTCTTGTTTTCTTTTTAATGGCCCTACAAAACAAACGTTAGAAATAGAGAAAACACATGGTTCTTTTTATTATTATTATTTTTTATTTATTTACAACTCGGAAAAATGAACGAGGATTCGGTGGAAATGATAGATTCGAATCCGATCTCCGGCTACCATACGCGGCCGGAGTTGAGAGATCGTGGACGATAGAATAGAACGCATGGAGATCGAGAAAGTGAGATGAAAAATCGAGTCGGTGGCGGTTCAAATCGAGATGGATTCTTTAAGATCTAGATAAAAAATTGACAACGAGACAAAAGTGCAAGAAATAAACTACGATTGACCTAGATAAAAATATGAAAAATGTGGATCTGACCTTAGGAGCGGAAATGAACCGTGATCGTCTCGACAAGGCCGACTCGCTGTCACCGGACGACTTGGAGACTAGGCAACTATCTTGACGAAATTGTTCTCTTAGAGATAGAGCTCCTCTCTCTAAAGATTGATCAAGTTGGAATGAGGGAGAAGGAGCCACATAAATAGAAAAGATGGAATGAAATTTGATTTTTGAATTTTTTTGGATAAAGAGATAAGAGATGACAATTGAAATGAATTTTTGAATTTTTTTAGTGGAATAGATGACATGAGATAAAGTAAAAGAGATAAAACTATTTACAAAATTATCTATTTTTTTTTGAATTTTCGTCACTTTATTTAGTTGAATTAAAAAATGTTATTTTTTTTATTTTTTATGATGGTTAATTAAAAATAACAACTATATACATATATTATATACATATATGACATTATATACAAGGGTAAATGAGGAAATTAGCTCTCTCTTTTTTTTTCAAAATAATCAGTAAGAATAATTTACAAATATATACAAATACAATATTTACAAAATACATGGGAAAATTGCACAAACCACCCCAGAAAATCGACTTCTCAACCGTAACTCCAAAAATTATGAAATTGGAGCCATTTTGAAGATAATTTAATTTAGAATCCAATGGAAGTAATATTGGTTCAATTTGAGTTCATATAGAGCCGGAATGGATCTTTCAATTAGTGCTTAGTGGCTTTTTCAAAGTGTGGCTACTTCTATTCTATACATGATTTAATTGTGCAATCATTTTTATTAATTAGGACACATTTTTATTTACAACTTTTGGTTTTGAAAGTTATTCGATTTAAGGTCAATTATTGCACCAATAAATTAGTGTTAGTTTTATACAAATATACACAAAATAAGTAAGAAGTATTTACAACAACACACACACATATTTTTTTTTTTGATTTTCTTCTTAAGGACCCTTATCTCTCCCTACTTTGTTCCTGGCCGATCAGGTCAAGTCATGATCTTCTCTCGGGGTTCGGGTCAGCCTGTATACAGTCTTCCTTTTTTTTCTTTTCTTTATTTTTCCTTTCTTTCTTTCTTTATTTATTTTAGGTTAAAATTAGTCAAAAGTGTACAATATTTACACATATGCAAGTTAGTTAGAATATGGAGTTAGTGTTATATGCATGTGTTTTATAAGGGATTTTAAGCTAAAATAAATGAATAAAGATGACGAATCGTAGATTCATCAGGTACTGATGCCACCAATTCCATTCCTGTTGCATTTCCTTCTGTTTATGTATCTCAGGACTATTCTAGTAATAAAGTAAAGGGTTCTTCATGTGTGAGTCCATCTGTGATGCATGGAGTTGTTTGTGTGGATTCCACTTTGCCAAAGCAGCAACGACCCGATCCTAGCCCTCAAACTGAGGAGGGCCCATCCATCCCCTTTCCCCAAGCACTCCGCTTGACTAAGGGGACCAAAAAAGAAAACCCTAAAAAATCACAACAGCTAGATTTCAGCCAACAGATGATGGACAGATTTCAGATAAAGCTGACTCTACAGGAGGCCTTGGAGCACATCCCCCTCTTCCAGAGGAACCTTAGAGAGAGGACCGCTATTTGCAGGAAGAGGAGGAACCACCATTCAGAGATCTATGTGCTCATTCGTGCCACTTGCTTCACCATCCAGAACCGTCTGCCAGCCAAGATGCCAGATGCAGGAGCTCCCTATGTCAGATGCCACATACATGAGTAGAGGTTCGATCAGACTCTATTAGACAACTGTTCTTCTATCAACCTACTTCTGGCAGCCTTACTCGGCCGTTTCGAGTTTGGCCCTCTTCGACAGAGTAGGACAGTCCTTCAGTTTGCTGATCGATCTGTCAAGAGGCCGAAGGGGTTGCTGAAGGACATGGTCGTCATGATTCAGGGCCTGAAATTCCCCGTGGACTTCGTTGTGTTGGACATGGAGATCCCTGAGTCTGTGACCGATACCCCATTGAAGAGTCGCAAAATCAGCCCTTTAAAAGTGTGTTTTTAACACTTGATAATGTCGTAGCAGTCGGGCCAAAATGGGCTCATCAAAGAGACCATCTGAGTGATATATGTCAAATAAGAATGAGATGGTCATGTTTTTATTTTTTTACTTGGCAAGATACCAAGGTCGAACTCAGGGACACGAGCGTCTCTCATATTAATCGGATTTTTATCTATTTAATTAAGTGTTGAGTTGAAGCATCATAGGTCAAAGTATGCAAAAAGATACAATAATGCATTAAGAAAAAAAAGTAAACATGCATTTTTTTTATATATTTTAATCATGTAGATAAATGTAATGAAGTGTGATGCAAATATGCCCGAAATGATCATTACTTAAGCCATAAATTATGTTGTCAGACTTAGAAAATGTAGATGGTAGGCCAGTAATGGAGGATATGGGTTTGTGTCATTTCTTCTCTCCCTCTCATTGGAACTAGGATTCTCTCTAGTGCCTTTTACGCAACACATTTTTTTGGTGTTGATTAGTGCGTCTGTCAAGAGAAATTGGAGCCGTCTGCACTTGTTTTCCTGGGAATACACCGGGGTGTGTCTCTTTTGAGTACCTATCGTACCTTCGACACCCAGACTTGTAGCATTTACGATGCAGAGCCCTTTTTTTGGTGCAAGCCCGACTTCTGGTCCTAATAGCGGTGGTCCAAGTGGACACTTTGAAAAGTTTGGGAGTGCTCGCCTTTGGTGGAAGCTCTTTGATATTTGAATTTGTGGAATGAGAGCTTTTCTTTGAAATTTCATTGACTTGTATAATTTGTGTCTAGCTCCACTGCTTTTACCAAGAGTTCGCGCACACTGATCAACATATATTTTTTTTTAATTCACACCCTGGCACTTAGGTCAATGTCGATAGATTAGTATAAGAACCAAGTTCTCATACTTGCTAAAATTGCTGACACTCGGGTTTCATGAAGCCTTCAAAGATTTTATCCCATCCTCGAGCATCATTAGATCAAATCCAGACTCGAATCCCTCATCCCAATCCCTAGGGTGAAAATTCAACTCATCTCAACAAAACCGCATTCGTGCATGTGGTGTGCTGATCATATTCTTTATGTCTGAGACTAAGCATGGAATATAGCATGCAAATCTAGAGACCTAGGGAAATGTGGATGATTAAGTCTATGACCCTGATGGCTAAGGCTGGTTAACCTAAAATCTCAAAGACCTCATAAAACTAAATCTCCTTGATCATTTCAGATCCTTGGTGAAAGTGTAAGTGTAGAGGATTAATCCAACTCCTTCATTCAAAATAACATTTTTTTCTTTTCTTCTTTTTTTTTCTTTTTTTTATGGATTTTAATTTCAAAGGTTCAAACAAAGGTTAGACTCAACTTTCCTTGAAAAGAGACAGAAAATTTTCGAAACCATGTCACACAAATAAAAATTTTCAAAACATTTTTCAAAAGATTTTTCAAAACAACAAAATCACATTTTTAAAATCATTTTCGAAAATATTTTTTATAAAAATAGTGTAACATAGTATAGAAAAAGCCGTGAAAACATTTGAGTCCTCTTGGTTCAAAGGATTTTACATTAGCCAAAAAGTTTTAAATTTTTTCAAAATTTTCAGATTATATCTAAAGTAAGTATACAGTATATTCGGTATACCCCCCTATCCTTAAACTTTGCTAGGTCCTCATAGCACTAGATGAGACAAGTCCATAGGTCCATTTAAGTATAGAGAAATATATGGGAGCTAAGAGAGGCTCCCCCTATACTTAGGTTAGAAATAAGCTAAGTATAAAGGCAAGGAAAGATGAATAGAGAAATCACAGGGACTCGGGTCCCCCCTATACTTTATGATGCAAGACACATTGACAAAATGACCTACATAAAAGAAACACCGCATTAAATAAACAAAAATCCAAAAAATATAAGAAATGAGGCGTGTCCCCGGCAACGACGCCATTTGATGAACCCTCAAAATCAGCCCTTTAAAAGTGTGTTTTTAACACTTGATAATGTCGTAGCAGTCAGGCCAAAATTGTCTCATCAAAGAGACCATTTGAGTGACATATGTCAAATAAGAATGAGATGGTCATGTTTTTATTTTTTTACTTGGCAAGATACCAAGGTCAACTCAGGGACAGGAGCCTCTCTCGTATTAATCGGATTTTTATCTATTTAATTAAGCGTTGAGTTGAAGCATCATAGGTCAAAGTATGCAAAAAGACACAACAATGCATTAAGAAAAAAAAAGTAAACATGCATTTTTTTATATATTTCAATCATGTAGATAAATGTAATGAAGTGTGATGCAAATATGCCCGAAATGATCATTACATAAGCCATAAATTATACGAGTCAAACAGAATCAGATACTGAAGCAATTGTCATTTATATAACAAGTAGGCATGAGAAATAAGGAAATCAGGACACTTAGATCATAAAATAATGCACTACGAATCACAGTTTCAAATCTAAAATTAAAGCATGCCATAAGAAATACGACGAGACAAGCTTCAAAATGAAACTGAAATCATCTCAATCGGATATATGTCGCTCAAGATATGCATAAAAGAAGCCAGGGGCATAAGTGCAATAAAACACAAAAAAGATAACTGCAAACAGGTCCCTCAGAAGGATTAAAATGTAATAAAAATAAAGAATGAGTCCTTCCCTGTAAATAAACCAAACGGGCGGGGGCATATTTACAATTATTTAAACCCGCGAGGGTATGAGTACAAAATGTCCCAGGCGCACAGGTGCTGCACGTGCTATCAGGACCTGAATGCAAAATGGAGAAGTTGGCGGGCGTCTCTGCAAAATTCCCAGATTCGCACATGCCAAGCACATGCTATCCAGGCTCGGAGGACGCTTCAGGCTTGGCAGAGGCTCGGCATAGATTCGCTGTGCTTCGGCCAGACTCGGGTCCTGGTTAGGGCTCGGTGTAGGCTCGTGAAGGCTCGGGAGCATCCAAGCCTGGAGGCGCGGACGCTAGGCTCGGGGAGGCTCCGGCGTCGCCACGTGGCTGAGTGTGGACCCTTTGATCACAAGGATCGAAGGGCTCCTAGAGTCGTATACGTGACTTCTCGTAGACCGTTGGATCTTCAAAGATCCAATGGTAGCTGACGTTGATTGCGTAGCCTCATCTGGGACGTTGGATGGTCTGTGCTTCCTCCTCTACCTTCGGCTGGCGGCGAGTTTGGAGCTCCGGCGAGGGAGCTCCAGCTCTGCCGTTCGCCCTCGGCTGCTGGCTACCTTCCCGAAGCTTCATGGACGTGTGTCGAGGAAGAGGGAAGCTCGGTGAAGAAGTTGGGCGCCTTTGTTCAACCCATCGGAGCTCTGATGATGCTGGCGAGTTTGACGAAGTTAACTCCGGCGTAGCTCCGATCGTTGATGCTTTTGAAGACCTGCAACGTTAGTACCACATAGCCGAAGCGATTGGGACATGTGCATGAGTGAACTGGAAGATCTTGCGGGCGAGAGAGATGAGAGCTCAGAGCTCGATCTCTGGCGGTCGGAGATGAGGTGGGTCAAAGTTGGTCAGAGGCGAAGAAGTAGGGAGAAGGCGAGCGGAGAGTGTCGCGTGAAAGGGGGGATGGTGGCGGAGCTCAATGGAGGTTCCATGAAGGTCGAATGTGGCCGAGAAGGCCTAATTAAATAAGAAAAATAAAAAGAAAATGCAGAGTGAAATCGAGGTGCTTACCTGAGGTATGACGGGGCGATGGCTTGTGCTCGAGGTCGTCGGAGGACCTCGGGGTCTTCGCTGGACACCGTCAGCCGGTCAGTGCAGCTCGGGCGGTCGCGAGGCGCCGCATCTCCGCCGTGGAGGTCGGAGGGTCATCACCGGGGGACGAGGTCGTCTTCGCTCTATCCAGTCGCCTCCCCCTGTCACAAGGAGGCGGAGGAGGGCTGGGCCCCTCCCCGCGTAAAGGTGGACGTGGTGAATTGAGGGAGGAGGCGCGGTATTTGAAGGGCGAGCCGGCGGTGCAGGTGGCGCGGATGTGGGTTTAGAGGGTGCGCATGGAGCGAAGGAGAGGGGTTCGTGGGTTAGATGGAGGGTTCGCGAGGATGAGGGATGATTGGGGAGCGTGGTGAGGTGGTTAATGAGGGACGAGGTCGTCGGAGATGGCAGAAAAAAAGGGGAAGGGCGAACGGGGTGCGTGATGTGGTAAACGTGGGAAGAGGTCTGACCGGAGGTAGGGGATGATGTGCTGGCCGTTGGATCTGAAGATCCAATGGCGGAGATTGAGGCTCTAAGGAGCGGTAGCGATGTGATCTGATGCAGCGCGATCGAAGGGCTGTGGATATGCCATGTGTCGCTCTGGAAGCGATGCACGAACGGACGGCGGTGATTGCCTTAGGGTTGGTGATCGAAGGGCTGATAATCAAAGCGGCAGTGGACGACGGTGATCAAAGAGACAAAGGCGAGATCGGACGCCGCGCAACGCGCCACGTGGCAAGCTGTGGGCGCGGCGCTAACGGGCGGTTCTGTTCTGAAATGGAGATGACTCGATGGCAGAGAAGAAAGGGCGCATGTAGAGAACTTGCGGCCGTTGGATCTCAGGAGGAGATCTGACGGCCCAGAGCACGGGCGGATGTTGCAAAAGAGGGCGGGCCACGTGGCTCACCCAGAACGGTCCACATGGCCCAATCAGATTATTCAAAGAGAAAAAAATGATTTTTGAGGGTCAAGATGGCCGAATTTGAGAAAATTCAAAACATGAAAGTTGTAGATCTTAACGAAATCTACTAGTTTCACGTTGACACCAAAACTGGAGATGAGATCATCTGTAGACACAAAATATTTTTAAGGGTATTTTTAAGGCTAAAAACACCACAAATTTTTGTTTTGCCATTTTTTTTTGTGGTTTTTAATTTATTAGAGACTCTGATAATTACATGACATTATTTGGATTTTATTGACACATGTTTAAGCAAGGGGTTAATAATGGGAAATTATAATGATGAAATAGGGTTTCATCACTCCCCTATACTTAAACTATGCTCGTCCTCGAGCTTCAAAGATAATGAAAAAGCTGGATTAACCCCCTTGTGCATGTGAGTACATGATCCAATCTGTTCAAGTCGACTCAATCCTTAGAGGTCCAAAATTCTAGAGTTCAACCCAGCCTTAATCAAGAGGCATCCAATTCCTCTACTTCTCCAGACTCTCTCTGATGTACATATAATCTAAAGGATATGAATTTTAGTGTTGACTGCGATTTCGAGAGTAGAGTCAAATCTTCACCCAAAGTCTCGGTCCAAGAAAATCTCCTAAGGACCCAATCCTCAACACTAGGGAATAAATCAAATCTTGCATTCAGTCCACCGTCTCTTTAGTTGTCAGACTTAGAAAATGTAGATGGCAGGCCAGTAATGGAGGATATGGGTTTGTGTCATTTCTTCTCTCCCTCTCATTGGAACTAGGATTCTCTCTAGTGCCTTTTACGCAACACATTTTTTTGGTGTTGATCAGTGCGTCCGTCAAGAGAAATTGGAGCCGTCTGCACTTGTTTTCCTGGGAATACACCGGGGTGTGTCTCTTTTGAGTACCTATCGTACCTTCGACACCCAGACTTGTAGCATTTACGATGTAGAGCCCTTTTTTTGGTGCAAGCCTGACTCCTGGTCCTAATAGCGGTGGTCCAAGTGGACACTTTGAAAAGTTTAGGAGCGCTCGCCTTTGGTGGAAGCTCTTTGATATTTGAATTTGTGGAATGGGAGCTTTTCTTTGAAATTTCATTGACTTTTATAATTTGTGTCTAGCTCCACTGCTTTTACCAAGAGTTCGCGCACACTGATCAACATATATTTTTTTTAATTCACACCCTGGCACTTAGGTCAATGTCGATAGATTAGTATAAGAACCAAGTTCTCATACTTGCTAAAATTGCTGACACTCGGGTTTCATGAAGCCTTCAAAGATTTTATCCCATCCTCGAGCATCATTAGATCAAATCCAGACTTGAATCCCTCATCCCAATCCCTAGGGTGAAAATTCAACCCATCTCATCAAAACCGCAGTCGTGCATGTGGTGTGCTGATCATATTATTTATGTCTGAGACTAAGCATGGAATATAGCATGCAATCTAGAGACCTAGCGAAATGTGGATGATTAAGTCTATGACCCTGATGGCTAAGGCTGGTTAACCTAAAATCTCAAAGACCTCATAAAACTAAATCTCCTTGATCATTTCAGATCCTGGGTGGAAGTGTAAGTGTAGAGGATTAATCCAACTCCTTCATTCAAAATCACATTTCTTTTCTTTTCTTCTTTTTTTTTTCTTTTTTTTATGGATTTTAATTTTAAAGGTTAAAACAAAGGTTAGACTCAACTTTCCTTGAAAAGAGATAGAAAATTTTCGAAACCATGTCACACAAATAAAAATTTTCAAAACATTTTTCAAAAGATTTTTCAAAACAAGAAAATCTCATTTTTAAAATCATTTTCAAAAATATTTTTATGAAAATAGTGAAACATAGTATAGAAAAAGCCGTGAAAACATTTGAGTCCTCTTGGTTCAAAGGATTTTACATTAGCCAAAAAGTTTTAAATTTTTTCAAAATTTTCAGATTATAGCTAAAGTTAGTATACAGTATATTCGGTATACCCCCTATCCTTAAACTTTGCTAGGTCCTCATAGCACTAGATGATACAAGTCCATAGGTCCATTTAAGTATTGAGAAATATACTGGAGCTAAGAAAGGCTCCCCCTATACTTAGGTTAGAAATAACCTAAGTATAAAGGCAAGGAAAGATGAGTAGAGAAATCACATGGACTCGGGTCCCCCCTATACTTAGGCTGAGATTAGCCTAAGTATAAAGATGGAAATTGATGTTGAAATGGACCCAAGGTGGACGAAGAAGAGGAATGGATTTACAAGTGAGCGGTTTGAATCTGCGGAGATGAATGGAGTGACTAAGGTTTTAGGGTGTGTATCGTAGCAAACATGGCTCAATCACGCAAGCAAGACCCTCAATTTCACCAACTCACACATGAAACCAACCGAAGTTGGTTTATTATCTTGTTGGTTTTATTGGTGATAAAACATAAGATATTTACGCGGAGAAAAAAATGTGAAGTGAAAATCAATGCGTACGCGAGGGTATTGCTCCGCCAAAACCAAAGTTTTACTCCATTTTATGTTGACTTGCAATTAACAGTCCCAATTATTCTTAAGGTTATCACTGAATTAAGGTTAGCACATAAATCAAGAAATCATCGTCTACCGTTCATTCCCTTTTTTCCATTAACCTAGGTGATCAAGCTAGGAGAGAGAAATCGAGAAAAAGCCGTGCATTCGATGAAAAATCGCGATCTAGGCTAAGCGAGAAATCATGCAGTGATTTGATGAAAAATACGTGAAAACTTGGACTGTTTTAAAAACAAAGTCAATATATGTATGCAAGTCGATAAAAGCCGCACCTAATCATGCATCTATTAGCGGGGAATGATATCCATTATATTTGGCTAAGTGAGGCGAGATTATGTGCGTCTATATTTTAGTGTGTCCTACCTACGAGCAAGCACATAAAAATGCAAGACACGCTGTTGGTCCTAGGTCGACACTCAAGCGGGGACGTTCCCCACACAACCACGATCGTTCGATTACATTCGCGAGTCTTCAATCGAAGATCGCTGTAAAAGATGAATTATTACAAGTTCATGCATGAAAATAAAAATGCAAGACACATTTTTTTCTTTCTTTCTTCTCGACGTACTCCAAGCGTACTTCTGTGGCTCCTCATAGCGGGTAGCATCCTGCTCCTCGCCTCCTTGAATCATCAAGGGCCCTGCCACAAAAACAATAGTTAGAGATCCATAGAGAAGAAAATTTTACGATGCAAGACACATTGACAAAATGACCTACATAAAAGAAACACTGCATTAAATAAACAAAAATCCAAAAAATATAAGAAATGAGCCGTGTCCCCGGCAACGGCGCCATTTGATGAACCCTCAAAATCAACCCTTTAAAAGTGTGTTTTTAACACTTGATAATGTCATAGCAGTCGGGCCAAAATGGGCTCATCAAAGAGACCATTTGAGTGACATATGTCAAATAAGAATGAGATGGTCATGTTTTTATTTTTTTATTTGGCAAGATACCAAGGTCAACTCAGGGACACGAGCCTCTCTCGTACTAATCGGATTTTTATCTATTTAATTAAGCGTTGAGTTGAAGCATCATAGGTCAAAGTATGCAAAAAGACACAACAATGCATTAAGAAAAAAAAGTAAACATGCATTTTTTTATATATTTCAATCATGTAGATAAATGTAATGAAGTGTGATGTAAATATGCCCGAAATGATCATTACTTAAGCCATAAATTATACGAGTCAAACAGAATCAGATACTGAAGCAATTGTCATTTATATAGCAAGTAGGCATGAGAATTAAGGAAATCAGGACACTTAGATCATAAAATAATGCACTACGAATCACAGCTTCAAATCTAAAATTAAAGCATTCCATAAGAAAGACGACGAGACAAGCTTCAAAATGAAACTGAAATCATCTCAATCGGATATATGTAGCTCAAGATATGCATAAAAGAAGCCAAGGGCATAAGTGCAATAAAACATAAAAAAGATAACTACAAACAGGCCCCTCAGAAGGACTAAAATGTAATAAAAATAAAGAACGAGTCCTTCCATGTAAATAAACCAAATGGGCGGGGGCATATTTGCAATTATTTAAACCCACGAGGGTATGAGTACAAAATGTCCCAGGCGCGCAGGTGCTGCACGTGCTATCAGGACATGAATGCAAAATGGAGAAGTTGGCGGGCGTCTCTGCAAAATTCCCAGATTCGCACGTGCCAGGCACGTGCTATCCAGGTTCGGAGGATGCTCCAGGCTTGGCAGAGGCTCGGCATAGATTCGCTATGCTTCGGCCAGTCTCTGGTCCTGGTTAGGGCTCGGTGCAGGCTCGTGAAGGCTCGGGAGCATCCAAGCCTGGAGGCTCGGACGCTAGGCTCGGGGAGGCTCTGGCATCACCACGTGGCTGAGTGTGGACCCTTTGATCACAAGGATCGAAGGGCTCCTGGAGTCGTATACGTGGCTTCTCGTAGACCGTTGGATCTTCAAAGATCCAACAGTAGCTGACGTTGAATGCGTACCCTCATCTGGGCCGTTGGATGGTCGCTGAGCGAAGACCATCCAACGACATCTGTGCTTCCTCTTCTACCTTCGACTGGCGGCGAGTTTGGAGCTCCGGCGAGGGAGCTTCAGCTCCGTCGTTCGCTCTCGGCTTCTGGCAACCTACCCGAAGCTTCATGGACGTGTGTCGAGGAAGAGGGAAGCTCGGTGAAGAAGTCGGGCGCCTTTGCTCATCCCATCGGAGCTTTGATGACGCTGGCGAGTTTGACGAAGTTAACTCCGGCGAAGCTCCGATCGTTGATGCTTTTGAAGACCTGCAACGTTAGTACCACATAGCCGAAGCGATTGGGACATGTGCACGAGTGAAATGGAAGCTCTTGCGGGCGAGAGAGATGGGAGCTCAGAGCTCGATCTCCGGCGGTCGGAGATGAGGTGGGTCAAAGTTGGTCAGAGGCGAAGAAGTAGGGAGAAGGCAAGCGGAGAGTGTCGCGTGAAAGGGGGGATGGTGGCGGAGCTCAATGGAGGTTCCATGAAGGTCGAATGTGGCCGAGGAGGCCTAATTAAATAAGAAAAATAAAAAGAAAATGGAGAGTGAAATCGAGGTGCTTACCTGAGGTATGACGGGGCGATGGCTTGTTCTCGAGGTCGTCGGAGGACCTCGGGGTCTTCGCTGGACACCGTCAGCCGGTCAGTGCAGCTCGGGCGGTCATGAGGCGCCGCAGCTCCGCCGTAGAGGTCGGAGGGTCATCACCGAGGGACGAGGTCATCTTTGCTCTATCCAGTCGCCTCCCCCTGTCACAGGGAGGCAGAGGAGGGCTGGGCCCCTCCCCTCGTAAAGGTGGATGCGGTGAATTGAGGGAGGAGGCACGGTATTTGAAGGGCGAGCCGGCGGTGCAGGTGGCGCGAACGTGGGTTTAGAGGGTGCACATGGAGCGAAGGAGAGGGGTTCGTGGGTTAGATGGAGGGTTCGCGAGGATGAGGGATGATTGGGGAGCGTGACGAGGTGGTTAATGAGGGACGAGGTCGTCGGAGATGGTAGAAAAAAAGGGGAAGGGCCAACGGGGTGCGCGATGTGGTGAACGTGGGGAAGAGGTCTGACCGGAGGTAGGTGATGATGTGCTGGCCATTGGATCAGAAGATCCAACGGCGGAGAACGAGGCGCTAAGGAGCGGTAGCGATGTGATCTGATGCGGCGCGATCTAAGGGCTGTGGATATGCCATGTGTAGCTCTGGAAGCGATGCGCGAACGGACGACGGTGATGGCCTTAGGGTTGGTGATCGAAGGGCTGATAATCAAAGCAGCAATGGACGGCGGTGATCAAAGAGACAAAGGCGAGATCGGACGACGCGCAACACGCCACGTGGCAAGCTGTGGGCGCGACGCTAACGGGCGTAACTGATCTGAAATGGAGATGATCCGATGGCAGAGAAGAAAGGGCGCATGTGTAGAACTTGCGGCCGTTGGATCTCAGGAGGAGATCTGACGGCCCAGAGCGTGGGCAGATGTTGCAAAAGAGAGCAGGCCACGTGGCTCACCCAGAACGGGCCACGTGGCCCAATCAGATTATTCAAAGAGAAAAAAATGATTTTTGAGGGTCAAGATGGCCGAATTTGAGAAAACTCAAAACATGAAAGTTGTAGATCTTGACAAGATCTACAAGTTTCATTTACCAAAACTGGAGACGAGATCATCTATAGACACAAAATATTTTTAAGGGTATTTTTAAGGCTAAAAACACCATGAATTTTTGTTTTGCCATTTTTTTGTGGTTTTTAATTTATTAGAGACTCTGTAATTACAGGACATTATCTGGATTTTATTGACACATGTTTAAGCAAGGGGGTTAATAATGGGAAATTATGATGATGAAATAGGGTTTCATCACCCCCTATACTTAAACTATGCTCGTCCTCGAGCATGAAAGAGAATGAATAAGCTGGATTAACCCCATTGTGCATGTGAGTACAGGATCCAATCTGTTCAAGTCGACTCAATGCTTAGAGGTCCAAAATTCTAGAGTTCAAACCAGCCTTAATCAAGAGGCATCCAATTCCTCTACTTCTCCAGACTCTCTCTGATGTACATATAATCTAAAGGATATGAATTTTAGTGTTGACTGCGATTCTGAGAGTAGAGTCAAATCTTCACCCAAAGTCTCGGTCCGAGAAAATCTCCTAAGGACCCAATCCTCACCACTAGGGAATAAATCAAATCTTACATTCAGTCCACCGTCTCTTTAGTTGTCAGACTTAGAAAATGTAGATGGCAGGCCAGTAATGGAGGATATGGGTTTGTGTCATTTCTTCTCTCCCTCTCATTGGAACTAGGATTCTCTCTAGTGCCTTTTACGCAACACATTTTTTTGGTGTTGATCAGTGCGTCCGTCAAGAGAAATTGGAGCCGTCTGCACTTGTTTTCCTGGGAATACACCGGGTTGTGTCTCTTTTGAGTACCTATCGTACCTTCGACACCCAGACTTGTAGCATTTACGATGCAGAGCCCTTTTTTTGGTGCAAGCCCGACTCCTGGTCCTAATAGCGGTGGTCCAAGTTTACGCTTTGAAAAGTTTGGGAGCGCTCGGAGTTAGTTGATAGCGAGGCAGTTGATTTTTCTTCAGATCCAGATCCCTCAGAGTCAGATATTGATTGGGTAGAGTTTGATGATATGATTCCATGTTTGATTTCCATAGATCCAACAACTAGGGTGGAGACTGAGCCGATTCAGAGTACAGAGACACCAGCAGTGCATTCTTCACCAGATTTTCAGGTTCAGCGAGAGTTCTCACATGCAGATTTGGTTGCGTTCACTCAGATCTTTCAGAGTCTAGATCTTCCAG
Organism: Ottelia alismoides; assembly: GCA_037367405.1. Lineage (NCBI taxonomy): Eukaryota > Viridiplantae > Streptophyta > Magnoliopsida > Alismatales > Hydrocharitaceae > Ottelia > Ottelia alismoides. Next base: position 1,049,222 of record JAZKJV010008820.1, on the reverse strand, counting down.
CTCCCAGTTGTCCAGAGCTGAAGCCCTTGCCACAGTGGTTGAAGTATAGGTTCCTTGCGGGCGAGCATGAGATGCACCCAGTCATTATCTCAGCAGATTTGACTAGAGAGAAAGAATCTTGTTTGATGGAGGTTCTTGAAAAGAACCGCAAGGCGATAGGATGGAGTGTAGCCGATCTCCAGGGGATCAGTCTAGCCCTGTGCTCCCACCATATCTATCTCAAAGAGGATGCCAAGCCATCGCATTAGTTCCAGCGGTGGCTGAACCTGAACCTTCGAGAGGTTGTCATGAAGGAAATCTCGAATTGGTGGAGCATCAATTTTATCTACCCCATCTCCGACTCCAAGCGGGTCAGTCCATTATATGTGGTGCCCAAGAAGACATGCATCACTACAGTTGTGAGTGAGTCTGGAGAGGAGATCGCTACCCGGGTAACCACTTCTTGGAGGGTCTGTGTGGACTAAAGACGATTGAATTAGGCCACCAAGAAAGATCATTTCCCACTGCTCTTTATTGATCAGATTATAGAGTCTAGTTGGGAAGAGTTACTATTGCTTTCTTGACAGGTACTTCGGATACAATCTGGTGGCCATTGCGCCAGAAGACCAGGACAAGACCACATTCACCTATCCCTTTGGGACATATGCTTTCAGACGGATGCCCTTTGGTCTATGTAATGCCCCGATGACATTCCAAAGGTGCATGTTGTCCATCTTTTCGGACATGGTGGGTGATTTCTTAGAGGTCTTCATGGACAACGTTTCGGTCTATGGCGATGGGTTTGATGCTTGTCTTGAGTGCCTAGACCGTGTCCTTCAGTGATGCATCGAGGTCCATCTTGTGTTATCTTGGGAGAAGAGTCACTTCATGGTGACTCAAGGGACGGTGCTTGGTCATATCATCTCCAACAGGGGCATGGAGGTTGATCCGGTCAAGGTGGATATCATCAGGAAACTTAATCAACTGTCCAACTTACGACAGTTATGGTCTTTTCTGGGGCACGTCAGTTTCTACCAATGATTCTATCATGATTTCAGCAGGATTGACTGACCGTTGATTGATTTGCTGACCAAATACACCGAGTTCATTGTAGATGATAAGTGTCTTTCGTCATTTGAGACTCTCAAGAGTCTAGTTGTTGAGGCTCCTGTCTTCCAGTCGCTTGATTGGTCTCTCCCATTCGAGATCATGACAGATGCCTCTGATTTTGCCGTAGGGGCCATGCTGGGATAGAGGAGGGATGCAGTACCATTTGCCATTCACTATACTAGTCATACATTGGATGCCGCGCAACGGAACTACGCCGTCACTAAGATGGAGATGCTAGCCGTAGTCTTTACCCTAGATGAGTTCAGATCATATATCATTGGATCTAGAGTGACTATCTTTACTGATCATACCGCCATCAGGTACCTCATGGCAAAGAAGGATGCCAAAATAAGATTGACTAGATGGATCCTTCTTTTTCAGGAGTTTGATATTGAGATTAAGGATAATCCTGGAGTCAAGAATGTGGTGGCGAATCATTTCTCCCGATTAGAGCATCTTGAGGATTCTGAGCAGATTGATCCTATTACAGAGACCTTCCCAGATGGGCGATCCTTGCTATTGCCTCACTCTTGTGGTACGATGACATTGTGAACTATCTTGTTGCCAAGAAAGTTCTACAAGGTTGCCCAGGCAGAGACTTGAGACCTTCCTAGCGAAGGCCAAGTCTTACCATTGGTAGGATCCCATCCTTTACCATGAAGGATGGGATAGTGTCTGGCGACAGTGCATTCCTCAAAAGGAGCACCATAGCGTCCTCACCTACTGCCACAAGCTAGAGGCAGGAGGACATCACTCTGGGAGGAGAACGACACAAAAAGTGCTCCAATCCGGCCTATGGTGGCCTACTTTCTTCAAGGATACGGATGAATTTGTGAAGAGATGTACCGACTGTCAGAGGATGGGCACTTGTGGACAACGTGACATGAAGTTGATCAACCCATTCACTTCTGTGAGGTTTTTGATGCATGGGGCAATGATTTCCTGGGTTCATTCCCTAAGAGCCAGGGATTCGAGTACATTCTGTTGGCCGTTGATTACGTGAGTCATTGGGTTGAGGTCATCCCCGCCCGAAACGCAGATGCTAGAACTGTATGCAGATTTTTGAGGAAGAATATCATTTCACGGTTCGGGGTGCCTCGAGTTTTGATATATGATAGGGGGTCTCATTTCTTCAATGACAAGGTAAAGGCCCTTCCTAGCAAGTTCAGCTTTGACAACAGAGTAGCCACTCCGTAACACCCTTAGACCAATGGTCTTGCTGAAGTGTCCAATAGGGAGATCAAGACTATATTGCAGAAGGTCGTCCGCCCTGATCGAAAGGATTAGTCACAGATTTTGGACTCGGTCTTGTGGGCATACCAGACGTCCTTCAAGACTCCTTTGGGTACATCTCCCTTTTTCCTCGTTTATGGCAAGCCCCACCATTTACCTGTTGAGCTTAGGCACAAGTCGGTTTGGGCTGTCATAGAGATACTTTTGGATCCAGTGAGTATAAGAGATCAGAGGAGGGCATAATTGGCAGCCCTGGAGGAGCTTAGAGATGAAGCCTTTTCGAGCATCCTACGTTACAAGGAGCGAGTGAAGGAATGGCATGATTCTCATATCAGCCACAAACAGTTTCAGCTAGATTAGAGAGTATGGTTTTTTGATGCCAGGCTCAGATTATTTCTAGGGAAGTTGCAGAGCAAGTGGAAGGGACCATACCTAGTCCGAAAGGTACATGACAATGGTAGTATTGACATATCTGTGATGTCATATGAGTCTACCTTCCGTGTTAACGGGCAGCGACTCAAACCATATCTAGATCATGAACCATTGGTCGTTGACGTCTCCCTTATTCATTTTGTGTGAGATGCGGTCTTTGATTCACATCTAGTGCATCTCATGCCTAATTATCTCTGTCATTCGCCATGTATAGATCCAGATGTTCGTATCATTCCATTCTTTAGTCCCACACCCCATCTTCATCCTATGATTATGCTATACTTACGATGTACTTTACCCTAAGTATAGGGAGGGGGTGTTGGACTTGTGAGTGAAGGATATGGTTAGATCGTCAAGCGCATCACAGAAGCGTGATCGTCGTATCGAATACGACGAAGAACGACTAGTCGTACTAGTTGTTCTATGCAGCGGAAATTAAAATTTTTTATGCAACGAAACCACATGATCCAAGAACACTTCTCGGATCGTTTCGCCTAAACCACAAACAAGTATTAGGTTTACCTCTTGAAGCGTGGTTGCAATCGAGTCTCTAAATGAAGAGACCTCCTGTCTCAAGTCCGATCCGACGGAGGAGACGCTTGCGAGCGCGGGGATGAACCGCGTGCTTCTCGCAATCCATGTTGATGATCCAAGCGGCGGATCTCCTGATCTCGACACACGAGATCCGACGTCTTCTTCACGAGTAAGGCACGTTGAAGTAGACGGAGTTCCACGAGCAAACCATCGGGCAGCATAACGACGACGCTGCGACGATGGAGAACCTCTCTAGGGTATCCATGGTGGACGGCCATGAGAGGGAGAGAGAGAGATAGAGAAAGAGAGAGAGAGAGAGAGAGAGAGAGAGAGAGAGAGATGCTTCTCAAGCATTGTGTGTAAGGAAGAGCAATGGGGTGCCTCTCCTTTTATAGGGTTTTGGGATCCATAGATCTCAATCCATGGGACAACACAAATCCAATGGCTCTCATTGATTGTGTTTCTTTTAATGGTCAAGATTTGTGTTGGTAAAACCAACAATAATTAATTTAATTTAGATTAAATATATGTTGATAAATCAACATAATTTAATTACCAAATTAAATCAAGATCTCTTGGAGATCATAGGAGAGAGAGTGCCTCCTTCCATGTTGGAAGGAGGGGACGGCCACACATTCCAAATAAGAGTGGTGGCCGTCCACTCCATATACATGGAAGGTGGCTCTCATCTCTTTAATGTAATCTCCAAGAATATGCAACAACTTTTATTGCATATTATTCTACAAAAATAATTCACAATTATTTTGTAGACATTGCAATCTTGCCATTAAAAATTTGTGAATCACATTCACAAGCCAAAATAAAATGTAAATTACATTTTCAATTTAATGTTCAATGTGAATCCAATTCACATTAACATTTAATTAATAAATGTAAATTACAAACATCTCTCTCTTATATATTATAAATCACATTTATAATATATATGACTAATATGGATATTGCTATCCACATTATTCATATCCATGATAATTAAATCACACTTAATCATCTTGGATCTCTATTCTCTTGTGTTCAAATAATATGAATCATATTCACATTATTTACATCTTTGATAATCAAATCACATTTAATTATCTAAGATAGCTCTCTTTATAATATGAATCAAATTCATATTAATCATGATAATTAAATCGTATTTAATTATCCATTTTCTCAATGCTCAGATAAATAAATCAACAATAGAATTATCCATGAACTCCTTCAAGGATAATGCGCTTTCTCCGCAGATACTTGGAGATAAAGACAGGGCGATTGTATTGTTCCACGTATAGTGACATGGATATTGAGATCGTATCTCAAATCCAGATCGCGGGCCTCCCATAGATGCTTGATTAAATCAAGACCGTAAATCTAATCTTCTCATTGTATCTGAATCACATTCAGATCAATGTCCAACACTTGGACCAAGATCAGATCACTTCTCTACTGAGAGGAGTCACTAAAATCCAGACCCGTTTCATCACTCCCTAGGAATGTAAGCGTCATGGTTATACAATCGTTTATGATCACATCACCCTCAGGTATTCCCAATACCTGTACATCCTGCATACTGGAAGACTCAGATTAAACCCGAAGTATTGGATCAACTTTATACTGTCTACTTCATGGTTTTATCAGTAAGTTTCTCATTCGATCATTGGGAGACGGTATCGATCATATACTTTCCAAAAGCATATATCATACCTAGGTCTTGATCATATACTTTCCAAAAGTATATATCAAACCTACAAATTCAGTCAAGCTTCCAAAGCGAGACGACCGTGCGCACGGAATTTGATTCTTCCCAATATCTCATGAGTGAGCTCATGTCTTCCGGTTCAGTGAATGAACCTGTATGTTCCCTTTGAGAGATCATGTTACTCATATACCCTTACATGCACACCAGCGCGCCGGTGTATAGACCTTGATTAGGTCATCAACCTATTGGTCTGCCAAATGTACATACTCAGACATATAGTAACACATCTGTCTCCGGTCAGAGGATGCGTGCTTATATCATGACAACATATGATATAGGACTTCGGTTATCTCGATCTCGTTAAGTCAACTCTTTGACCTAACTAATCTGACACCTCCGAATCTCTATTCCTATGCAGAGGACCTGCATCAAGAGATCGGTCAGATATCAGCCTTTAAAGATAAGGATTGCCATCTCCTACTCAGGCTGGAGATCATCTCTTAACGATCATTTGACGATGCTCGATGAGTCCCCAATCTAACTCATTAGATATTCATCTAAGCACCAGCCTCTATGATTCAATAATTGAATCAACAGCTGTATGATCATTAAGATGGCCATGGTACATAACCCTAATTGTACTAAGGGACCTATTATGCAAATTATGTACTCTTTATTTCAGTTTTAAGGAGTGAATTGCAATAACATTTATTGCATAATGGCTCGTCGTGGGCTCGCATGTCCAACAATCTCCCACTAGCCCAAAGAGCCATTGATGGGCTAATCATTTAAACCCACACTCATGTGACAATCATAGGCTATTTAGAAAATAGCTAGGCAAGCTGATCAGTCACTCTGTTCCCGCGAGACTATGCCAAGTCCTTTTACGGCACTTACATATCCCCAGTAACAGTGCTCGCATCTAATGCGATTGTTGCATCTCATGCAACCAATACTCAACCTTGTTAAAGCTATTATAGTGTTCTTGACACTATAGCTTAATAATTGTTATAACCAGTATTTCCATAATCCTTATCAGAATACCCTTATTCATGAAGATATCTATCTCCAAAGGTATCTAGGGTTAAGACCCTTATAGATCACTACCTACAAGGTCTTAAAGTTTTGAAGATAAGACTTTGAGATCACTATCTCAAAAATCTCCTCATCTATAAAGATTTTGTTATTACTGCAATCAAGTGTTTTATCTCTATAGTAGGATTAGTAACAGTTTACTACTCCCACTGCATGACAGACATCTGGTATTTGTTCACTCTATCATACACTCAGCTTCTCGTAACTAATGCACAATTGCAAGTAGTTGTAGCATTTACTTCCTCAACTCTTTGAGGTGCTATCCCTTTAGATAGGTCAAAGATATATCTTAAGGGATGGAAGCTTTTCTTGAAATTTTCCAAAAATAGAATATATTCAAGGTGTACTACTATTGTGACAATCCCAATACCCCCTTCTCTTTGCTTCTGTACATCTTCAGAACTAAGATCCAAGAGGTATCCTTGAGATCATATCTCAACTTGTGGAACAACCATATAATAAAACACTTATTATTATCCTTATATCATTTTTAAATGATTAGGATATTATCTACATTTAGCATGATGAACACAAAGGAACTCCCACTAAGCTTCACATGGCTCATCAAGATTCCATCTGAAATCATAACATTTATAATTTCATCAAATCTTATGGTCCAACATCAAGAAGCTTATTTGAGTCCATAGATGGATTCCTTAGCTTGCACACCTTGTTTCCCTCAACCATGAAGCCCTGGGGCTACTTCATGTGAATATCCTCAAAGAGGTATTCGTAGAGGAATGCAATATTGACTTACATCTTGAAGATGCAATAGTCAAGTTGTGTAGCTAAGGTTAGAAATATTCCGACGATTTTAAGCATGGTCACCGAAGAGCAAGTCTCATTTGCAAGCAATGTCTTCTCTTCCGATGTGTGGCTCATGGCTACGAACCGTGCTTTGAAGGTCTCTACCTTCTCATCAGGTTCCCTTTCTCTTGAAGATCCATTTACACCTTTACAGGTTTTACCCATATAGGTGGATCCACGAGGGTCCATATACAACACTTGCATATGAAGTCTACATTAGACTTTTATTGCTAACATCCATCTATCCATGCTATGATCTTCAGAAGCTTCATCACATGAAGTTCAATCATTGTTAGATTTCTCTGACACATGGAATCCATCCTCAAACTCATTTGAAGAGGTATTAGTGTTTCATTTTCAATTGTCCTCTTAGTTTCCAATTTCAGGAGACTCATTATCTTCTCAAGATTAAATGAGTTCCTATACTTCATTTTTCATCTTGATTCTTAAGAGTCTCTACCTCTAAGAATCTCATTCTTAGAGATGAGATACTTTAAGAATCTCAAGGTCATAAAGTAGGTATCCAATACCATCCTTTATTTTCCTAATGAAGCAACACTCTAAAGTGCTAGATTCCATCATGCATGGAACCTTTTTAAGGATATACATTGTAGTCTCTACTACACATAAATATATATACCTTGAAACTAAGGGATAATTATGCTAAAATTCATCATTGATAAGATCATGTTACACATGATCCAATTGTATCTCCCTATAACTCTATTGAGTTAAGGTGTGTTAGGAGGATTGAGATAGAAATGATATTCATATCTCTATAAGGTATTCTTTGAATTTTTCTAGTAGGTACTTGCTACCTAGATTAGATCAAATTCATTTTATCTTCCTTCAAACTTTGGTTCTAAACCAAAAATAATGAAATCTTTGAACATTTCAAAGGTTTCTTAGGTGAAGAGAAGAAATCTCATATCATACATAATCATCAATAGATATCACATATCCATAATGTTTACTGTGATATAGATGATCTACATACATCAATATGCATGAGATCCTGAATACCTTGGCATCTTACACCTTTCTCTAAGAAGGGTGTATTGGATATTTTACTTTGAATACAACATTCATAAGTATGTAAGTTTTGAAATTTTAGACATTCTAAAGTTTCATCTCTTACTAGTCTATTGATCAAATCAATAAACAAATGTCCAAAGCTTGATGCTAGATCATTGTCAAATGATCTTCATCCTCATATTGATCTTAAGTTTTAATTTCAGCATTTAGAAATGTTAATGAGCCATTCATCAATTTTCTAATTTAGTGGTGTCCACTAGATTTTAGATTACTATCTGAAATATCTCCATCATAACTCTTTATGATAGTTCTACCTCAGAATTCATGTTTATTTCCAACATTTAGAAACAAACAATGAGTGTATTCTTATATCTAGGTCATAGAGACATTCTCTAAGACTAAGGGCTCTCCCACTGAAATTAACAAGTCTATCAATCCAATAGAGATTGTTGCAACAATTGCATCAATATCCATGTGGATAACTATAAACCTTTAAGATCAAATTTTCCAGTCTTCTAAAACATATGCAACCTATTGCAAATGTCATCAGGAGATTGAGATACAATTATTTGACTTTATCTTATTTAATAAGCAAGTCAATATCAATGATTTATGTAGATTAATCCGATGCTCCATCCTAGTCCTTCTCTAAGGATTCTAGATAGACTTGATAGTCATACTATCAACACATCAACTTATTACAGTATTGGTATTCATCCAACTCTTCGGATGACATATGGAAGTCATAGATGTACAGTCAACTCTTTGACCATACTTCTTACTCGGGTCCAACCCATGCTTCCACTGCTCTCCCTTTATCTATAAGCAACCATTGCTTAAGACTAAGGATCTCTTATGTAAGAGCATTTCAACATTTATACATGCTTCATTAAATTCATACAATATGAATATTATGAAGCTTCATGAATGACCAGAGTATAGATAGTAGAATGATGACACTCATCATCTACATCCATCTAAACTCTTAAAACATAGGTTCAGGTAGGTACTCAAACAATTTCAATACATCATCTCTTATAGAGCCACCATTCTGCATGATGCAGTGAACCATCTCATTCATGTTAAATGTCAAGAGCACATATGTATGCCAGAACATCTTCATTAATTTTATAAGGATTATTTGACAATTGCGATCATCATCGACATGTCACTTCCAAAGTACATCCGATGAGAGATCAAGACTATAGAGACATACAAACCCTAGGGTTGTAGTCCTATTATCTATTTAATTGTCATTCCTCAATATTATGAGGAAACTTGCACATTGCAACCACATACATTATGTGTCCAATTGCAAGTACAATATCTGGATCATGAGTCCAATCCATGATATTTTACTGGTTATTATTGAGTATATCATTGAGTGAGTTTTAATGAAGGATTATCTGAAATAAGAAATTTGCATAAATATACATATATATATTACTTTGATTTAGGATTTTTATATCAAAGTTGTCTTGTCTTGTCAACACTGAAAGTTCATTCCCTTAATCACTTTCAATGTAAGAGATATACTTACCATTATATCTCAACAAGATCTGGGATCTCCTTCCTTATCTTTGTTGCATCCCAATAATATGAGAATCTGCAACTCGGATAAAAAGAAGCGGGAACACATTCCGCCTTGCAAGTCCAATTTGCATTCCCAATTCAGTCTTTAACACCCGGGCCCACCACCCCTAAGGTGATGTTGACCCATCGTTAATTGAACCAACCATCAACAGAAATAGTACTCGCTATACGCAATCCAATATCACCCCAATAATACGAGGATCCGATATTGGGGTCACTACGTATACGGCCTTACTCTTTCGAGAAGCAAAGAGCCCGATCCAGATGCGCTTGCATACAGGAGCTGTCACTTCGGACAGGCGTCTCCTGCATACAATCCCTGGCGACGGAACCCTTCGCCTTGACGGGAGACCATGGATGTCACTTATGTGATCCTCCATATCATATTCAAATTCTAATTAATCATTATGAATCCTATTCATTATGATTAATTCTTCTAAGGGAAGTAACATTTCTATTCATAATAGAGTGTTTTAATTTTAATTGGATTCCATTTAATCTAATCATATTAAATTAATGATTCAATTAATATCCAAAAAACAATTTAATAGTTACTTGAATTATGGTATTATCTCAAATACGTATTATTTCGAATTTTAATAATTAGAAATACATCATGATTTCTTAAGCATTATACTAACCCTACCCGTTGTCATGGCCAGTACCGATGAGAGTGGGACGGACCACATACGTTGCAACCCGCAACTCCAATGCTCTCCGACTAGACACCATATCCACCTCGGGAAAGGATAATGCAAAATAGATCATTTTGTACTTGAGATGATCATCGGTTCTTCAACCGAAATTATACCATATAGTAATAATCAAAACAATTTTGATTAACATTATAATGAGATTTGCTAAACAAATCCCAAGTCCTATTCAAGCAATATGTTTGTTGGAATGTTGATAATGTAGATCATGTAACCAATCTTGATCTAGATCACATCTAATCATTTATTGGTTAGGGCAAAGTCATTTAAGGAAATAATTATCATAATATATTTCTCAAATATTTATGCACAATTATTCCAGGAAATTAAACAATTTAATTTCACTAATTAATTAAATGACAATCACTAGGTTCTTGATTAGGAAAGTATTTTCAGCAGTGACCCTCACTTACTAAAAATACATATCTCAATCAATTTAAATCCAAATTAAGCAAAGTAAATTTCTAAAGTTTTCTAACTTGATTTACAACATAACCCAAGTGATTTGCACCATTTCAAGGCGTTTCAAATCCGCAATTAACATCTTAATTACGTCATGATCCGCAGTCCCCGAAACAGTGGATACATGTTCATTAAAATGAGCATATCTAGAGCAAACGGAATCGAAATCACACAAACTCAGATCCTACGGTTTCCTTATTTAATGGGGAATAAAATTCAAATATTATTTTCGTGTTTAAACAATTTAAACAGTGACTAAAATAATATCAAAACAGAGATGCGAAAATGAAATGCAAGAAAACTTTCGCAAACCCTAATGAACCCAAATCGTCCTCGGTTTATGGATCGTATCCAAAACCACCAACCTAAGGCTCTGATACCACTTGAAGGATATGGTTAGATCCTCAAGCGCATCACGGAAGCGTGATCGTCGTATCGAATACGATGAAGAACGACTAGTCGTACTAGTTGTTCTATGCAGCGGAAATTAAAATTTTTTATGCAACGAAACCACATGATCCAAGAACACTTCTCGGATCGTTTCGTCTAAACCACAAACAAGTATTAGGTTTACCTCTTGAAGCGTGGTTGCAATCGAGTCTCTAAACGAAGAGACCTCCTGTCTCAAGTCCGATCGGACGGAGGAGACGCTTGCGAGCGCGGGGATGAACCGCGTGCTTCTCGCAATCCATGTTGATGATCCAAGCGGCGGATCTCCTGATCTCGACACACGAGATCCGACGTCTTCTTCACGAGTAAGGCACGCTGAAGTAGATGGAGTTCCACGAGCAAACCATCGGGCATCATAACGACGATGCTGCGGCGATGGAGAACCTCTCTAGGGCATCCATGGTGGACGGCCATGAGAGGGAGAGAGAGAGAAAGAGAGAGAGAGAGAGAGAGAGATGCTTCTCAAGCATTGTGTGTAAGGAAGAGCAATGGGGTGCCTCTCCTTTTATAGGGTTTTGGGATCCATGGATCTCAATCCATGGGACAACACAAATACAATGGCTCTCACTGATTGTGTTTCTTTTAATGGTCAAGATTTGTGTTGGTAAAACCAACAATAATTAATTTAATTTAGATTAAATATATATTGATAAATCAACATAATTTAATTACCAAATTAAATCAAGATCTCTTGGAGATCATAGGAGAGAGAGTGCCTCCTTCCATGTTGGAAGGAGGGGACGGCTACACATTCCAAATAAGAGTGGTGGTCGTCCACTCCATATACAAGGAAGGTGGCTCGCATCTCTTTAATGTAATCTCCAAGAATATGCAACAACTTTTGTTGCATATTATTCTACAAAAATAATTCACAATTATTTTGTAGACATTGCAATCTTGCCATTAAAAATTTGTGAATCACTTTCACAACCCAAAATAAAATGTAAATTATATTTTCAATTTAATGTTAAATGTGAATCCAATTCACATTAACATTTAATTAATAAATGTAAATTACAAACATCTCTCTCTTATATATTATAAATCACATTTATAATATATATGACTAATATGGATATTGCTATCCACATTATTCATATCCATGATAATTAAATCACACTTAATCATCTTGGATCTCTATTCTCTTGTGTTCAAATAATATGAATCATATTCACATTATTTACATCTTTGATAATCAAATCACATTTAATTATCTAAGATAGCTCTCTTTATAATATGAATCAAATTCATATGAATCATGATAATTAAATCGCATTTAATTATCCATTTTCTCAATGCTCGGATACATAAATCAACAATAGAATTATCCATGAACTCCTTCAAGGATAATGCGCTTTCTCCGCAGATACTTGGAGATAGAGACAGGGCGATTGTATTGTTCCACGTATAGTGACATGGATATTGAATCGTATCTCAAATCCAGATCGCGGGCCTCCCATAGATGCTTGATTAAATCAAGACCGTAAATCTAATCTTCTCATTGTATCTGAATCACATTCAGATCAATGTCCAACACTTGGACCAAGATCAGATCAATTCTCTACTGAGAGGAGTCACTAAAATCCAGACCACGTTTCATCACTCCCTAGGAATGGAAGCATCATGGTTATACAATCGTTTATGATCACATCACCCTTAGGTATTCCCAATACCTGTACATCCTGCATACTGGAAGACTCGGATTAAACCCGAAGTATCTGATCAACTTTATACTGTCTACTTCATGGTTTTATCAGTAAGTTTCTCATTCGATCATTGGGAGTCAGTATCGATCATATAATTTCCAAAAGCATATATCATACCTAGGTCTTGATCATATACTTTCCAAAAGTATATCAAACCTACAAATTCAGTCAAGCTTCCAAAGCGAGACGACCGTGCACACAGAATTTGATTCTTCCCAATATCTCATGAGGGAGCTCATGTCTTCCGGTTCAGTGAATGAACCTGTATGTTCCCTTTGAGAGATCGTGTTACTCATATACCCTTACATGCACACCAGCGCACCGGTGTATAGACCTTGATTAGGTCATCAACCTATTGGTCTACTAAATGTACATACTCAGACATATAGTAACACATCTGTCTCCGGTCAGAGGATGCACGCCTATATCATGACAGCATATGATATAGGACTTCGGTTATCTCGATCTCGTTAAGTCAACTCTTTGACCTAACTAATCTGACACCTCCGAATCTCTATTCCTATGCAGAGGACCTGCATCAAGAGGTCGGTCAGATATCAGCCTTTAAAGATAAGAATTGCCATCTCCTACTCAGGCTGGAGATCATCTCTTAACGATCATTTGACGGTGCTCGATGAGTCCTCAATCTAACTCATTAGATATTCATCTAAGCACCAGCCTCTATGATTCAATAATTGAATCAACAGCTGTATGATCATTAAGATGGCCATGGTACATAACCCTAATTGTACTAAGGGACCTATTATGCAAATTATGTACTCTTTATTTTAGTTTTAAGGAGTGAATTGCAATAACATTTATTGCATAATGGCTTGCCGTGGGCTCGCATGTCCAACAGTGAGTATTCTTTTGATTCTTTTTACCTCTGCTTGGCTGCCTATACTTAGGGACCTTTTGCCCTAAGTGTAGGGGAGGTAAACCATGTACATTCTTTCACTCGGATTTCCCTTCATGTAAAGTCTTCTATACATAGGATTACTTGATCCTAAGTATAGGGGGAAACACCGATCTCTCTTCACTCTATTCTTTGATTCGTCGTTGTGGTATACCATTCCTTTTCACTTCCCTATACTAAGCACGAGTTATGTCTTCTTCATTGCTCTCGATCCACTACGAGGACATCGTTCGAGCTAAGTATGGGGGGCGTCATATATATTTCATACATAAATTAGCCATAACTCGTACTTTTTGTGAGTGTGTTAATAAATAAAATGGCTAAAACCCTTTTATCGAAAAACCATAAAAATTTAAAATTTTTCCTTGTACATATAACTTCTTTATTGCACATACATAATTATTTATAAAAAATATTTTTGTATAAATATTAGTAAAAATATTTTGTGTAAAGAGTTTGTAAATATTTTGATATCAAAATTATGTATATAGGACAAAATTTTTGTAAAATATTTGAAAAACAAAAGTTTGCAAAAACCCTTGTGTAAATGTGTGTAAATATATTGCAAATCTTGATGCATTCTTTCATTCAAACATTTTTCAAAAATTTTGCACATCTTCCAAAAGCATGCATGAAAAGATTTTTGTATAGTTGTACAGTTTTTCTGAATCATAGTAGACATTTAAATTGGACTGGAATTAAATTGAAAAATGGAGATTGGTTAAGACCATAATCCACCTAATTCTAAGAGGAACCTTAGAGGTTTTAGGGTTAAGACTTTTTAGGTCCATTTAGGACTTAATTCTTTGAGTCCACTAGGATATGATCATATGTCTTCTTTATGAGCCTATGTAGAACACTTAACAATGCACACATGACTCTCATAGACAATTGCTTTACTTGCACCAGCACCTTACACATAGCTCTTCACGGATGAGGTGGTGAGGAGGCAGTTTCCTTTGGCTTGGGGTAGCATATGATGGTAGTACTTCCAGGCGGAACTTCTCTTCTTCTTTTAGTGAAGGAAGTGCGTATCAACTTCGTATGGTGGTGTTGAGGTCTAAAGACAAGAGTTGTGGGTTGCAATAAAGCTTCAAAAGAGGGATAATCTACTATCTCAAGAGGAAAATCTCCTTATGTATATATGCTGCACCATGTAGATATGTTTTACATATGCACATCGGAAAAAAATGTGTAAAGAAATAAAAACTCCAAAAAAGTGATGGGTCTGATTGAAAATAAAATACCCACCGGAGTGTATATAGTCAAATAAAGCAAAGCTTATGTT
Organism: Ottelia alismoides; assembly: GCA_037367405.1. Classification (NCBI taxonomy): domain Eukaryota; kingdom Viridiplantae; phylum Streptophyta; class Magnoliopsida; order Alismatales; family Hydrocharitaceae; genus Ottelia; species Ottelia alismoides. Next base: position 1,034,167 of record JAZKJV010008820.1, on the reverse strand, counting down.
ACACATTCTCATCTCATGAAGCTTGCAGCGGGAAACATAGCTATATTGGTTGGGCTCCCAAGGATACATGTCTACACTGGTCATGGTCCATCCTCTTCTTCCTCCTCTTCTTGAGCCTGTTGAACTTGAACTTAGAAGGGAATACCTTGCTCCTCGAGGAAAGAGTTGCCGGACTGGGGCATTAAAGTTACCTTGTTGAAGGGGGTTGTCACTTTGCCATTTCTAAAAATCACAAAAAAGTAGTTTGAAAAAAATAGATGTTTTTCTCTTTGAACATTTTGTAATATAAAATCATTTTCTATTTTAAATTTATTTTACAAATCTTTTAGACAAGCTATTTTCTGATTGGTCCATGAGGGATGTTAACCTCGGTCAACTACCCCTCCCAAACCTTCTTCCTCGTGGATCCTGCTCGCGCCCCTATTTTTCTCAATTCTTCTGAGCAGATCCCACATCCTTTAGCTCCGTTTTTTTCCGCCCGCTTCTCCCTAGTGGATCGGTGATCCTCGTGGATCCCTAGGGAGGCGCAGATCATTCTTGGATTGCGTGCCCTAGCCAGATTGCTCCGACCACCTGGGAAGGGCTATATATTATTCTTTAGACTCCCCTGCTCACTATCTCGCATCGCACCCTTCTCTGCTAACCTAGACTCCTTCGCCTTTATGACAGCAACCGGAGGAGACTGTTGGTGATCGGAGAGGAGCGCTGCAGACGACGCTCAAGACTCGTGGCCGGTGCACCGCCGCGACCAGCCTCCCCTGCCTTTCGTAGTGAGGATGAGGCGACGACCACCATCGACAGCACCCCTTGAGCTCAGGATAACTTTAGGACCCTCAGGTATCTACTTCACCATTCCTAGCTCCCTTATCTAATTCGATCTTTCATCTTCGCTCCGTCGTACCTCCACCAGCTCTGACCAGCCGGTTGGAGCCTCGTTAGCCACTCCCATCCGTTCTGATCGACACCCCGACTCATCGTACACCTTCTTCCACAACCTGATCATCCCAATCTTGGATTGAGTATCCACCATTAGGCCCTAGGTCTCGACCCTCATGTACGCCGGAGACTTACTTCCCATTCACCGTCGCTTCCCTTTGCTTTCAGTCCAATAACCCCGACTAAAGCACTCCTCCGAGTCTGAGCTTTATCCTGCAGGTTGTAGCACGCATAGAGATCACCCAAATCGCCCTCGACTCGCTTTGCCGGAGATCGCCTAGATCACAGCCATCATCCCGAAGATCCGACCGTTCACGAGCCCATCTGATCCGTCCACTCGACGCGGAGTGACCCCACGAGCCAGTTTCCATTGCCCGATCGTTCATCGGAGTGCCGGATCATCGCCGGTACTCTAATGAACCTCTCCCTGGCAGAGTTCTTCCTGAGCCCCTCTCAACCTTTGGATTACACCCCTTAGCCAGATTCCATCATTCAGTAAAGTAAAAGGTATACAATAGGACTTTTTGCACTTTGGTACCTGCAGTTCTCTATATTTGCATTTTGTGTGGATCCACGTGCTTCGTCACGTATTGTTTGGGTTATTTGCATTTATTGTCTTGGACTTATTCTTTGTTACGAAATGAAAGTTAAGTTTTAGTATTTGCAAATATACCTTTGTGCATATGGAATTGCGACATGTACTAGAATTTGTGGAGAAATTGCAATCTGGGCTCTGTAGTTTTTTCACGTGTTATTATTTAGCCCCTGAAACTTAGTTTCCTTATAGATTAGTCCCTATTTGCTATGTGTTTAGTTTTTGATTCAATAAATAGCAAACATTGCCCAAAAATCACGAGATTTTGACACATGGCTCCTGCCATGGTGTAGGAATTTCTTTGAATTTTTGGTTTTGTTTTGTTTTCGTTTACTATTTTTAAAAATTCAAAAATCTCAAAAATAACCCTTGTTTGTTTTAAGAAATCAACTAAAAATACTAAAAACCCTTAAAAAATTCTTAAAAAGAATCCTTGTGTATTATCTTGTGTTTCAACCTCAGTCCAAATTTCATCTGATTACCATTTATAAAACTCAAAAAAATTGAAAAAAGACTAAAAATTGTAGAAAAATCATGACAAATTCATAAAAATTCCAAAAAATGTGTTTTCTTCTTCTGTAGTTTGGTTCTTATTTGTAGTTTATCATAAAATTACTGTTGGGATTTTGCAGGTATTTTAAATAATTTTAACTTTCCTTTAGATCTCAACTGTAAATTGTTTGTTGTTTATGCTTTTATTTCATTTTTTAGAAAATCAATTAAAAATCTGAAAAATTCCATAAAATCTAGAAAAACATTTGAATGTTTTAAAAACCCAAAAATATTTTTAGTTTGAATTTTTAAGTATTTCGAGTCTTCAAATAATTTGTTGAGTGTTGATTTGTATTTACCTTTTACCCTTTTTCATATATTAAAAATTACAAAAAATGGAAAAATAAAAACCACCATTTTTGTTCTTTTTGGAATTCTCGACTACTTCATAGCATTAGCATCACTTCTCCTTGTGTTCGACCCTGGTAGCTATACGCGGTAAAATAAAATAGTGAGACCGCTATTTGTGCTTGATTGATTGACTTTTAGTTTGGTGGTCTTCTTTGTCTTGTTGAGTCCAATCCGAGTGGTTGAAGTCGCAACAACCTTTGATACCTCTTTACCTTAGTCGCTCGGGTCGATCAGTAATAACATTCTCCCACTAGCCCTTAGAACCATTCAGGTACAATCCTTAAACCCATACTCATTACATACTGGTCAAAAACCTTCTGTATTAGAGGCTTGGTAAGAGGATCAACAACATTATCGGCAGAGGCCACCTTGATGATGAGGATGTCACCACGCTTTTGAATCTCCCGAATGATGTGATATTTCCTTTCCACGTGCTTGCTCTTTTAATGCCACCTGGGTTCCTTTTCCTGAGCAATGGCTCCCATGTTCTTGCAGAGCAACTGGATGTGAGTATCAGAGGAAACTATGCCAAGTTCCAGTATGAACTTGCGCAACCATACCACCTCCTTCGCAGCATCTGATGAGGCTATGTATTCGACTTCTATTGTTGAATCTGCCATAGTGTCCTGCTTCTTGCTTCTCCATCTCACAACACCACCGTTCAACAAGAACACAAACTCTGATGTCGACTTTCGATCATCAATATCAGACTGGAAGTCAGAATCTATATATCCCAAGACTTGGAGATCATCATATCTATAGACCAAGATATAATCTTGTGTCCATCTTAGATATTCAAATATGTTCTTTACTACATTCTTGTTTTGTTCTCCATAGCAGGATTGATAACGGCTTACCACTCCCACTGTATGGCAGATATCTGGCTTTCTGCACATCATGGCGTACATTAGACTTACCACAACTGATGTGTAACGACATCTAGCCATGGCTGTCTTATCCTTAACAGTTTGAGGAGCCATTCCTTTAGATAGATGGATACCATCTCTCAAAGGAAAGAAGCCTTTCTTGGAATTCTCCATATGGAAACGTTCCAAGATCTTATTAATGTAGCCATGTTGTGACAGTCCCAAAATCCCCTTTTCTCTATTTCTGAACTGCTTCAAACCCAAGATATAAGAGGCTTCTCCAAGATCTTTCACCTCGAAAGTATGGGATAGCCAAATCTTAACATTGGTCATTATTCCTGTATCATTTCCAATGATAAGGATATCATCTACGTAAAGTACGATGAACACAACGACACTCCCACTAAGCTTCTTATACACACATGGTTCATCAGAGATTTTGCACAAAATCATAACTCTTTATGGTTTTGTCAAATCTGATGTTCCAGCTATGAGAAACTTGTTTGAGCCCATAGATGGATTTCTTTAGCTTGCATACTTTTCCTTCCTCTGTTATGAAGCCCTGGGGCTGCTCCATATAGATATCCTCCTCGAGGTATCCATTGAGGAAAGCCGTCTTGATGTCCATCTGCCAGATGTCGTAGTCAAGATATGCATCTATAGCTAGTAGTGATCTGATGGACTTAAGCATAGCCACAGGAGAAAACGTCTCATGGTAATCGATGCCTTCTCTCTATGTGTAACCCTTGGCTACGAGTCATGCTTTGAAGGTCTCTACCTTCCCATCAGGTCCCCTTTTTCGCGTGAAGATTCATTTACACCCAATGAGTTTTACCTCTTTAGGTGGATCCTCTAGTGTCCATACTCCATTCTTATGCATGGAGTCAATCTCCGACTTCATTGCTAGCATCCATCTATCCATGTCTTGATCCGCAAGTACTTCATCAAATGAAGTTGGATCATTGTTGGTTTCAGTTGACACATGGAATCCGTACCTTTCGGGTGGTGAAACCACCCTCGAACTCCTTTGAAGAGGTACGGGAGTTTCATCTTTATTTATTTGTTCATTTTCTGGTTCAGGAAGCTTAGTAATCTCAGGGGATTCAATGAGTTCCTTTGCTTCATTTTTATCTTGACTCTTAAGGAAGTCATCTTCCAGAAATTGTACATCTTTAGAGATAAATACCTTTTGAGTCTAAGGGTCATAGAGCTGGTATCAAATACCATCTAACACACCCAATGAAGTAGCACTCTCTAGTGCGTGATTCTAGCTTACTTGCGTCCACGTTCTTCGCATGGACCAAACAACCCCAAATTCTTAAGAGTCTTACACTAGGTTTGGTACCATACCAAATCTCATGAGGAGATTTAGGTATAGACTTGTTAGGTATCTTATTCAGGATATATATTGCAATCTCTACTCCATATCCCCAGAAACTAAGAGGTAAATGTTCTTTACTCATCATTGAACGAACCATATCCATGATAATCCTGTTGCATCTTTCAGCAACACCATTAAGTTGGGGAGTTCCGGGAGGAGTGAGATTGGAGACAATTCCATTCTCTTTGAGGTATTCCTTGAATTCATCTGAGAGGTACTCACCACCTCGGTCAGATCGAATCCGTTTAATCTTTCCATCTCTTTGGTTCTCAACCAAAGCCTTGAACTCTTTGAACTTTTCAAAGGTTTCAGATTTATGACGCAATAGGAAGATAAACCCATATCGTGAATGGTCATTGACAAACGTAAAATAATATGAAATCCATTTCGTGTCACAGTACTGAAGGGACCACATACAACAGTATGTATTAGATCAAGAATACCTTGCATCTTGTAACATTGTTATAGAAAGGCATCTTGGTTATTTTACCTCGGATACAATGTTCGTAGGAAGGTAAAGATTGGACCGGTAGAAAATCTAAGGGTCCATCCTTTATCAATCTATTGATCCTATCAACCAATAAATGACCAAGTCTTTGATGTCAAATCACAGTAGAATCATCCTTCTTAGTTCTTTTAGAATTTTTATTATTATTAGTGGTAGTAACATTCATGATAGATTGATCAATGCACAATTCATAGAGTCCATCAGAAGTCAAAACACCATCCGCAATATATTTATCATAACGACTTATGACCAGTTTATTACAGAATTGGAATGAATATCCATTTCTAACAAGCTTAGATACATATATAAGCTTCCTTCTAACATCTGGAACATAAAGACACTCTTTAAGTACAAGGACTCTCCCACTATATAATGATAGTCTGCAGGTCCCGACGGCGACCGCTTCAATAGTAGCATCAGATCCCATCTGGATGACTATCTCCCCTTCATTAAGATTCCTAGTTTCCTGAAACAGATGCAACAAATTGCATACATGATCAGAATCACCAGAATCTACTACCCACTACATTCTCGTCCAACGATAAAACTAGTTTCAATGATGAAAGTAGATTTCATACCTGTTGGGGCTTTACCTTTGTCGACTGAATTCAAGTAGTCTAGAAAGTTACGCTTCCAGTGCCCCGTCTTCTGACAGATATCGGTCTTCTTCGATGTAATCAGTGTGGAAGCACTAAAATACGATCCCACTCCTTGATTCTTCTTCTTTCTCTTATGGGTTGGTCCCTTCTAAGAACCAAGCTTCTGACCGCGCTTCCTTTTGACCTGTGCAACTATTGCACTGCCAGAAGGACCATCTTTCTACATTACGTCTTCTGCATACTTTAATGCAGCAAGAACTCCAATGTTAGACAAGTTCAACTTATTCATGTGGAATGAAACCACAAAATTATTGAAAGACTTGGGCAAAGACAACAGAATGAAGTCAGCTTGCATGTCTGCATCCATATTTGCCCCAAGGGTCTCCAGCTTAGTCAAGTACCCAAACATTTTGAGTACATGTTCTCGGACTGAAGTCCCTTCCTTCATCCTGCAACGAACAAGTTCTTTCATAATATTATAACATTGGGTGCTGTTTATGTCACCAAATATATCTTCAAATTCTGCATTATCTCCTAGCATGTGCTCATCTCCACATGTTGCTTCTGAAGAACATTGGAGAGTGAACCCAGGAAGTAGCATCTAGCGAAGACATGATCTTCATCATACTTGTCATTATATTGCTTCTCTTCCTTCGTCTTAGGGCTTTCCTGCTTGTCCTCTATGAGTACATAACTTATGCACTCAACTGAGAGTACAAGTTACAAATTACGGATCCAATCTGAATAATTTGGTCCGGTCAACTGGTTGACCTCCAGAAGTCTACTGAGAGGGTTCATGGACTTCATTGTCTGAAATTAAGAATGCACTATATTAGAATATATAAAGAATTATATATACGAATTTAATTTTTTGATTAAGTATTTTTTTCAAATTAGTCTTGCCTTGTCGACTTTGAAAGTTCATTCCCTTATCACTTTCTAAGTAAGAGATATACTTACCACTATATCTCTAGCAGGATCTGGGATCTCCTTTCTTATCCTCGTTACATCCCAATAATATGAGAAACTGCAACTTAGATAAAAAGAAGAGGGAACTTATTCCACCTAGCAAGTCCAACTTGCATTTCTCAATTCGATCTTTAATACCCGAGCCCACCACCCCTAAGGTGATGTTAACTCGTTGCTAATTGAACCAACCGTCAACAGGAATAGTACTCGCTATGCGCAATCTAATATCGCCCCAATAATATGAACTGATACTGGGGTCACTACGCATACGGCCTTACTCTTTCGAGAAGCAAAGAGCCCGATCCAGATGTGCCTGCATGCAGGAGCTGTCACTACGTACATGTGTCTCCTCCATACAATCCCTGACGACGTAACCCTTCGCCTTGACGGGAGACCATAGATGTCACTTTTGTGATCCTCCACCTCTTATTCAAAATTCAATAATTAATTATCATGTATCACATTCATATAATTAATTCTTCCAAGGAAAATACACATCTATTCATAATAGAGTGTTTCAATTGGACATAATTCATTTAATCTCATTAAATCAATTATTAATCCAATTCAATCATCAAACTTGATTGTTACTTAAAATAGTGGTATTATCTCGAAGTACGTATTTGAATTTTAATAATTAGAAAATACATCATGATCTCTCAAGCATCATTCGTTGCCTACCCGTTGTCATGGTCAGTACCGACGGGAGTGAGACAGACCACACGGTGCAACCTGTTACCCCAACGCTCCTCGACTAGGCACCAAATCCTCCTTGGGAAAAAATAATGTCGAGCCAATCACTTTGTACATGAGATGATCATCGTTTTTTCAACTAAAATTATACCATATAGTAACAATCAAAACCATTTTGATTATAAGAAAATATGCTAGACAAATTCCCAATTCAAGTGACAAGTTTAATGAAAGTGTATCAAGTAACCAATTGGTGTTCTAGATCTAATCTAATCATTCTTTAGTTGAGGAATGTCATTTAAAGGAACAATTATTGTTCTAATATTTCCCAAATAATCATTAATTTCACAAGATTCTTAAATGACAATCACAAGGTTCATGGTTGAGTATGTAATTTTCAGCAGTGACCATCACCTATTAAAATTAACATATCTCTCTCATTTTAAATCCAAATTAAACAAAATCAATTTCCAGAGTTTGATAATTTGATTTAAAATAGAAACCATGTGAATAAAAACATTTCTAGGCGTTTTAAAATAGTAATTAACATCTTAATTACGTCATTAACCGCCAACCCCGAAACAGTGGACATATGGTCATTAAAACGATCATATCTTGAGCAAAAGAAATCCAAATTACGCAAACTCAAATTCCACATTTTTCTTGTTTAATGGGAAACATAATCCATGTGATAAATTTATGTTTAAATACTTTAAACATGGACGAAAAAATATCACAAAATAGGGCTGCGAAAATTGAAATACAACAAAAAAATTTCACGAACCCCAACGAGCCCAAAACTTCGTAGGTTCATGGATCGTATGCAAAACCTTCGACAACCTGGATCTGATACCACTTGAAGGATATAAGAAATCCTTAAGAGCATCATGGAAGCGTGATGATCGCTTCCAATGCGATCGAAGCGACTAGTCCGACTAGTTGCTCGGTGCAGTGGAGTTTAAAATTTTTAAATCATATGATGAAATCATAAAATCCAAAAATATTTCTTGGATTGTTTCATCTAATCACAGGGTATTAGAAATACCTCTTGAAGCATGGTTGCGATCACTTGATCTCTAAAGTAAGAGATCCTCATTACTCAAGTCCGATCGAGACATCTGCTTCCCGCAATCCAAGATGAAGATCCAAGCGATGAATCTCCTAATTTCGTCCAAAGAAATCCGATGCCTTCCACTTGTGCTAGAAGTTCCAAGGAAGACAGAGATCCACGAGCAATCGAGGCGGCAACACGACATCGTAGCGATGACTGCGATTCTCTCAAGACTCAAGGTGGACGACCACACATAGAGAGAGAGATGGGGCATGAGAATGAGGATAGAGAGAGATTAGACATGTATTATGAAGGGCTAGGGTTCCCCCTTCTTATATAGAAGTTTGGGAGTCCATGGATCACAATCCATGGGATACACAAAATCAACGGTTAGATTGATTTGTATTTTTAATCAATGACCATGATCATTGTTGTTTACTAAAGCAACAACTATTAATTTATATTAAATTAAATATATGTTGCATTATCATCAACATAATTTAACTTAATAAAATTAATTAATACAAGATAATAACCTCCTCCTAAAAAGATGGGGTGTCTCCTTTGAACAAATCAAGGGTGGCGCCACCTTTTTATTAGGTGAGTTTTATCTTTTTTATTTTATGAGATAAAATCTCATTATCTTTTAATTATTTGCATCAACATTTATTGCAAATATATTTACTAAATTAATTCCAAATTAATTAGTGAATATTTCAAATATGCCATTGAAAAAAATGTTAATCACATTCACAACCCACAATAAAATGTAAATTATATTTCCAATTAATTGCCCAATGTGAATCCAATTCACATCAACAATCAATTAGTAAATATTATTTACAAATGGTCTCTCTTCAATATATTAGAAATCATATTTATAATATATTGATATTATGGATAGCATGGATAGTACTATCCACATTCTACATGTCTTTGATAATTAAAGCTCATTTAATTATCTTGGATAATCATTCTCAAAATATGAATCTTATTCATATTATTCTTGATAATTAAATCTCATTACTACAAATCACAGTGTCAAATCTAAAATTAAAACATGCCATAAGAAAGATGACGAGACAAGCTTCAAAATGAAACTGAAATCATCTCAATCAGATATATGTAGCTCAAGATATGCATAAAAGAAGCCAGGGGCATAAGTGCAATAAAACATAAAAAAGATAACTACAAACAGGTCCCTCAGAAGGACTAAATTGTAATAAAAATAAAGAACGAGTCCTTCCTTGTAAATAAACCAAACAGGCGGGGGCATATTTGCAATTATTTAAACCCGCGAGGGTATGAGTGCAAAATGTCCCAGGCGCACAGGTGTTGCACGTGCTATCAGGACCTGAATGCAAAATGGATAAGTTGGCAGGTGTCTCTGCAAAATTCTAAATTCGCACGTGCCAGGCACGTGCTATCCAGGCTCGGAGGACGCTTCAGGCTTGACAGAGGCTCGGAATAGATTCGCTGTGCTTCGGCCAGGCTCGGGTCCTGGTTAGGGCTCGGTGCAGGCTCGTGAAGGCTCGGTAGCATCCAAGCCTAGAGGCTCGGACGCTAGGCTCGGGAAGGCTCTGGCGTCGCCACATGGCTGAGTGTGGACCCTTTGATCACAAGGATCGAAGGGCTCCTGGAGTCGTATATGTGGCTTCTCGTAGATTGTTGGATCTTCAAAGATCCAACGGTAGCTGACGTTGATTGCGTAGCCTCATCTAGGCCGTTGGATGGCCGCTGAGAGAAGACCATCCAACGGCATCTATGCTTCCCCCTCTACCTTCAGCTGGCGGCAAGTTTGGAGCTCCGGCGAGGGAGCTCCAGCTCCGTCGTTCGCCCTCGGCTGCTGGCTACCTTCCCGAAGCTTCATGGACATGTTTCGAGGAAGAGGGAAGCTCGGCGAAGAAGTCAGGTGCCTTTGCTCAGCCCATCGGAGCTCTGATGATGCTGGCGAGTTTGACGAAGTTAACTCCGGCGAAGCTCCGATCGTTGATGTTTTTGAAGACCTTCAACGTTAGTACCACATAGCCGAAGCGATTGGGACATGTGCGTGAGTGAACTGGAAGCTCTTGCGGGCGAGAGAGATGGGAGCTCAGAGCTCGATCTCCGGCGGTTGGAGATGAGGTGGGTCAAAGTTGGTCAGAGGCGAAGAAGTAGGGAGAAGGAGAGCGGAGAGTGTCGCGTGAAAGGGGGGATGGTGGCGGAGCTCAATGGAGGTTCCATGAAGGTCGAATGTGGTCGAGGAGGCCTAATTAAATAAGAAAAATAAAAAGAAAATGCAGAGTGAAATCAAGGTGCTTACCTGAGGTATGACGGGGCGATGGCTTGTGCTCGAGGTCGTCGGAGGACCTCGGGGTCTTCGCTGGACACCGTCAGCCGGTTAGTGCAGCTCGGGCGGTCGCGAGGCGCCGCAGCTCCGCCGTGGAGGTCGGAGGGTCATCACCGGGGGACGAGGTCGTCTTCTCTCTATCCAGTCACCTCCCCCTGTCACAGGGAGGCGGAGGAGGGCTGGGCCCCTCCCCGCGTAATGGTGGACGCGGTGAATTGAGGGAGGAGGTGCGGTATTTGAAGGGCGAGCCGGCGGTGCAGGTGGCGCGGACGTAGGTTTAGAGGGCATGCATGGAGCGAAGGAGAGGGGTTCGTGGGTTATATGGAGGGTTCGCGAGGATGAGGGATGATTGGGGAGCGTGGTAAGGTGGTTAATGAGGGACGAGGTCCTCGGAGATGGCAGAAAAAAAGGGGAAGGGAAAACGGGGTGCACGATGTGGTGAACGTGGGGAAGAGGTCTGACCGGAGGTAGGGGATGATGTGCTGGCCGTTGGATCTAAAGATCCAATGGTGGAGAACGAGGCTCTAAAGAGCGGTAGCGATGTGATCTGATGCAGCGCGATCGAAGGGTTGTGGATATGCCATGTGTCGCTCTGGAAGCGATGCACGAACGGACGGCGGTGATTGCCTTAGGGTTGGTGATCGAAGGGCTGATAATCAAAGCGGCAGTGGACGGCGGTGATCAAAGAGACAAAGATGAGATCGGACGACGCGCAACGCACCACGTGGCAAGCTGTGGGCGCGACGCTAACGGGCGGTTCTGATCTGAAATGGAGATGATCCGATGGCAGAGAAGAAAGGGTGCATGTAGAGAACTTGTGGCCGTTGGATCTCAGGAGGAGATCTGACGGCCCAGAGCACGGGCGGATGTTGCAAAAGAGGGCGGGCTACGTGGCTTACCCAGAACGGTCCACGTGGCCCAATCAGATTATTCAAAGAGAAAAAATGATTTTTGAGGGTCAAGATGGCCGATTTTGAGAAAACTCAAAACATGAAAGTTGTAGATCTTAACGAGATCTACTAGTTTCACCTTGACACCAAAACTGAAGATGAGATCATCTGTAGACACAAAATATTTTTAAGGGTATTTTTAAGGCTAAAAACACCACAAATTTTTGTTTTGCCCTTTTTTTGTGGTTTTTAATTTATTAGAGACTTTGATAATTACAGGACATTATCTGGATTTTATTGACACATGTTTAAGAAAGGGGGTTAATAATGGGAAATTATGATGATGAAATAGGGTTTCATCACTCCCCTATACTTAAACTATGCTCGTCCTCGAGCTTCAAAGAGAATGAATAAGCTGGATTAACCCCCTTGTGCATGTGAGTACAGGATCCAATCTGTTCAAGTTGACTCAATCCTTAGAGGTCCAAAATTCTAGAGATCAACCCAACCTTAATCAAGAGGCATCCAATTCCTCTACTTCTCCAGACTCTCTGATATACATATAATCTAAAGGATATGAATTTTAGTGTTGACGACGATTTCGAGAGTAGAGTCAAATCTTCACCCAAAGTCTCGGTCTGAGAAAATCTCCTAAGGACCTAATCCCCAACACTAGGGAAGAAATCAAATCTTGCATTCAGTCTTCCGTCTCTATCAATATCATGTTGCTTGAATATAAAATTCATCAAAGGAATTATTCTTGAACTCCTTCAAGAATAGTGTGCTATCTCCGTAGATACTTGGAGATAAGGACAGGGTGATTGTACATTCCATGTATAGTGACTTGGATATTGAGATCATATCTCAATCCAGTTCTCGGGGACCTGTCATAGATGCTTGATTAAATCAAGTCCACAGATCTAATCTTCTCATTGCATCTGAATCTCAACCCTTGGACCAAGATTAGATTACTTCTCTCTACTGAGAGGAGTCACTAAAATCTAGACATGTTTCATCACTACCTCAGAATAGAAGCGTCATGGTTATACGATCGTTTATGATTACATCACCCTCAAGCATTCCCAATACCTGTACATCCTACATATTGGAAGGCCTAGAATAAACCCGACGTCTAAGATCACTTTAGACTGTCTTCTTCAAGGTTCTATCAATAAGATTGTCATTTAGTCATTGGGACATGGTATCGATCATATGCTTTCCAAAAGCATATATCATACCTATAAATTCTGTCAAGCTTCCAAAGCAAGACGACCATGCATGGAATTTAATATATATCCCAATATCTCATGAGTGAGCTCATGTCTTCCGGTTCGATAGTGAACCTGTATGATCCCTTTGAGAGATCGTATCACTCATATGCCCTTGCATGCACACCCACTCGCCAGTATATAGACCTTGATTAGTCCATCAACTTGTTGGTCTGCCAAATGTACATACTCAGACATATATCAACACATCTGTCCCATGTTAGAGGATGCATGCCTACATCGTGACAACATACGAAAAAGGTTTTTAATTATCTCGATCCCGTTAAGTCAACTCTTTGACCTAACTTATCTGACACCTCCGAATCTCTATTCCCATGCAGTGGACCTACATCAAGAGGTTGATCAGATATCAGTTTTAGAGATAGGATTGCCATCTCCCACTCAGGCTGGAGATCACATCTTGACAATCATTTAACGTTGCTTGATGAGTCATCAATCTAACTCTTTAGATATTCATCTAAGCACCAACCTCTATGATTCAACAATTGAATCAACAGCTTCATGATGTCAAGACAACCATGGTACATAATCCTGTTTGTACAGAGGGACATTATAGTGCATTCATTCACTTAATTTCAGGCAGGGAGTGAAATAAACCAATAACGTTTATTGATATATCGAACATTATAATAACATTTATTGTAGGAATGGTTTGCCTTAGTCTCACATGGCTAACAGTTCCATTATCTCTAACGATCCTCGCTGTAAGGTCCCCATCTTGCAATGAACACCGATTGAGGTATGCTCTTCTTTGCTTTTAGTAGATTTTAGCTTCTGGTTTTATTTTCTACCATTTGGTTAAGCCTTAATCCATTGAATTAACGTTGAATAGCTTCTTCGTAGTTCACCTGAGTACAACTGTAGTGAACCCTCCACCGTGACCCACTCCATTTACAACTCACCCAACACATTCATCTTCCTCCCCTATTGATACTCTATGCTCCACATTAGTTCGTTCAACCATATCCTCTACGGATTTAGATATGGGTGCTCCACCTCCGCCGCATCGTTGAAGCACCTCTGCTTAGCCCCATTTCACCTCCATTCCACCTCCTAACGGGTCGAGGCAGTTTGCCCTTGACTACTCTTGTTTTTTGCAGGTCAAAGCCATTAGGGTCCCATCTGGGCTGGGATTTCGACCTAGAGAAGTAGGACCAGTTACTTGAGTTCCACCGACCATACAAGACCCATCGTTGGGTTCCAGACTTTTTTAGCACATCCAGCAACGTTGGGGAGCTTCCAGTTCCATTTTGCAGCCTTTGGAACAATTCCAGGTGGTCGGAGCAGCACTAAATCATCGATCGAAGATCGAGCGAGGAAACCTTCTTCCTTGTTCTTCGTACGAAATAGCAGTCGTCTGATCACGCCCATGCCCTAGTTTTGATTAGAGCCGTTAGATTAGCATCACTCCTCCAATGTCAAATCCATGAGGAGATTAGATCCAAGTTGTCCATTGTCATAGCGGTATTGGTCGTTGATCGACCGTCATGTGTAACCATCCAAGCATTAGATTCCGCTCATGTTTGGGATAATTGCATATTTAGCCCACACCTTTTTGCATTTTTGTCCTAGTCCTCTATTTTTTATTATCGTAATACTTTGTAAAAATTGCATTGGAACCCCTATAGTTCCTATTATTTACTTAAGGTTCAGTCTACATCACCTCACATGCGGTCCCACGTAAGGTGGTGATTTTGCATAGAAGCATTCACAGCTATTTATATTTCGTTTTAATATGTAAAAAATAAATATTAGTTGAATATGGGTAATTTTCATTGTAACCCCTAACTTTATTTTTAATTTTAAGTATGCCTCTCCTAGCTCATTATATTTTGTTGTTTTTATCCAATTATTAAAAATATTATCGTTGCTCTAAAAAATATATAAAAATAAGATTAACTGCCTGCTTGCTTGTAGTTTCACGCCATATTTTGCATTTGCATTTAAGGCATTTTAACTATCTTCTAAAAATAAAAAGGTGTATATTTTATCCATATCTGAATTAAAAATTACAAAAAATAAAACCTTCTCTAGAAATTCCCAAAAATTATATTTCGTTCATTACTCTATTTTCTAACTCCAAGACAAAATTCCTTAAAAACATAAAAAAAACTAAAATTTAAAAATATCCGAAATCCCTTCTAATAATATAAAAATCCCCCAAAACTCCATAACTATTCAGTTCTACTTCGTAAATTTCTTTATATTATTATTATAAAAAAATTGATTTGAAAAATTTTAAACACTCTTTGTTATTTTTAATCTCCAAATCAATTTGACCTATTTATTTATTCTCTTTTTGGGATATTTTCAAGTTTAAAAATAAATAAAATTAATAAAAATTTCTTAAAAATCATAATAACTTTAAAAAATTTATATTAAACATAAAAACATTTTACTTCATGTATATTTTATTATTTTTAGTAGTATTTATAATTATATTACCTTTTCATGTATATATACAATACCCACTTAAATGGTCTGGTAGTAGTGTGCCTACAACCCAAATGACCAGGGTTCAAATCCCACCATTGTGTGGGATGTGTTAGGTAGTCGACATCTAGATGAAGAGTTCAAGAAGCCCTCTTTTAATTTTTAGGAATTATCGTGTTCTAAAATGAATTTGTCCTCTCATTGTTGGCAGGCAATATGATTCAATCATGAAAATAACCACTTAATTATTTAATCCAAATTTAATCCAAGAGATTTTATGTTTATTTAGCATGGGAAATCCCTATAATCGAACACGAGGAAGTAAAGGAACAACCTACATTAATGTCTATCAAGGTTCGTGAGCACTTTTCTAGGCGGATTATTTTCGATATTTTTATGCAAAAATGTAATGCAAATATAGATGT
Source organism: Ottelia alismoides (assembly GCA_037367405.1). NCBI lineage: Eukaryota > Viridiplantae > Streptophyta > Magnoliopsida > Alismatales > Hydrocharitaceae > Ottelia > Ottelia alismoides. The sequence goes on along the minus strand of JAZKJV010008820.1, from coordinate 1,018,300 downwards.
GGGCAAAATTTAAAGACTAGAAATATAAATGTCAATCAAACGATGCCCAAAAATCATAAAAGTTGGCCAATAAGTTACTTATGATAGATTGAGTGCACTACATTTTTTTGGAAGTTTCTTATGAAAGATCAATATTTTATTAATTAATGAATGTAAAAAGAGTGAATCTCAATAATTAATTATAATAAATGTTAAACGTAATTATTTTTAGGAAATAAAATTATCCTAGATATATCAATAAGGAAGATATCCTAAAAAAATCCTAAATCCTAAAAAGGTTTAGTTTAATACCTATTAAATTTTAATTACTGAAATATAGAAAATGATTTTTACCGATAAGGATATGCATGCAAATGCAAATCTTTTTGGGAACAATGTAAATAACAACTAATTCTATGATAGGTGAATTTCCAGCAATTTTCAGAGCTATGGATAATTAATTATGATTTTTTAAGCATAAATGGGCAAAGTACGTAAATTTTTGCAAGAATAGTTTTTATTAATTAACTATAGAGCATAAAAAATTGAAGCACACATAATAACGTGTAGAATTAATTAAAGAAAACCATGCTATTTTTTTGAATAATTAAATTATGCAAGAATAATATTCAAATAGCATAGTATGGGTTATAAATGCAATAAAGAAGTTAATTAAACTTAACAAAATTGTTCTTAGGGGAACGAAAGTAAATACCTAGACCTTAGGGGTTTATTTTGCAAAATTACATAGAGGTCACGTGGTGACACTTGACCCTCTATTTTAGACTTCTTTAGAAGGTGACGAAACAGAGGGGGAGCCCTCTACAAGAGGTCCCTCCCGCACATGCTACTTACGTTGGATGGCTTCGGGCCTCCCAGCCAGTGGTGTGCGATAGAAGGTGGTGGAAGTCGGTGTCGAGGCACGAGATGGGATTCAAATCTCAGTGGAAGATGGAACTCCTCACGACCGTGGTCTCTGAAAGAAGGCAAGGCCTTAGTTACAACATTAATCGGAGACATGGTTCTCTCCTGGAGTTGAAGGCAGGGGAGGTGATGAAGAGGTTGGTGCTCACTGGTAGTGGAAGCGTGGGAGGGTGAAGAAGGTTAACGATTGTTGCTCAACGATGGTCACTAGGGTGAGTTACTAGCATGTCTCGTCATCATGAAGGTGAGATGGCACCTGGCGAAGGCGGAGTTCTGGATGTATACATGTAATGTACGCTGAGGAGAAGGTGGATTCTCAATGACCGAGAACGGATCAGGTGGAGATGATGAAGGTTCATGGCATGGTGAATCACATTAGTCAGTGGTGATGAAGTACTAGAGGTATGACTCAACGATTGAGACTGGCGTGGTGCGAGCAGAGAGGGTGGTCGTGGAGGAAGATGATCGAGCAAGGTGGAGCATGGAGGTAAAGGGTTGAAGGAGATGCAATACCTTAACGAAGAACTGGTGGCAAAGATGCCCGATCTCGGCTCAAAGACAAAGATGACTAGAGCAGAGCTACAACTGGAGGTTTGCTATGATGAGGCAGAGAGACTCGGATCATGTTGTGGAATCTTAGGGTGGTTGGAGATGATGGCGACGGTCCTTGGTCCTGTCTCAACCGGAGGATCTTGTCGTAGACCCCCTGGATGTGTATATAATGGTAGATGATCTTTCGTAGGGGGGTGTTGGTTGTTAAATATGAGAGGGGGTTGGTTGGATATTGAGGGAAGGTGGTGCGAGCTCGATCTGATGGAATTTGCGTACTACCAACGTTGGAAGAAGACCGGAGATACACCATGGGCAACGAGATATGTGACTAGAGTTGGGAGGTGTGATTGGAATGTTCTCGGCTGACTAGGAAGGAGATCATCTGATGGTGTGGGGGTTGACCTCAGTTGCAAGGGGAACGAGAGGATGCACCATGGTCAAGGAGCGGCAATGGCACCTGAATTGGACAGCAAAAAGAGGAGCGGAGGATGAAGAGAATCTGGGATGTCTGATCGATCGAGATTGGGCAACCAGGATCATTCCATGTGGCGACCATTTATTTTTATTTTTATATTATTTCAAATTTTTAATAAATAAATGAAAATTAAATGAGAAAATTGAGTGACACGTGGCGGCTTCGAAAGCAACCGCGTGTCAGCTCCGGAAAATTCAAAAAATAAAAAATAAAGATAAATAGGAAATAAATAACAAATGACCTTAGATAAAAGATAAATAGAAAATAAATATCCATTATTATTCATAATTAACATTCAAGCATATGTAAATAATAATAGCATTTTATCATTAAATACAAATGAATATCCCCTTTGGATTATTAGTTTTTATCATTGCGACTTTTGGATTATTAGTTTGGCAGAACTTCTGTGAGAATTAGGGTTTTAGAATCAACAACCTCCAAGTTCTACACATCATTGTCACAATTTTGGCTCAAAAGTCATCGTAGATCAATCCCCTTCCCAATTTCAACTCTTCCCATCAAGAATGTTGGACTACATACAGACCTCTCCTCCAATAATTCCTCCTTGGTGAGTCAGGTATTTCCTTCTAAGGTCTATCACACTATGTTCACAATCGAAAAAGGAGGAGCAATTATGAGAAGGAGAAAAGAACGGGAGGTTGACCAGTGTATTCAATTCTCCTTGTGAAGTCGGCCCGTTTAGCCAAGTCTTCGCCAAGATCTGCAGATTTTCAAGAATCTTGGACAATTTTGGTCAAATTTTTATTTAGTAGGGCTTCTTTTTGTTTGGATTTTTGGTAGCTCTCTGTATATCTTATTGTGCCTCCATGCATATGGAATCTTTTTTCTGTACATGTTTTGGGGTCTTAGAAAAAATTGTGCCCAGTCATCCTTCGTATAACATCTACCAGAAAAGAGACTTATACTGTCTTCCAACACTCCATCTGAGTTGATTTAAGTGCATACTACGAGAGTATAAATTAATTACATATTCAAGAGTTGTACTCAGAATGGGGTGACCAGGTTAGACACTAAGAGTCAAATTCTGCACATTATCACGTGAAACTCGAAGAATTAAGTCCAAGATTTGAAGCTTCTAAAATCCTATTTCCTGGTGAAGTTCCTTTGAAAACTTGGTGGATTAAGGCCAGGTCCATACCACTCTCAGTTTCTACTCATAACTTGATCCAGAACCCAAGGGCTTTTCACCAACGTAGATGCATGTAATGTTGAATGAAGTGGAAATGTATGGAATGAAAATTTTTTTGATGCAAGGATATTATATATATTTATGCAAGATCGTTTTTTTTAAATGAAAAAGAAGCCGATTTTTCAAATCATTTGTTTCACATGTAGTGTTAGTTGCAAAACACAAAATTAATTATTATTATTTTTTATAGATTTTAAAAGTTATTTACCCAACCCGCAAAGAAGAATATAGACTTACGTGAAAGTACGAGTTATAGGTAAAATATAGACATATTATATACACAAACCCCTATATTTAGTGAGTGATATGTCCTCAGAGTACAAGAAGCGCATAGAAGATATAACTTGGGCTAAGCGTGTGAGAGTGAAAAAGAAAAAATAAATAGAAATCAGCCGACCCCTCTATACTTAGGATGTAAACTGTCTAAGTATAAAAGAAGAGCAAAAATGCGACAGATAATGGAAGAAGTGGATGAAGAGAGTATATACAGTGGGCATCCGGTCCCCATATAATTATGCTTTGGTTAGCCTAAGTATGGAAGAAGGGTGGGGCTCCGATGAGATCTGGAGAAAACCAATTAGAACGTACATTTGAAATGTGTGAAGAATAAAGATAATTTATACACCATTAATATGACTTCCTCTCTTCATGTAGTGTATTCTGATGAGTCTTCACTATGCTCGCTCTACATGAAGTCGTTGACCTCAACTTGTGCTAATTATTCTTTAGAATCTACATATAGCTTTAAAAATTTCCCGTTCATTGGAAAATGTTGTGCACCATCTTTGAGATCAACAATATCAACATTACCATTGTGTTGCACATTTATGATAATGCAGGGAATCATCCATTTTGATTTGAGTTTCCCATGAAAAATATTCAACCGAGAATTGAACAACCATACTTTCTTCCCAAGGACGAAAGTCTTGTGCCTATTGTGTCTATCATGCCATTTCTTTACCTTGTCCTTATAGATCACATTGTTATCATATGCTCAATTTTGGATTTCTATTATCTCATTCAGATTTAAGTCATGGCATAGATTCCCAAGATGACAACTCCAATAAATATTCTTGATTGCCGACTCAAATTTTTGAGTTAATTATGTGGGTAAGTTGCTTGTCTTGCCATAGATCATCATAAAAGGTGAAGTACCTAGTGGAGTCTTATAGATTGTCCTATGGGCACACAGATTCTAGTCCAAAAGCTGGGACCAGTGAAGGAAATGGTGAGATCCTTAAGCGCATCATGGAAGCGTGAGCATCGCATTGTATGCGATCTTGAGCGACTAGTCGCACTAGTTACTCGATGCAATGGAAATTTAAAAAAAAATTCATGTGACGAAACCACATGATTCAAGAACACTTCTCGGATCGTTACATCTAAACCACAAACAAGTAGTAGGATTACCTCTTGAAGCGTGGTTGTCATCGATTCTCTAAGCAAAGAGACCTCCTGTCTCAAGTATGATCCGACGGAGGAGATGCTTGCGAGCGTGTTGATGAAATGCATGCTTCTCGCAATCCATCTTGATGATCCAAGCCACGGATCTCTAGATCTTGACAATCGAGATACGACGTCTTCTTCACGAGCTAGGCACGCCGAAGTAGACAGAGATCTACGAGCAAACGATAGGGTAACATAACGACGATGCTGCGGCGATGGAGAACCTCTCTAAGGCATCCTTGTTAGAGGGACACATGAGAGAGAGAGTAGGTGTGTAGAGAGAGAAAGAGAAAGAGAGACTTATGTTCTCTTGTGTGTAAAGAAGAGCAAAGGAGTGCCTCTCCTATTATAATATTTTGGGATCCATGGATCTAAATCCATGGACAACACAAATCCAATGTCTCTCATTGATTTGTGTTTCTTTTAATGGCCAAGATTTGTGTTGGTAAAAACCAACAAAAATTAATTTAATTTAGATTAAATGTATATTGATTAATCAATATAAATTAATAATAAAATTAAATCAATCTCACATGGAGATTAAGGAGTAGAGATTACATCAATCCAAGATTATAGGGGGACGGCCACCTTTTCCTTTTAGGAATTGGTAGCCGTCCACTAAATTTCATGAATATGTAATCTCATGCAATATCATGAGATTGCATTACTCCTCGAAAATCTCCAAGATACAACAACACTTATTGTAAATTATTCAATAAAAAAATTCATAAATATTTTGTGAATATTGCAATTTTGCCATTGGAAAATTGTGAATCACATTCGCAACCCAAAATAAAATGTAAATTACATTTTCAATTAATTGTCCAATGTGAATCCAATTCACATCAACATTTAAATAACAAGTGTAAATTAAAAATAGCTCTCTCTTATATATTACAAATCACATTTGTAATATATATGACAAATATGGATATTGCTATCTACATTATTCATATCTATGATAATTAAATCACATTTAATCATCTTGGATCTCTATTCTCATGTGCCCAAATAATATGAATCACATTCACATTATTCACATCTTTGATAACTAAATCACATTTAATTATCTGAAATAACTCTCTTTACAATATGAATCAAATTCATATTATACATGATAATTAAATCACATTTAATTATCCATTTTCTCAATGCTCGGATAATAATATAAACAATGAAATTATCCTAAACCCATTCAAGGATAATGCGCTTTCTCTGCAGATACTTGGAGATAAGGACAGGGCGATTGTATTGTTCCACATATAGTAACTTAAATATTGAGATCATATCTCAAATCCAGATCACGGGCCTCCTATAGATGCTCGATTAGATCAAGACTGCAAATCTAATCTTCTTATTGCATTTGAATCACATTCAGATCAATCTCCAACATTTAAACCAAGATCATATTACTTCTCTACTAAGAGGAGTCACTAAAATTCAGACCCATTTCATCACTCCCTAGGAATGGAAGCGGCATGGTTATATAATCGTTTATGATCACATCACCCTTAGGTATTCCCAATACTGGTACATCCTGCATACTGGAAGACTCAGAATAAACCCGAAGTATTAGATCAGCTTTACACTGTCTACTTCAGGGTTTTTATCAGTAAGTTTCTCATTCGATCATTGGGAGTTGGTATCGATCATATACTTTCCAAAAGCATATATCATACCTAGGTCTTGATCATATACTTTCCAAAAGTATATATCAAACCTACAAATTCAGTAAAGCTTCCAAAGCAAGACGACCGTGCATTGAATTTGATTCTTCCCAATATCTCATGAGTGTGCTCATGTCTTCCGATTCAATAACTGAACATGTATGACCCCTTTGAGAGATCATATTACTCGTATGTCCTTACATGCACACCAACGCACCGGTGCATAGACCTTGATTAGGTCATCAACCTATTGGTCTGCCAAATGTACATACTCAAACATATAGTAACACATCTATCTCTGATCAGAGGATGCGTGCCTGTATCGTGGCAACATACGATATAGGACTTTGGTTATTTTTATCTCCTTAAGTAAACTCTTTGACCTAACTTATCTAACGCCTCCGAATCTCTATTCCTATGCAGAGGACATGCATCAAGAGGTCGGTTCGATATCAACCTAAATGAGAAAGGATTGCCATCTCCTACTCAAGCTGGAGATCACCTCTTAACAATTATTTGATGATGCTTGATGAGTCCTCAATCTAACTCTTTAGTTATTCATCCAAGCACCAACCTCTATGATTCAATTATTGAATCAACAGCTGTATGGTTATTAAGATGTCCATGGTACATAACCCTAATTATACTAAGGGACCTATTATGCAAATTATTTATTCTTCAATTCAGATCAGGGAATGAAATTCGCAATAACATTTATTGCATAATGGCTCGTCGTGGGCTCGCATGTCCAACAATCTCCGACTAGCGCAAAGAGCCATTAATGGGCTAATCATTTAAACCCGCATTTATGTGACAATCATAGGCTATCTATAAAATAGCTAGGTAAGTTGATCAGTCACTCTGTTCCCATGAGACTACGCCAAGTCCTTTTACGGCACTTGCATATCCCCAGTAACAGTGCTCGCATCTAATGCGAATGTTGCATCTCATGCAACCAATACTCAATCTTGTTAAAGTAGTTATAGTGTCTTGGACACTACTGCTCAATAATTATCATAACCAGTATTTCTATAATCCTTATCAGAATGCCCTTATTCGTGGAGATCTATATCTCCAAAGGTATCTGCAGTTAAGACCTTTTAGATTACTATCTATAAAGTCTTAAGCTTTTGAAGATAAGATTTAGAGATCCCTATCTCGAAAGTCTTGTCATCTTTGAAGATATAGTTATTACTACAATCAAGTGTTTTATCTCCATAGTTGGATTAGTAACATTTTACTACTCCCACTGCATGGCAGACATCTAGCTTTTGTACACATCTATCATACACTCCGCTTCTCGTAACTGATGCACAAGTGCAAGCAGTTCTAGCATTCAATTCCTCAACTCTTTGAGGTTCTATCCCTTTAGATAGGTGAGTACCATATCTTAAGGGATGGAACCCTTTCTTGGAATTTTCCAGAAAATGGAATATGTTCAAGGTGTACTACTATTGTGACAGTCCCAATACCCTCTTCTATTTGTGGAACAACCAGATAATAAAACACTTATTATTATCCTTATATCATTTTAAAAATGATTAGGATATTATCTACATTTAGCACGATGAACAGAATGGCACTCTCACTAAGCTTCACGCGGTTCATTAAGTTTCTATATGAAATCATAACATTTATAATTTCATCAAATCTTATGGTACAACCTTAAGAAGCTTATTTGAGTCTATATATGGAGCTATCTTGCTTGCACACCTTGCTTTCCTCAACCATGAAGCCCTGTGGCTACTTATTGTGAATATCCTCAGAGAGGAATTCATAGAGGAATGCAATCTTGACTTCCATCATGAAGATGTAAAAGTCAAGTTGTGTAGCTATAGTTAGAAATATTCTAATGGTTTTAAGCATGGTCACCAAAGAGTAAGTCTCATTGCAAGCAATATCTTCTCTTTAGGTGTGTAGCTCATGGCTATGAACCATGCTTTGAAGGTCTCTACCTTCTCATCAGCTTCCCTCTTCTCCTGAAGATCCATTTACACTTTAACGGGTCTTACCCGTATAAGTGGATCCTCTAGGGTTCATATACAACATTTGTATATGATGTCTACTTTAGACTTTCATTACTAAAATCCATCTTTCCATGTTATGATCCTCAGGAGTTTGATCACATGAAATCCGATCATTGTCAGACTTAACTGACATATCGAATACATCCTCAAACTCATTTGAAGAGGTATTAGTGTTTGTCCTTCAGTTTCCGATTTCAGGAGCCTCATTATCTTCTCAAGATTAACTGAGTTCCTACACTTCATTTTCATCTTGATTCTCAAGATAGTCATCCTCTAAGAACCACATTCTCATAGATGAGATCTTTTAAGAATCTAAAGGTCATAAAGTAGGTATCAAATACCATCCTTTATTTTCCTAATGAAGCAGCACTCTCAAGTGCTAGATTCCAGTTACATGCATGGAACCTTATTAAGGATATATAACATGGTCTCTACTACATATATATACTTGGAAACTAAGGGATAATTATGCTAAAATTCATCATTGATACGATCATGCCACACATGATCCAATTGTATCTCCCTATAAAGGTGTGTTAGGAGGATTGAGATAGAAATGATATTCATATCTCCATAAGGTATTCTTTGAATTCATCTAACAGGTACATGCTACCTGGATTAGATCAAATTCATTTTATCTTCCTTCAATCTTTGGTTCTAAACCAAAATTATGAAATCTTTAAACATTTAAAAGATTTCTTAGGTGATGAGAAGAAATCTCATATCATACATAATAATAAATAGATATCACATATCCATAATGTTTACTATGATATAGATGATCTGCATACATCAATATGTATGACATCCTGAATACATTGACATCTTACACATTTCCCAAGGAAGGATGTATTGGACATATTTTAATTTTGAATACAATATTCATAAGTATGTAAGTTTTGAAATTTTAGACATTCTAAAGTTTCATTATTACTTGTCTATTGATCAAATCAACATGCAAACATCCAAAGCTTGATGCCAGATCATTGTCAAATAATCTTTATCCTCTTATTGATCTTTAAAGGTTTAATTTCATTATTAAAAATGTTAATGAACCATTCATTAATTTTCTAATTTAGTAGAGTCATGTAGATGTCAGATTACTTTCTGAAATATATCCATCATAATTCTTTATGATAGGTCCATTCCAGAATTCATGTTTATTTCCAACATTTAGAAACAAACAATGAGTGTATTCTAACGTCTAGGTCATAGAGACATTCTCTAAGACCAAGGGCTCTCCCATTGAAATTATGAAGTCTATGGATCCAATGGAAAATGTTGCAACAATTACATCAATTCCAACATGGATGACCATTAAACCTTAAGATCAAATTTCTAATCTTCTAATATATATATATATATATATATATATCCAACCAATTGCAAGTGCCATTAGAAGATTGAGATACAATTATTGGACTTTATGTTATCAAATAAGAAAGTCAATTTCAATGATTTATGTAGATTATTTTGATGCTCTATCCGAGTCCTTCTCTAAGGATTCTAGATAGACTTGATAGTCATACTATCAACACATCAACTTATTACAATATTTGCATTTATCCAACTATTTGGATGTCATATGGAAGTCATAGAAGTACGATCAACGCTTTGACTATCCTTCTCATCTCGGGTCTGACCCATGCTTCCACTACGCTCCCTATATCTATAAGCAACCATTGCTCAAGACAGAGGATCTCTTATGTCGAAATCAAAAAAATTCAATATAAGAGTACTTCAACATTTATACATGTGCTTCACTAAATTCATACAATATGAATAATATGAAGCATCGTGAATGACCAGAGTATAAACAGTAGAATGATGACACTCATCATGTCTACATCCATCTAGAATCTTAAAACATTGGTTCAGGTAGGTATTCAAACATTTTGAATACATCATCTCTTATGGAGCCTCCATTCTACATGATGCATAGAACCATGTCATTCATGATTAAATGTCGAGAGCACATATATATGCCAGAACATCTTCTTAAGTCTTTATAAGGATTATTTGACAATTGCGATCGTCTTCGACATGTCACTTCCAAAGTACATTCGATGAGAGATCAAGACTATAGAGACATACAAACCCTAGGGTTGTAGTCCTATTATCTATTTAATTGTCATTCCTCATTATTATGAGGAGACTTGCACATTGCAACTACATACATTATGTGTCCAACTGCAAGTACAATATCTGGATCATGGGTCCAATTCATGATATCATACTGGTTATTATTGAGTATAGTATTGAGTGGGTTTAATGAAGGATTATATGAAATAAGAAATTTGCATAAGTGTATATATTTATATATATATATATACATATTTTACTTCGATTTAGGAACTTTTATATCAAAGTTGTCTTGCCTTGTCAACACTGAAAGTTCATTCCCTTAATCACTTTCAATGTAAGAGATATACTTACCAATATATCTCAGGATCTGGGATCTCCTTCCTTATCTTTGTCACATCCCAATAATATGAGAATCTATAACTCCGATAAAAAGAAGTGGGAACACATTCCGCCTTGCAAGTCCAACTTGCATTCCCAATTTGGTCTTTAACACATGGGCCCACCACCCCTAAGGCGACGTTGACTCATCATTAATTGAACCAACCGTCAACAGGAATAGTACTCGCTATGCGTAATCCAATATCACCCCAATAATATGAGGATCTGACATTAGGGTCACTACGCATAAGGCCATACTCTTTCGAGAAGCAAAGAACCCGATCCAGATGCTCTTGCATGCAGGAGCTATCACTTCGGACAGCTGTCTTCTACAAACAATCCCTGACGACGGAACCCTCCGCCTCGATGGGAGACCATGGATGTCACTTATGTGATCCTCCATATCACGCTCAAATTCTAATTAATCATTATGAATCATATTCATTACGGTTGATTCTTCCAAGGGAAATTACACATCTATTTATAACAGAGTGTTATAATTCTAATTGGATACCGATTAATATTATCATATTAAACTAATGATCCAATTAATATCCAACAAACATTCTTATATGGTATTATCTCAAATACGTATTATTTCTAATTTTAATAATTAGAAATACATCATAATTTCTTAAGCATTCTATTAACCCTACCCATTGTCATGGCGAGTACCGACGGGAGTGGGACAAACCGAACACGGTGCAACCTGCTACCCCAACGCTCCCCGACTACACACTATATCCACCTCGGGAAAGGATAATGCAAAATAGATCACTTTATACTTGAGATGATCATCAGTTTTTCAACTTAAATTATACCATATAATAATAATCAAAACAATTTTGATTATAATGAGATTTTCTAAACAAATCCCAAATCCTATTCAAGCAGCATGTTTGTTGGAATGTAGATCATGTAACAGTTTAGTGATTTAGATCACATCTAATCAAATTATTGGTTAAGGCAATGTAATTTATGAAAATAATTATCATCAAATATTTCACAAATATTTATGCACAATTATTCGAGGAAATTAAACCATTTAATTTCACTAATTGAGTAAATGACAATCACTAGGTTCTTGATTAGGAAAGTATTTCCAGCATTGACCCTCACTCACTAAAAATACCATATCTCAATCAATTTAAATCTAAATTAAGCAAAATAAGTTCCTAAAGTTTGATAATTTGATTTACAACAGAACCTAGGTTATTTGCATGGATTTGAAGGTGTTTCAAATCCGCAATTAACATGATTACGTCATGATCCGCAGTCCCCGAAACATTGGATACATGTTCACTAAAATGAGCATAACTTGAGCATACGGAATCCAAATTACGTAAACTCAGATCCTACGATTTCCTTATTTAATGAAGAATAAAATACAATTATTATTTTTTTATTTATATAATTTAAATAGTGCCGAAATTAATCTCAAAACAGAGATGCGAAAATAAAATGCAAGAAAACTTTCGCAAACCCTAATGAACCCAAGTCGTCCTCGGTTCATGGATCAAATCCAAAACCTTCGACCTAAGGATCTGATACCACTTGAAGGATATGGTGAGATCCTTAAGCGCATCACGAAAGCGTGAGCATCACATCGTATGCGATCTTGAGCGACTAGTTGCATTAGTCGCTCGATGCAACGGAAATTAAAAAATAAATTCATGTGACGAAACCACATGATCCAAGAACACTTCTCGGATCTTTTCATCTAAACCACAAACAAGTAGTAGGATTACCTTTTGAAGCGTGTTTGTGATCGAATCTCTAAGCAAAGAGACCTCCTGTCTCAAGTCCGATCAGACGGAGGAGACACTTGCGAGCGTGTTGATGAAACACATGCTTCTCGCGATCCATGCTGATGATCCAAGCCACAGATCTCCTGATCTCGACAAACGAGATACGACGTCTTATTCATGAGAAAGGCACGCTGAAGTAGACGGATATCCATGAGAAAATGATCGGGCAACATAAGGACGACGCTGCGGTGATGGAGAACCTCTCTAGGGCATCCATGGTAGATGGCCACATGAGAGAGAGAGAGAGTGGACGTGTAGAGAGAGAAAGAGAAAGAGAGATTTATGTTCTCTTGTGTGTAAAGAAGAGCAAAGGGGAGCCTCTTGTTTTATAATATTTTGGGATCCATGGATCTCAATCCATGGACAACACAAATCCAATGGCTCTCATTGATTTGTGTTTCTTTTAATGGCAAAGATTTATGTTAGTAAAAACCAACAACAATTAATTTAATTTAGATTAAATGTATATTGATAAATCAATATAAAGTATTCCTAAAATTAAATCAATATCATATGGAGATCAAGGAGTAGAGATTACATCAATCCAAAATTATAGGGGGATGACCACCTTTTCCTTTTTAAGAATTGGTAGTCGTCCACTAAATTTCATGGATATCTAATCTCATGCATTCTCATGAGATTGCAATACTCCTTGAAAATCTCCAAGATTTACAACAACACTTATTGTAAATTATTTAGCAAAAATAATTCATAACTATTTTGTGAATATTGCAATCTTGCCATTGGAAAATTGTGAATTACATTCACAACCCAAAAGAAAATATAAATTATATTTTCAATTAATAGTCCAATGTGAATCCAATTCACATCAACATTTAATTAACAAATGTAAATTACAAATAGCTGTCTCTTATATATTATAAATCACATTTATAATATATACGACTAATATGAATATTGCTGTCCTTATTATTCATATCCATGATAATTAAATCACATTTAATCATCTTGGATCTCTATTCTCATGTGCCCAAATAATATGAATCACATTCACATTATTCACATCTTTGATAATTAAATCACATTTGTTTATCTAAGATAACTCTCTTTACAATATGAATCAAATTCATATTATTCATGACAATTAAATCACATTTAATTATCCATTTTTTCAATGCTCGGATACATAATATCAACAATGAAATTATCTTGAACCCATTTAAGGATAATGCGCTTTCTCCGCAGATACTTGGAGATAAAGACAGGGCGATTGTATTGTTCCACGTATAATTTCTTGAATATTGAGATCATATCTCAAATCCAAATCGCAGGCATCCCATAGATGCTTGATTAAATCAAGATTGCAAATCTAATCTTCTTATTGCATTTGAATCACTTTCAGATCAATGTCCAACATTTGGACTACGATCGGATTACTTCTCTACTGAGAGGAGTCACTAAAATCCAGACATGTTTCATCACTCCCTAGGAATGGAAGCATCATGGTTATACAATCATTTATAATCACATCACCCTTAGGTATTCCTAATACTTGTACATCCTGCATATTGGATGACTCAGAATAAACCCGAAGTATTAGATCAACTTTATACTGTCTACTTCAGGATTTTTATTTGTAAGTTTCTCATTCGATCATTGGGAGTTGGTATCGATCATATACTTTCCAAAAGCATATATCATACCTAGGACTTGATCATATACTTTCCAAAGGTATATATCAGACCTACAAATTCACTCATGCTTCCAAAGCGAGACGATCGTGCACAGAATTTGATTCTTCCCAATATCTCATGAGTGAGCTCATGTCTTCTGATGCAGTAACTGAACCTGTATGATCCCTTTGAGAGATCGTATTACTCATATGCCCTTACATGCACACCAGCGCGTCGGTGTATAGACCTTGATTAGGTCATCAACCTATTGGTCTGCCAAATGTACATACTCAGACATATAGTAACACATCTGTCTCCGGTCAAAGGATGCGTGCCTGTATCGTGACAACATATATAGGACTTTGGTTATATCTATCTCGTTAAGTAAACTCTTTGACCTAACTTATCTAACACCTCTGACTTATCTAACTTATGCAGAGGACATGCATCAAGAGGTCGGTTAGATATCAACCTAAATGATAAAGGACTGCCATCTCCTACTCAGGTTGGAGATCATCTCTTAACAATTATTGGACGGTGCTTGATGACTCCTCAATCTAACTCTTTAGATATTCATCCAAGCACCTGCCTCTATGATTCAATTATTGAATCAACAACTGTATGGTTATTAAGATGGCCATGGTACTGTTGAACACGGAAATTGGTGATCTTGAGTTCCACACAAGGCGGGAACTCAGTCGCTGAATCGACCACGCGAAATCCGCAGTTCAAACAACTATTAACCCACAACAGATAAATCAAGCTATGAAAGTAAATGTGCGGAGTTAAAATTTATTATAACTCTACAACAAGGTGTGTATAGGTGCAAGTATGTAGAGGTTGAACACAGGGAGCAAACAGGTAGAACGGGGAAATTAAGCTCAAAATATGTGAATGTGATGTATTTGTCTACTTATGCTATGTTTTTGTGGCTTTTTAATTTTATATTTTCTTATTTGATTTTTGATTTTATATTTTTATATTTTGATTTTTAATTTACTGATTTTATATTTTCTTTTTATATTTTATATTTTTTTAGTTTCTCTTTTTTTATAATAAAAGGATATATATACAATATAAGGAAAGAAAGGAATGAGTACTTATAAAAATAAGGAAAAATAGTCAAAAAGTAGGGAATAAAATGTTTTTGGTCTTTTTATAATTTTATGATGTTTTTCTGATTTTTTGGAAATTTTTTAATATTTTTGGTATTTTTAAAGTCAAAAATATTTAAAACAGTGAATAGAAGTTGATGTCCAAAATTAAAATGAGGATTAAAAATATCAAATTTTATCTTAAATGCCTCAAATTAATTTTAAAATAAAGATAATGAGACAAAGAAAATATAGAAATAGGGTTTGTATTTTTAGGATTTTTGTATAAGTTTTAATGTTTTTATAAAGGTTTTTGAGGTTTTATAATTTTTAAGGTTTTTGTTTTCTAATTTTTTTATGATTTTTGGACTGAAGTGAAAATACAATAAAATAGGAAAATAATTTTTTTGGGGAATTTTCTGAGACATTTTGATAATTTTTATGTATATTATAATGCAAACAGTGCTGGAAATGAGGGTTTTTGAATTTTTATAAATAATAAAATGCAATAAATATGCAAAATAAAATTATATCGTGATAATATGATGCAACAGGAGCTTAAGTTGATTTTTGTAGATTTTTTATCAATTTATAGACACATGCAAAAAATAGAGACAACAAAAAGATAAATCACACTAGCAGGGGCTTTTCTGCAAATAGTAAAACATACAGGAGCCTATGCGCAAAAGTACCAGAATTATATAACTGCAATTAAAGGTTTTTGGACTAAAAACAAATGCGAAAACTCCCCGGGTACTCCTGCAAAAATGCCAAGTCACGTGCACGAGGCACATGACCAGGCAGGGATCAAAATGGAGTTTCGCCAAAATCTGGGGGGTTTAGTGCAAAAGCTACAAAGTTTTTAAAGAGCTACGGATAGTTTAGATGCTAATAAAATATTACAAAAAAAGTGCGGGGGATAATTCACAAAATACCCTAGCTGCTGTGGGCGTCGACGGTTCAGATAAGCCACTTAAACACGTGTCAACACCACGTCGCGCGATACCCCTTCGGCCTTGAACGACCCCGATTAGAAGATCTTCGCGTGATCGAACAACCAAGGTTGGTGGAGATCCTACGCTGCTGTACCACTTGGGAACCCTTCAAAATCCAACGGTAATGAGGGCCCTTCGACGAACTGGAAGAACTCACTGGGCGGCGAGTTTCCCAGAGCCGATCTCCCTCCTCCGCTGCCCAGAGAAGCTCCAAATTGGCTCCCAAGGTCCTGCGGTGTTCCTCCATATCTTGGGGGGGGTGTCAAAACGCTCCGGAGGAGCCCGGAGTGGCCGCACGAACCTGACGGAGCTGGGCTGCTCCGCGAACCTCGGCCGGTCGTCAAAACTTCCCCAGTTGCGTCGTTAGCTCCGAACACCTGCAGAGCAAAGGTTATGGGGTCAAGGGTAAAATTGCCTCGGCCCTGTAGCAGTGCGATAATGCGGAAATGAGCAAAAAATAGAACTCACCGGAGCGAGCTCCGGCGAGGGGGTGATTTGGAGCATGGATGGGTATGAAGCGAAGTGGAAGGTGGCAGATGGATGCCTAGAATTTCTGCAAAGCTAAAAACGCATGAAAACGTGAATAAAAGGAATACCTCAAGGGCGTCATGCACTCGAGATTTAACCTCAACTGCCACGGCCGGGAGATGGGGCTGGAACGCCTCCACGGCCCTTGCCTGAGCCCAGCGCGCGTCCTGGAGGAAGGCTGTCACCCTTCCAGTCCTGAGGGCGGCGACCGAGGTTCGAGATTTGGGTAGAAGAGGGTTCAAAGGGGCCAAGGAGGAAGAGGGGCGTTTTTGAATGGATGGTCGTGGTGGCTCAAGATCGAAGATTATCGGGCGGATCTTGGGTCCAAAGTCCAATCTAAGCCTTGGGCGTGTAAGAGCGGTGGACGAGGAGCGAAAGTCGTGAAGACGCCGACATCAAAAGATGCAAGGACCGTCCTCGAAAAATCCGCAAAAGCGGACAAAAACCACTTCTGACAAGGCTGCAGGAGAAAGAACCAAGGAGTTGACCAGCGGGTCAACTTCCACCTGGTTGGTCCACGTGGACCAACCAGGAAAATCTCTGGAAAAAAAACAATTTTAAAATCAATAAAAAATAGCAAATCAATTTATTAAATTATGGTTACAAAATAAAAAATATTTATTATTTTATAAATTATTTTATTATGATTTTTATTTATTTTTTAGAGGTTAATAATTACAAGTTATCTATTTTAGCCTTTAAGGTATATTTATCTATATATAAGTATTTTATCTTTATTTTGTGAATTTAATTAATTTATTTTTGTTTATTATTTTATAAATTTATAAAGTATTTTTATACACTTAAAAAACCATTTTTATTTTATTTTTTTGATGTATTTTATATACTTAATAAAATAAAAGTATAAATTGTATATGTATGTGTATAGGTA
Organism: Ottelia alismoides; assembly: GCA_037367405.1. Classification (NCBI taxonomy): domain Eukaryota; kingdom Viridiplantae; phylum Streptophyta; class Magnoliopsida; order Alismatales; family Hydrocharitaceae; genus Ottelia; species Ottelia alismoides. The sequence goes on along the minus strand of JAZKJV010008820.1, from coordinate 1,000,603 downwards.
TTATACCTAGGTCTTTATATACAAGTATTTTATTTTGTGTTTTCTTTATGTTTTTACTATGATTTTAATATACATATATATTATAAGTAATATTTACAAAAATATAAAAATATAAAATTACGAAAATAATGAATAAATAATAAAATAAATATTTTAATATGTGCAAATATACAGGTAGGGTCTAAAACTCAACTTTCAAACCGTAACACCGAAAAATACGAAACCACCTCCATTAAATAGTTTATTTTACACTATATACAATTAAAGGTGAATTTGGCATATTTCGAGTTTTTATTTGCAAGATACGGGTCTGGGAAGTTGGAGTTCTGGAGTCTTATTCAGACCATATCTTTTTAGCCGTGTATTATTTTTGAGTGAAATAAATTTTGTATTTTTATTTATTTATTATCTAAAACTTTCATGTACAAAGTTTCTTTATTTGAGGTGTAAAAAGTGGAACCAAAAATAGGTCCCATAATGAATGAAATAAAAGGAATTTTTATTGTATTTTGGCCCTTATCTCCCCCTACTTTATTCCTTGTCGAGCTAGTCATCGAGATGCCTAGGTCTCGGGGTTTAGGGTCATAAAATATCTACAATATTTTATTCTTTTTATTTTCTTTTCTTTATTCTATAATTTTGTCTTTAAAAACCGCATTTTATACAATATTTACACAACTATGCATAAATGCTAAAATGCATGAATTAATGTTATTTACATGCATTTACTAGGGTTTTTAAGGCCAAAATGATAGAATAAAGATGATGAAACGTAGAGTCATCAGGTACATAACCCTAATTGTACTAAGGGACCTATTATGCAAATTATTTATTCTTCATTTCAGATCAGGGAATGAAATTCGCAATAACATTTATTGCATGATGGCTCGCCGTGGGCTCGCATGTCCAACAACCAGTTCTTCCTATCAGAATGAATGAACTTCTGAAGAATGCTCTTCACCTCTCTTTTAGAAACTTCTGCCATGCCATTAGACTATGGGTGATATGGATTGGCTATTTTATGCTCGAATTAACAATCCTTTGCCATTAATCCCATTTCTCTATTCACAAAGTAGCTACCCCCATTAAAAATCAATACCTTTGGAACCTCAAACCTTGCAATGATATTATACTTTATAAACTTACAGATAGTTTTACTATCTGCGGTTTCAGTCGAGATAGCCTCCACCCATCTTAATAAATAATCAACTGCTAACAAGATATACTCATGTCCATTGTTGTTGTGAAAGGAACCCATTAAATCAATTCCCCATGTGTCAAAAATATCGCAGAAAATCATCGGTTACGACTGTGATCGAACATCTTGTGCTCTCCTGGAGTTGAAGGCAGCAGAGGTGGTGAAGTGTCTGGTGCTCCTTGGTTGTGAAAGCGTAGGAGGATGAAGAAGGTCGACGGTGGTTCCTTTACGATGGTCAATGGAGGTGAGTTACTAGTGTGCCTCGTCAGCATGAAGGCAATATGGCACCTGAATGAAGGCAGAATTTTGGATGTGCACATGCAACGTACGGTGGAGGAGAAGATGGATGCTCAATGGCCAAGATCGGAGCATGTGGATATGGTGAACATTATTGGCCAAGAGAATCATGGTGGTCGGTGGGGTTGAAGTACTGGAGGTACAACTCAATGACAAAGACTGGAGTGGTGCGAGCTGAGATGGTGGTCGTGGAGGAAGATGATTAAGCGAGGTGGAGAGTGGAGGTAAAATGGAGAAGGAGATGAAGTACCTGAACGAAGAACTCGAGGTGAAGATGCCAAAGATCGTCTCAACGACGATGATGACCGGAGCAGAGCAGCAGCTGGAGGTTTGCTATGACCAGGCAGAGTGCCTTGGATCATGCATGGAATCAGAGGGTGGCCAAAGACGATGGATGCGAGCCTTGGTCCTGTCACAACTAGAAGATCTTGCTGTATACCCCATGGACTCACTAGTAATGGCAGATGATCTTTCATCCGGGGTGTTTGTTAAATAGGAGAGGGGGTCGGCCAAATATGGAGGGAAGGTAGCGCAAGATCAATCTGATGGAATTTGCAGGTTTCCAAAGTTGGAATGGGATCGGAGACATACCGGGGGTGACGATATCTGTGACTGGAGTTGGAAGGTGTGATTGGGATGTCGCCAACCAATTAGGAAGGAGATCGCATGAGGGTGTGGGGGTTGACCATAGTTTGAAGGGGAACGAGAGGAGATGGCACGATCGAGGAGCAGTTGTGGAGCCTGAATTAAACAGTGTCTAGATGAGCAGAGGATGAAGAGGATCTGGGGTCATCAGATCTGCCATGTTTGTTGGCTACCAACTCTAATGAATGAGGAGTCGAATAGAAAAAGTAGTGCGGTAGTTCGACCAAAGCTGCATCCGACTCATCATCTATATCCCTCGACTGTCCCAAAGAAGATGGAACTGACAGATCCAAAGGGATCTCTATGTCATCAAGGGTGTAGGCATATACATAACTAAGTAAATTCGGAAACATTTTGCAAACTGTAATGTACACTGCTTCCTCTCCAGATGAGAGGGTCTCGCTCTATCCTTCTGGAATCTTTTGTTAAGGTCCAGTTTAGCTAATCATCTTGCATTCTGCCTCAAAGTATTCCGCTTACTCGATGCTAGATTTGGAGTTAGGTATTTGACATTTTGTCCACTTCATCTCTAAGTCCACCTCTCCAATTGGGGATCTAAACTTCATCATTCCTGTTCCATAATCAAATACTACTTTATAGTCCACAAGAATGTCCTTTCAAGAGAAATATGAGATTTTCTCAAATGATTGAGGGTTTCCATATCAAGGATAGTGAAGTACACTTTTTATTATGTCCCTTCATACAAGATAACAACAATTTTCACTTCTCCCTTAGGTCTCATCATTGATCGATAAGCAAATAGAAGTAAAGATGATGATTTTCTAAGAGGTCTTAACTCCAATTTGTAGTATAAGTCTAAGAGCAGAAGATTGACTAATTGGAGAATCGTTATCTAGGAGGGTGCATGCAAATGCAATGCCACCGATGCGACTCTCCACATAGTAAGCACCCATCTCCCTCCTTTTCCTTTATAGATGTTGATTTTTGACACATTTGTTAGTTGCCACTAGTAAGATATGAGTCTCTACAAATTGATGTGTGTTCTTCATACTAGTGCTAGTAGGAGTGCATTTTATCTTCAAGTATATCTAAAACGCAGGGTTGCTAGACACATATTGATAAAATGACACCTTGACTATAATGTTTTCATGACAAAATCATGTCATTTCTGAGTCATCTTAAAGAGTTTTCAGAGTTTGACACTTTTCACCGTAAGAGCATGGGGGAAAGGAATGGAAGGAGTCGGGACATGAGATAAAGAACTCGAACCATAAATAGGAGCATCTCTATTAGAAGCAGAGTTCTTATTACAATAACCTTTATTCTTCACTTGATTATAAAAATCAAAATTATTGACATCATGTTGCAGAAAAGATGAAAAAGGTGAATTACTCGTGACTAGAGGTGCAAGGTCCTCTGTAGAATTCATGGGTACTTTTCCCTTCCCATGAGCGGGAATCCTCGATGGCATTGAATTCATATTTCCTTCATCAACATCTTTGGACGTATCCTTTGGTTAACTCTTAAGTCATTTTTCTCCACTATCCTCGACCGATCAAGCACGACCACAGTCCTATCAAATATAAGGATCTCATGTTCAGAAATAGATAAGTCTGAATACTATACCTAACCACCATTATGATGTGTCTGAGATTTTTTCAAGCTGTTAGGATCATGTTATACTTGAGAAAGGATGGTTTTAGCAGGAGTTGTTTGCTCATATCTCAAACAGGATAATTAATTTTCATCTACTATGGGATCCTAAAGTTCATTTCGAATGGAGCGGATCTCGTCGAGCATATGTTGTTGGATATCACTTGGTTCATTCTGAGAGTAAGAAGGCAATGAGGATTCCTTCTAAGATTGGCTCTGTGGATCCTAATTCTATTGTTGGGACAGAATAGGTGGGAATGTGGCATTATAGAAAGTCGGGGGATGTTGGTAGGGTGGATGGTCTCGTGTATTACCCTACCATGTACGGTCTTGAGTATACCAAATGTCATTCACCTCAAATACCAAAGGTTGTACTTCTTTGATGATCTCAGTTTGTAATGGTAACTATTAAAGATATTGGGCACACGACTGGTCCTGAACCCATAGTGGAGGTTGCAATGACATCGGTTGTTCTTGGATCGGATGTACTTGATAAAGGGAAACAACGGATGTAGTCGCGGTAGGTATCACAATCTTGGATACCTTCTCAGTCATCTCTTTCATCTGCTTTGGAAATTGGGAGATCCTATTGTCGATGTGGTTCATCCTCTTGCAAATCTGATCTACTAAGACTAGCTTGTTAGCGATCATGCCCATGTTCGGAATCGGATACTTAGTTATTTCAGCAACAGTCTATTTCCCTCGTTTAGATTGGAATGAATTGAGGGAGTCAGTATACGCCTTGTTGGTGATTTGTGAACAACTTGTCTCAGCCTTCTACTTGAATATCTTCCAGACGGCATCCGCACCTCGTGTTGTGTAGTTGCCTCCACAAGCAACGCTCACTAATCCTTATGTCTTGTAGCAGAGACAAAAATCGAGTTACTCCGAAGCCTGACACATACACTATTGTACAAGTATTTGAATGTATAACATGCTTTACATAATGGTTCATGAGGCCTTTGAGAGAAGCTGGTGATGTGTTTCCTCATCTAATTAGTCTTACTCAAAAGGTAGAACTTCTTTAAGAACAGGTCACTTAATTGATCATATGTGGTGACTGTCACTCCTATATTCTTCACCCTATAGTTTGCTTTGACCTTCAAGGTGAATGGCAGTGTAGTGAGATGAATGTAGTCCTAGTTGACTCTGGGATGTCTCATGTTTGAACATAAAGGCTCCAAATCCCGTAAGAATTCATACGGTTCTTAAGCAGTATTTCCATGAAATTATGGAAGTTGGCTCAAAAAGGGTGGCTTCAATTCGTAATCCACTTCTAGTTCATACAGCTGCAAATATTTCCTTACTCTGTACCAGCCAGGGTTATAAGCTGCTTCCATTGGTAGTTCACCCCCCACATTGAGCTGGTTGAGTTGTTCCCTCAGCAAAACGTGTTGCTGCTCAGATGCAAGTAATTGTGCTAGCATCATCTACATCAAGTATTCATTCTCTTCGTCTTCATGATCTCTTTTCTTAGTAGGCATCTTCTTCAATTTTTCTTCTTCTCCACCTTTAGATTGTGAAAAATCATAATAATAGAGTGGAAAGAATCGTAACAAGAGTCTCGAGGTGAGAGTCTTCCTCGATATGATGAGAAGAGATAGAGAGAGCCTGGGTTTGACATCCCTCGAGGAAGATGAAAGAAACATAGGATGATGATTCATGGCAAGATTTTCCATGAACCCAAGGTGGTCTGAAGTAATAGTGTCTCTGATCCCTTGAGAAGGGTAAGTTTATGGAGTCCCAACAAAATTAACCACAAACCCCCATTATTGATTGTAGATGGTTTGGAAGAGGATTACGATTCGTAATATAGGCACAAATGTATGTAAGTATGGAGCCTTACACAATGTCCTTCCATCCACTATGTTATGAAAAGACGGACGATAATCATTTTTATTGAATCAGTAGTCCGAATGAAAATCCCAGAGCTTGGCTCTATCCTTAAGTGTGCATTCCTTAGCTCTCAACAAGATAAATGAATACAAGGACGGGGTTCTCCTCCTCCAGTAATTATCAATTTATGGTTTAATTAAAGTTAGCCTTTCTTAACAGATCCAATTCTATTTAGGTGTTCACTGAAAAATTAGATGAGCAGAAATTCACATTTATTGTTCACTCCCATTTCCTTTTAAATTTGATGTGACAATAGGAGGGAGAAATTCGGGAAAAGCTGATGCAGATGGAAAACGATGACGTATGCTCAGTTAGAAGTTTTATTGAGATTTCTCGCAAACTCCATGTGGGATGCAATACAGGAATTTAAAATTATTCTAAATGAAATGCAATCCGACAAAACCATACATAATAGATAGTTTTATTAGTCAGGAGTAATTGATTTGCTTTTTTTTACTAAGTTGAACGAGCTAATATGCGTCTCAATTAAAGTGTAATGTGGTCCTAGATTTTACGAGCACAAGCAATGTGGCCCTACCCTCAACGGAGAGTGAAACAAGACACGACAAACCATAGAAAATGTTTGAGTCTTGATTACACGCTTAAGATTCCAAACGTAAATTGCTATAAATGAGAAATTATTACAAATAATTACAAAAATAAAATTTTAGAAATTAAAATTCTATACCCTCTCTCACGACTCGACTTGATCTTATTTTTATGCGGCTTTTCAAAAGTCAGTGTGATGCGACAGTTTTGGAAGAAACTGCTCCACAAATGTTGATTACCTCATACGAAAAATAAGAGAGAGAGTGTATAAGTGAGTGACATAACACTATTAAAAAATAAAAGGCACAAAAAAATGTTAAAAATAAAATAAAAAACAAAATAAAATAAATAGAGAAAAAAATAAAAATAAAACAATAAAATGGAAAAGGTATAATGATGATGTTCGGGGGTTAGAGTACCTGAATATGAAGAAAACCTAACACTAATTTTCTAAATAAAAAATCTAAGTCATTCGCCTCCATAGCAACAATGCATATGACAAGTCTGAGAAACACTTTTTTAATTTGTAGGAATTATCATGCGCGAAAATGAATTTTTCGTTACGTTGTACGCCGGTAATCAGAATCAATCAAGGAAATAACCACTTAATTATTTAAGCCAATTTTAATCGAAGTTGTTTTATGTTTATTTAGCCTGCGCAAGCTATAAGGTCACACTCAAGGAGGCAAAGGAAAAACCTACATTAATGTGTATCAAAGTTCGTCTGTGATTTTCTAGGTGCATTATTTTGGTATTTTTGACGCAATTTTTTATTGCAAATGTGAATGCAAGCCAATTTTGAGGAATAGAAAAATTAGTGTCATTTAAGCGATATCCAAAAATAACAAAAGCTTGGCCACAATGTTACTAATGCTAATGTGATTGCACTATAGTTTTTTGGAATTTTCTGATGAAAGATGAATATTTTATGAATTAATGAATGCAAAAAGTGTGAATCTCAATAATTAATTTATAATAAATATTACACTTACTTAGTTTCAGGAAAAAAATTTATCCAAGATATATAAATAAGTAAAATATCTTAAAAAAATCCTAAATCCTAAAAACGTTGAGTTTAATACCTACTAAAAATTAATTATTGAAATGCACAAAATGATTTTTATAGAGCACATTAGGCATGCAAATGTAAATCTTTTCGGGAACAATGTAAATAACAAATAATTCTAGGATTAATTATGGTTAATTAATTATGATCTTTTAAGCACACATTAGGCAAAGTATGCAAATTTCCGGAAGAATATTAGTTATTAATTAACTGTATAACATAAATTTGAAGCACACACCATAATGTGTAGAATTAATTAATGAATAGCATGCTATTTTTTGAATAATTAAATGATTAAAGAATTATGGTCAAATAATAGATTAAATACATGGTTATAAATGCAATACATAATTTAATTAAACTTAACTGAATTATGCTTAGGGGGATGGAAGTAAATACCTAGACCCTAGGGGTCGTTCTATAAAATTATAGAGGTCACGTGCGTAATACGTTACCCTCTATTTTAGACATCTTTGGAAGGCGACGGAACTATGGGGGTGCCCTCTACAAAAGGTCCCTCCCGTACGTACTCCTTACGTGGGAGGGCCTCTGGCCTCCCGCCCGGTAGTGTGCTGTCGAAGGTGGGGGAGCGGATTGCAAAAGGGATATGCTGCAACCCAGGAGTGTACCCGAGCCGCTCGATCGAGATAGAGCGGTTTGCACGGTAAGGACGACAAAACCCTTGATTTTGTGCGAACCGCTCATTCTCGATCAAGTAACTCGGGTATACTCCCATTTGCGGCAGATCCCTGCAACCCAGTAGAGGATCCACTTCCCGAAGGTGGTGGAGGTCAACGTCATAGCGTAAGATGGGATTCGAAGCTCTTTAGAAGGTAGAGATCCTCGCGACCGTGGTCTCTAGATGAATGTGAGGTCTCAGTTGCGATGTTGATCGGAGATCTAGTGCTCTCCTAGAGTTGAAGGCAACAGAGACAATGAAGCGACTGGTGCTCGCTCACTGTTGAAGCACGAGAGGGCAAAGAAGGTCGATGGTGGTATCTTGGCAGTGGTCACTGGAATCGAGTTACTAGTGTTGCTCTTCAGCGTGAAGGCAATATGGCACCTGGACGGAGGTGGAGTTCTGGATACGCGCAAGTGATGTATGGTGGAGGAGAAGGTGGATGCTAAATGGCCGAGACCAGAGCAGGTGGAGATGGTAAATGTGGCTGGCAAGGTAATTGCATTGTTCGGTGTCAATGAAGTACTGTAGGTACGGCTCAACGGTTGAGACTGGTGTGGTGCGAGCAGAGATGGTGGTACCGGAGGAAGTTGATCGAGCGAGGTGGAGCGTTGAGGTAAAGGGGCGAAGGAGATGAAGTACCTGAATGAAGAACTCGAAGCGAAGATGCCCGAGCATTGATTAATGAGGAAGATGACCAGAGCGGAATCGCAACTGGAGGTTTTCTACGATGAGGTAGAGAGCCTCGGATCATGCCATGGAAGCGGAGGGTAGCCGGAGAAGATGGCGACGGTCCTTGGTCCTATCACAACTAGAGGATCTCGTCATAGGCCCCTTGGACTCGCTTGTATTGGCAGATGATATTTAATCTAGGGGTTCTAGTTGTTAAATAGGAGTGGGGGTCGACCGACTATGGAGGGAAGGTAACATGAAATCGATCTGATGGAATTTACGGGCTGCAAAAGTTTGAAGGAGATCAGAGATACGCTGGTGGCGACGCAATCTGTGATTAGTCTTGGAAGGTGTGATTGGGATTTTGTCGACTGATTACGTAGGATATTGCATGATGGTGTGGGGTTCAATCGTAGTTGGAAGTGGAACGGGTGAAGGTGATGCGGTTGAGGAGCGACGGTGGCGCTTGAATTGGACAGTGGCGAGATGAATGGAGGATAAAGAGGATTTGTAGCGTCCCAATCGATTTAGATTAGGTGGCTCAGATCGTGCCATGTGGCGGCCATTGATTTTTATTATTTATTTATTTTAGAATTTTTAATAAATAAATGAAAATTAAATGAGAGAAATGACTGACAAGTGGTGGCTTCAGGAGTTGCAATGTGTCAGCTCCAGAAAATTAAGTAAAATAAAATAAAAATAAAGATAAACAAGAAAGAAATAGCAAACAACTTAGATCGAAAAATTTTCTCCACAAAAATAGCTCATCTCGCTAAGATATATAACTTTGATGAAGGGACTAGAATGGAAATCTTTTAATCGCACGAAGTGAAAAATTTTGAGTGTACTTTATTTACATAACTTGATTTTTAGGTTTTGTATTTTTTTGTCATTTTTAATTAATATAAAAATTTGAGAAATTTACGTCAAAATAGAGAAAATTATTTATAAGTTATTTTTTTTTGGATTTTTAATAATTAATAAAATTTGGAAATAAAATAAAGTACAATACAAAAGATTGTTGTAGAGACTGTCAATGGAGACTCGAACTCAGTTAGTTTCTTTGATTTCAATTTTATTTTAGGTTTGGATTTTTGTGAATTTTAATAAAGTTTTTGTTAAAAAACAAATAAATAAGAAATAAAATAATAACACCTAATTATGAACATAAAATAATAGGTCAAAATAGGGTAAAATGCATAATGTACAAAAGAGACCTAAAACCCAACTTTCACATATGAGCTGTAATGTACTTGGTCTTGTTCTGAAGGTAATTGAATGCATAATATTTCAAAAGTGAGTATGATCAAATCAGACACCATATGAGGAAGATATCGATGTTTAAGTCTGATAGATTTGAATTTAGGGTTTAGGTTTATTTCTCACTTATTTTAGTTAGTGAGTTTTTTTGTATTTTCTCTTTATTAATGTTAGTGATACGTATACAATGGGGGTGGTTTTAGGTGATTTAGAATTAGCATGAACTAATTAAAAATTGATGAAGTTATATTATTTTAGGGGTCAATTTGGCTGGGCTTTTTGGCTTCTTAATTTATACTATTATGTGTCATAAAATACAATTATTATTTACATATGCATTTATGTTAATCATGTAAGGTATTGGATAAAATGCAGATGAATTTTATGGAGCTAATCTTAATTAATCACTTTTAGAGTGATGAATCGGATATTCATCACAGGCGTAAAAAATAGTTGAATATTTCAACATTGATTAGAGCAAGAATCCATGTAGCCGACCTTACTTATAGTGGGAGAAGATTTCACCATTTTTTTATCTTGTATATATAGTTATATATATATTCTTATATTATATATTTGATAATAAAAAGAAACTAAAAACAGAAAATATAAAAAGAAAAAAAATAATAAAATTTGAAATAAAAAATATACAAATTGAAATCGAAAAAAATATAAAAATTTAAATCCCACAGAAAAACACTTAGACAAGGAGAAGGTCACAACTCTTGGAATTCATCTTCCCAATCTACTGTTTGCTTCATGTGTTCGACACTCTACATATATTTACACTTATACACACATTTATAGAGTTATAATAAATTTAAACTCCACGTCTTAGTTTTCATTGCTTGATTTATATTGTGGGTTAATTGTTGAATTGCTCGGGGTTTCATGAGCGGTCACCTCAACGACACTTTTTTCTTCGCATCTCAGCGAGGATAATTTTTAGACCCTCTCAAAAACCCAAGTTTTCAGATTACACCATTGCTAGGGAGTAAGATTGCATAGATTGGATCTTTGTTTGCTTCTTCATTCTTGTCTATTTATCTATTTATTTCTTTTCTTTATATTTGATATTATTTGTTGATATGTCTAATCACCCTCTTTGTTGGACTTTGTTATGAGGAACTATAGACCGAGGGAAGATTTCCTTGGAGCACGTGTGCACCCATATGAAGCGAATTCGATTATTGAGCACTAGCCGATAGGAGAAAGCGACAAAGGAAAGATTGGAGGAATTTTGAAAGACAATGCTACTTAACATTTTGTATATTTATTTTATTTTATTTATTTTGTAATCTAAAGTGAGAGATAGTCACATAATTGTAATATCTTGGTCTCTTCAGGACTTTTGACATTTCATGAGGTCCACTACCTGAGTGATTGTTTACTTGGGGACCTCGTCAGCTTTTATCGGGTCTTCTTCACCTTTCTTTTTCTTTGTTTCACACATTTATTTCTTTATTTTTTGGACTGAGACCTAGATTAGGATTTTCTTGCTTGATAGATTAAGGTCCAAATCCCTAATATATTTGCATGTACACATAGATTTGCTTTTGGACTTAGTCAAATTGTAATTGTTGATTTTTTGGATTGGAAAACCCGTACCGTGAGGATCCTCATACTGCGCTTGTAGGACCCGTTGTAGTGGGCACCGAGAGGTTCCCAAGACCAAACATAGTTTTCATATCTATATAATTAGCATTTGGTGCTTCACGCTAATATTATATTCTGCCCTAGGGTGATTTCATCAACTTTGCATTGCATATTGATAGGTTTCAATTCTACTTAGCATCTCGCATGGAGAGCACTAGGAATCATTATTAGTATTCTATCTAAGAATCCATGGTCATTTTGCGACTTACATTGCATTCCTGCCTTCTCCTTCTGATTTTGATCACCTGGGATCTAAAAAGAATTAATCCTTGTTAGGTTCATGCATTTATATTAAAAGTCTAAAAAAAGTGATAACCAAAAAAATTGGGACTACTAAGATTACTCAACCTTAAAAAATCCTTTTCTCAGGGAAAGTAACCCCCTCATTGTATGTGCATTTTCTTACCACATACATACTAAGGATTAGTGCCCCAATCCCAGGCCTACCTATGTGTTTGTACAACTTTCTGAAAGCTCACCTAACTATAAATTTGAAAAGAAAAAAAGATCGAACTTTCACGGTCCTCATTGTGTTGAGTATGTTAATTGAGGGGTTTGTTTTGTGTATATTTGTTTGTGTTTTTGCATACTAGATCTTCTTCGAGCACTTGCTTCTTTTCCTTACATATTTTGACCCCTTTTGTTTCAAAGATGATTTCTTAGAGTGATTTTTATTCGATCTTTGCGGATCCCTCGTACCCTCCAGTCTATCCACCTCCATTTTCTAAGACTTTGCTCCTGAATCTTATTTTTGTACATATCCACCAAATCCACTATTTGAAGCATCGTATTTTGAGTTTTACTCACATCCACCTCCCTTACATTTCCCTCCTTTCCACCCACCCGATACCGAGATTTTGGAGTCACCTCTCATGCTAACCATTCGCGAGCACATGAACCAATTAGTAGAGCAAATGAATTTGAGGATAGATTTCCTCGCCAGCCTAAATAAGAGTCACATTGCCACTTCACCACCTGATTTCATGGATTCATTTGAGGACACCCATGAGAGCTTAAACCTAAAAATACAAAAAGATTTCAGGAGACACACCGTCAAGTCAGCTTGTGAGGAGAGTACACACCTGCCAGACCATTTGACCACATAAACTCACACCACAGTTCCCACCTTTGATTTCGAGGATGACACTATACATACTACTCTCAATCATCCTCATGTAGATGATGATTCTAATCTTCTCCCTTGTATAGAGGATATCCAAAATTTTACAAAAATGTTGGTTGAACCTGAAGTTGTAGCAACTATTCATGAGATCATTGAGGCCCCACTTTGCCAAGTTATGACCCAATTATCTGCTACTAAACCTAATAAGAGAAAGCGAAGGAGTAGATCTGAATGAAACATCTTGACGTTGGCCACTGCCCACTCCATCTCTCACTGTCTACATGCTAGGAAAGGGAACACTGTCACTCCTTTGGTATGATACACTATTTCTGACTATTTATGCTATCACACTCTTCTTGACGGTAATACTTTGATTAATATAATACGCTTCTTGTTGTTATGGTCTCTTCACTTAGGATTGCTCAAGAAGACCAGGATGACTTGTCAATTTTTTGATGGATCAATAAAGAGGTCGAGGCGTATTCTAGAGAATGTTGTCATTCAGATTCAGGTCATGATATTCACTATTGATTTTGTTGTATTGCCCACGGAGACCTCCACCTCGGTGGAGCACCCTCCAATCATCCTGGGACGACCTTTTCTATCCTCTACTAGAGTCGTTACTGATTATGGATCTAGAGAAATTTTCTTCCATTTTGATGTTTGGAGTGATATGATGATCACTAAAACCAATGTTGACTAGATACCCTCATCCCATGAGAGTGTGCCCAAGCTAGACGACCCCAAGGAATATAACCTTGATGCTGATATCATAGAGATTTGCTATTCAATGGATGGGATTGAGACCTGAGGATTCCTCTTTGGTGAGCAAGACTCGAAAAGCATAGACCTTGAAGTTCCCCCTTCTGGTGAGTGGAGGTATATTAATGACATACAAAATATTTACACTACAGATTCTTTAGAGCCTGAGGGTAGACTTAGTAGAGACTGCATAGGTCAATTTGGTCTTACTTCTTTCATCAAGGGATTCTGTCCTTTCGATTGTGACCTAGCGGAGACTTCCCAGTCCGAGCATGACCACACTACTTCCACTGACTACTTCATGCCTTTCTGCTTTGAGACCACTGAGGATCTTTATTAGGTCGATTCTGATGGGTTTATGTCTGTTAATGAGCCTAATATCGACCCGTACCTTATCAGATTCATTCCTCAGTGATCACGCAAGAAGGACCACTTTCTACCTTCTTGATCTTTGTATATCCATCTCTTTGTATATACGCTTTCATTTTATTTCTTTCCATCTTTTGTTTTTGCTCATCCACCACATTCTGTGTTCTTTTCCTTTCTTAGGACGTAATTTGTCCTAAGTATAGGCGAGGTTGATGAGTTGAATGATCTTTCTTCTTTTCTTCTTTTCATTTTTTTTCTTTTTATTCCAAAATAAGGTGTCACCCCTTCATAATTTCTATACTTTTGATGTACTTTATCCTAAGTATAGGGGGTGAGCACCTCGTCTATTCATTCTTTGGTCCCCTCTGTTTTCTCCTCTCCTATTGATTTTATGTTCATACTTAGGGATATCTTACCCTAATTATAGGGGAGATAGTGTAAGTGTGATATGTTCATTCCCACCCTCGACCCTCCCTGTATGTAGATACAACTGCTATACTTAGTATTGTTTCATCCTAAGCATAGTGGGGACAATCGACTTCTCATTCATTCATTCAATATACTTTCGACGTTGTAATATAAGCTTTTCTATATTAATTACGTGTGATGTCTTTTATTTTTCTTTCTGATCTATGAGGACATAGCTCAGGCTAAGTATAGGAGGGTCGTATATACTTCGTATATACTTTAGCCATAACTCGTACTTTCATATTTTCAATAAGTATGGCTAAGATAAAATTAATCATACATTTGTATAGAATGCACTAATATTTTTTATTTACTGATTAATAAAACATGTTAAAAATATTTTTTTGAAAATGTTTGAAAAATAGTTTCAAATTCCTTTTTAATTTTTTTGAAAACTACTTGGAAAATGTTTTGTTAAATATTTTCAACCTTTGTAAAAATGTTCTATTAGTAAAAATTTATTTTCTTTGTTTGAAATAAAATGTTTTGAAAATCTATTTACAAATAGTTTGAAAAATGGTTGTAAAATAAGGTCGAAAAATCGAAACATATTGTTTGAAAAATCTTTGCAACATGGTTTTCAAATATTGTAAAATGTTTGTAAAAATTATTTTGTCAAATTAGTTTGTAAAATAGAGCTTTAAAAATACTTATTAATTTTTTTCAAATTTTTTGAAAGTTGGGTACATAATAAAAATCCTTCATATAAATGAAAACTCTAAAAATCTGAAATATTATGAATAATAAAAAAATTCCCATGTAAATATTTGTACCTATGTCTTTTCCCAAAAATTATCGTTTTGAAAAATCTCTAAAATATTTTGTAAAATCGAAAATGCCAAAACATTCAAAATATTTTTCTAAAATTGCATAAAAATTGCAAAAAGTTTTTCAAAAACATATAAAAAACAAAATTAGAAAATTTCATCACAAAATTTATTTCTACATCTTGCATAAAATTTTCATTTTTCAAATTAAGTTTGACAATTGAACAAGTTTCAATAAAATATGAAGATTGGAGCTTTTGGACCATAAATATATTTAATCACAGTAACCTTATTGGAATTGGAATTGAGGTACTTCATGTCTATTTGACTTAATTCTTTGAGATCATGAGACTTAGTTCAATATCATCTTCATAACCTAAGAAGAGTATTTCGGAGCACACACATGACTCTTGTTGATAATGACTTAGATTGCACACTTGTACTTTTCACTTCGCTCACCTCAACTGAAATGGTAGAGGGCTGGATTTGCCAGCATGAGACACAAGCCAATGGAAACATCAGAAGTCACACATTTGTGGATGTTGTACCCCAACCTGATCAAATGGCGACAAGATCTAAAGATAGAAGTTGTAGGTTTCAATAAATCTTCAAAAGATGGATAGTCTACTAGTTAAAGAGGAAAAAGTTCGTATGTAAATGTTGTTGTATATGGTATTCAAAAAAATTTAAAAACTCCAAAAAAAATAGACATGCATGATTGAAAATAAAATACATGGTAGAATGCATATATTTGTATAGTCAATAAGAAAGTTTGAGCTTCAAAGTCAGATATTTATGAGCCTGTAGTCGGATGACTTGGCTGCACTAGTCAAGCATACTAGGACAGGTAGCTACACTAGCTACCATCTATTCTTCTCTCCACGTCCTCTTCTTGAGGTGATTATACTTGAACTTAGAATAGAATACCCCTCTTCTCGTGGAAAGAGTTGCTTGATTGGGAAATTAGGTTCACCATGTTGGAGAAGACTGACTTTTACCCTTCAGTCTAGGAGAGCTACATATCACGCACACACACACACACTGTCCAAGATGGATTCTTAATCACAAGTGTTTGCTTATAAGTTGATTTATTCTGACCTGGCTATTGAGGAGACTTAAGCAGAGTTTTGTGATTCTCAAAGGCTGTTGTGTTCAAATCTGATTCTCAATAATGTTCCAACCGTACCTAAATTCCAAGGCTCCAACTTAAGCTCCAAACTTTGATTTATGAAGTTAAATTTAAAAATAAAAATAAAAATAAATCCAAGTTCTTTCTTTTTCTTTTCATTATTTTTATTTTTTGCACTTATATCATAAGTGTTTACTAGGGATTAACAAAGGAAAGTATGGGGGGTGATGAATCTCCATTTCATTATCTTTATTTTATCATTTTGGCCTTCAAAACCATAGCAAAATGCATCTAAATAGCATTAAATTGTACACATTAACATCCCTTATTCATTACATTTATTGTATATAAAATATATTTATTAATGTCAAAATTTTATATATAATAAAAAAGAATAAAATGACAAAGGTATTTTATGATCCTAAACCCTGAGATCAAGTCGAGAATTGAATTGGTTGACAAGGAATAGAGTAGGTGGAGATAAGAGCCAAAATACAATAAAATTCCCAATTTATTTTGACAAAGAATTCATTTTGGGGCCTATTTTATTCTTCATCATTTATACCTCAAATAAAGAAACTTTGTATATGAAAGTTTTAAATAAAAATAAAAATACAAAATTGATTTCTCATAAAAAATAAACTGTACATTTTACATTGATAATAAGAATCCAAAACCCAAACTTCCCTGACACATTTCTCCTCCAAATGAACTCAAAATGTATAAAATCGCAGGTAATTTGGAGTTAAGGTGTGAACCCCTATTATATAGTTTACTTGAATAAAATATTCATTTTATTTATTCTTTGAATTTTTGAATTTTATATTTTTATAATTTTGTAAATATTATTTATAGTATACGCACATATTCATAATAGAATAAATCTTAAATAAAATACTAAAATATAATAATATGCAAAAATACATATATGAATATATAATACTTATACCTATATTATAAGTATACATATTTATCTAAGTATACAAATACTTTATATAAATATAAAAAATTAAAATTTATATGTATGAAAATAAGTTATAATTATATTAATAAAGAAAATAAAAAACTAAAAAAATACAAAATAAAAATAAATATACTTAATATAGGTAAATATACCTATAAATGAAACCCTCAAAGTAACTTGTAATAAATATTCTCATAAAAATAAATAAATATCATATTAAAATACTATAGAAAATAATAAACCTTTTTATTTTATAATATGAAATTAGTTAATTCGTTAGTATTTATCATTGATTTTACAAATAATATCAGTTTACCTTTTTCTTGTTGGTCCACGTGGACCAACTAGAGGGAGTCAACAATTGACCTTGGTCAACTCTTGTCCTCAGGTGGAGCCTTGTAAGACCTTGCATTTGAACCCTATTTCTCCCTTATTCCCAAATCAATAGAAGCATCTATTCTGGTTGATTCTTTCTACATTTTTCTCCTTGATTTTCCCTCTATCACACATGCTTGAGTTTTTGGTCCAAGCACCCCTGCATTGAATGCTCCACATCGATCAAGTCACCCATGCTTATAGCTCGAGACTCCACCATTTTTTTATTTTTGAATCTCCATGACTTCAGTTCTTCTCCTCCTTTTGTTCTACATGGCTCGAGCTCCGTGATAGGGAGCTCACTTACCTCTTGGTTGGATCGAGGAATGGTGTGAGGGCGAGTTCCACCATCTATGGCGAAACTTATCGTGAGCTCCTCATCTCGCTATCAACACCGCTTAAGTTCTGTTCTTCATCATTTTTAGGTAGATATTAGATTATAGTTTTATTTCGTGCCATTAGATTAAGCATTAATCCATTGATTTAGCGTAGAACAACTTCATTATCGTTCGTCATAGTTCAACTCCAATGAACCATCCATCGTGGACCACTCAGTTTCCAACTCGCCCAACGCCTTCATCTTCTTCCCCTGCCGATTCTCTACGCTCCGCATCACTTCATTCAACCAGATCCTCCATGGATCTGGATTTGGGTGCTCAACCTCCGTCGCTTTACCGGAGCACCTCTGCTTCACCACATTTCACCGTCATTCCACCCCCTCACGGGTCGTGGTAGTTTGCCATCGACCCCTCTTTTGTTTTGCGCAGGTAAAAGTAGTCAGGAGCCCATCTTAGTTGCAATTTTGACCTAGAGAAGTAGGACCATGTGCTTGAGCTCCCCCGACCATCCATGACCCCATCGTTGGGTCTCGAACTTCATTAGCACGTCCAACAACCTTAGGGAGCTTTCAGATCCATTTTGTAGCATTTGGATCAACTCCAGGTGGTCGAAGAATCCTAGAATCATCGATCAAAGCTAGGGGGGAGGCGACCTTCTTCCCTGTTCTTTATGCGAAGCAATAACCATCCGATCATGCACGTTCCCTAGTTTTGATTAGAACTGACACATTAGCCCCACTCCTCCACGGTCCGATCCATGGGGCGATCTGATCCAAGCTGTCCAGTCGAAGAGGTATCAATTGTTGATTGGCCACTACACAGATAAGTGAGAACCATCCAACTGTTGGATCGCACACACGTTTGGGGGTAATTGCATATTTAGCCCCTACCTTTTGTTTTTTTGTTGTAGTCCTATAATTATTTTAATTAGCATGATACTTTTGTG
The DNA here is from genome assembly GCA_037367405.1 of Ottelia alismoides. Lineage (NCBI taxonomy): Eukaryota > Viridiplantae > Streptophyta > Magnoliopsida > Alismatales > Hydrocharitaceae > Ottelia > Ottelia alismoides. The sequence goes on along the minus strand of JAZKJV010008820.1, from coordinate 981,830 downwards.
AAAATTGCATTGGAACCCCTGTAGTTTCTTTTATTTACTTTTGGATCTAATCCATGTTACCTCATGTGCGGTCCCACGTGAGGTGGCGATTTTGTGTAGAAACCCTCGTTGATATTTGTATTTTATTTTAGTACAAACAAATTTAATATTAGTTGAACACTTTTAGATAGTTTACATTTGTAACTCGTAATTATATATTAATTACAATATGTCCCTGCTAGTTCATTGATTTTTATTATTGTTTTCGATTTATTAAAAACATCATACATGCTTTAAAAAATACATAAAAATAGGGTTAAGTGCATGCTTGCTTGTAGTTTCACGCAAATGTTTGCATTTGCATTTTAAACATTAACTATTTTCTAAAAATGAAAAAGAGCACATTTTGTCTTTGTTTGAATTAAAAATTAAAAAAAATATAAAACATTTTTCTAAAAGTTCTAAAAATTGTGATTTATTTATTATTATATTTTCTAACTCCAAAACAAATACTTAAAAATAGAAAAATAAACTGATTAAAAATTAAAAAGCTCCAAAATCCTTTTTAAAAATCGAAAAAAATTTCCTAGAATTCAAAAATATTCATTTATATATTGTAATTTTCTTTATATTATGTATCATAAATTAAATTTGATTTGGAAAATTTTAGACACTTCTTGTTATTTTTAATCTCCAATTCAATTTGATCAATTTATTTATTCCTTATTTTAATATATTTTTTACTTTTAAAATATAAAAAAATAGCAAAAGTTCTTTTAAAATCACAAAATTGGAGAAAATTATATAAAAAACATAAACATTTTATTTATTGTATTTTGATTATTTTTAGTAGTATTTATAATTATATTACCTTATCTATTATATATAGAAATATATTATTATACTATATTTAAAAGAAAAGGAAATTAAAAATTAGTAAATATAAAAAGAATATAAAAAATAAAATTTAAAACAAAAAATATAAAAATTATAATCCAAAAAATATAAGAATTAAAAAACAATACTAAAACACTTAGACAAGAAGAAGATCATAAATTTTGGAATTCATCTTCCCAATCTACTGTTTTTCCCTTCATTCGACACTCTACGAATATTTACACCTATAAACATATTTTTAGGGTTATAATAAATTTTAAATCCACATCTTATTATTCATTTCTTCATTATATTATGGGGTGACTGTTAAATTACTCAGAGGTTTATGAGTGATCGACTCAGAGACACTTTTGTCTTCCCTTTTCAGTGAGGATGTTTTTTAGACCTCAAAAAACCTTGATTTTCACTCAGATAGCTTGTCTAGAGTGGAAGATAATCTTACTGGAATAAAATGTGCTACCTTCTGTCTGGAGAAGAAGATCACAAATTTTGGAATTCATCTTCCCAATCTACTGTTTTCTCCCTTTATTCGACACTCTACACATACTTACACCTATAAACATATTTTTAGAGTTATATTGAATTTTAACTCCACATATTATTATTCATTTCTTGATTATATTATGGGTTAATTGTTAAATTACTTAGAGGTTCATGATTGATCGGATTAGAGACACTATTTTCTTCGCTTCTCAATGAGGATGATTTTTAGACCCTCACAAAAACCTTGATTTTCACTTAGATAGCTTGTTTGGAGTGGAAGATAATCTTATTGGAATAAAATGTGCTACCTTCTATCTGGAGAAGAAGATCACAAATTTTGGAATTCATCTTCCCAATCTATTGTTTTTCTCCTTTATTTGACACTCTACATATACTTACACCTATAAACACATTTTTAGAGTTATAATAAATTTTTACTCCACATCTTATTATTCATTGCTTGATTATTTTGTGGTTAATTATTTAATTACTCAGGGTTTCATGAGTGATGGGCTCAGAGACACTTTTATGTTCGCTTCTCAGTGAGGATGATTTTTACACCATCACAAAAACCTTGGTTTTCAGTCATATAGCTTGTCTGGAGTGGAAGATAATCTTATTGGAATAAAATGTGCTACCTAAGTTAGACGCTCTATTATGTCCCATGTATAATCTTTACCCATGGTTGTCCGAGATAAGCTAGTAACGAAGTCCATGGAATTGCTTTCCCATTACCATTTAGGGATAGGGAGAGGTTGCAACAATCCTGGTGGATTTTGCTGTGAAGCCTTTACCTGTTAGCATGTGAAACATGAATCCACAAACTCAACAACATCCTTCTTTATTCCCATCCACGAAAAGTGTGAATGAAGATCCTTATGCATCTTTGTAATTCCTAGATGAATAGATAATCTAGAGAAATGCGATTTCACGTAATATGTCTTTCACCAATTCGGGCGTGTTTGGTACACAAACTCTATCATGGTTATATAGTAACCTATCTTTTATATGGAATCCCTCTATCTCATTCGTCTCAAGTTTTTGTGTCAAGTCTTTAAGGACTAGATCATCCTCCTATCATTCTTTGTATTCTATCCCAAATCTCTAGTTGTATCAACGAGGAATAGTTATAGTATCATCACTTTCGACAAATAGTTTCCATTCACTTAATGTTTATAGTAAACCAAGAACTAGATATCACTTACCAACTTAAGTGAATAAGTTATACTACTAAGGGCATCCGCTACGACGTTCCCCTTATTGGGTAGGTACGAGATGTTGCAATCGTAATCCTTTAATAGTTATAGCCATCATCCCTGTCTCATATTGATCCCCTTCTGGTTAAATAGATATTTCAAGCTTTGATTATCGGTGAAGATTTTGATAGCAATACCATAGTGGTACTATATCCATATCTATAAAGTGAAGACAACAATATCAAGTTCATGGTCATGTGTCAGGTAGTTCCTCTCATGTGTCCTAAGTTGTCGTGATGCATAAGCATATACCTTTCCATGATGCATAAGAACTGCCCCAAGTTCTTATTTAGATGCATCAGTGGACATTGTGAACTCTTTAGTCCCAGAGGGTAGAGTAAGGATAGGTGCAGATGCTAGGCATTCTTTCTGTGTCTAAAAACTAGTTTTGCAAGCATCAGACCAAATGAATGGGACTTCCTTCTTAGTCATCCAAGTCATTGTCAGTGTTATTCGCGAAAAGTAATTTACAAATATTCTATAATACCTAGCTAAATGATGAATCCATGATTCATTAACTTTTTGTAGCATTTTTGTCTTAAAACCCTTAACAAATACATGTAAAAATTCATTAATTTCCATTCCTTCTAAAAACATTACTCATGAATAAAAATGCATTTTTATGCATTTAAAATATGTAAATAAATAAAAATTTAAGATGAAAGAAAATAGAAAGAGAGGTGGACTATAAATATGTATATATTATAGTATGACAAGCTGAAAGATATATTTATATAACCTAACTATCGAGACCAAGTCAGCATATATTGGTCGACAAATAAATATGTATGGGGAAATAAGGAAGAAAACCACAAAAAGAATTAATTATTCACTTCACACATTATTTATTATTTATAAAAAATTTATCAAAATGTCAATGATTTTAATTAATTAATTTGAAAATATATTCCACCAAACTCTTCTCTTATTTATTTTTAAAAATGCATATGAAAACTTAAAAATCCTAAATCAATTATGACTTGTATATATGCCAAGAAATCAATTTTTCCTTTTTCAATTTCTTAACTTCCGAACATCATAACCAGTAAATATGAACTTTATTTTCATTATAATTAACTTTATATTTCATAAAATAATATTATCTAATTAATGAAAGTAATTTGACTAAAATCAAAGTATGTTTGCAAAAAGTTAGATTTGGGACCTAATGACTAGGTGTCTAGGCTATTCCTTTTATTCATAGTATAATATTTATAGTTTTAGTTATTTTATAATTTCTAATTATTTTATTTATCGTGTAGATTACATTTAATTATCTAAAAAATTTTAGACACTATTTGATATTTAAATAATGAAAAAAATCTAATTTACACATGAGTTTGAACTGTGTAGCTTATATTTATATATCTAAATTAATTTATTAAAATACATAAATATTCACATGTCTCTCTATTCTTATTCTATTAATTAATAAAATTTAAAAATAATGTATTATTACTAAATTATTAATAAAAATAAAAACCATGTTTAGTAAGTTCACTATATACTAATTTAATAATATTATATCTAAGGATTTTTTCCATTGTGCCCCTCTAAGATATTGCAATTTCAGTTATGCCCCTCCCTTTTTTGGAATATCAGTTATGCCCCTACCTTCTTGCAAAATTCAAAATTCCACCCTTTTGTAATATCAGTTATGCCCTATTTTACCTTAACAGAAGGGAAGAACTGTGAATTTTGCAAGAAGGTATGGGCATAACTGATATTCCAATAAAGGAGGGGCATAATTGAAATTGCAATATCTCAGAGGGGCACAACTGATAAAAACCATATATTTAAAGTACATTAAATATTTCTTATTTATAAAAATAATAAAATATATTAATTTAGGTAATTTAATAATACACATGTTTTTTGAACTTTTTAAAATAACTTCAATTAATATTTATTTTCTAACTTATATGTTATTTATATATTTTAGCCAACCAGGTGTTGACACGTGTCAACATCTCAGTCTTCTTCTTCAAGAAGCAAGTGTTGGGTTTTGTTCTGTCAGTTCAACATTTCTTATTTTCTCGCACATATTCTTCACACAAATCCTCATCCTAACCCTCCATCATTTCATCCTAACAACCTAGACACATGCCCAACTATGGATCACTACATAACTCCCACATATATCCCTATTTAATCGTCTAAACATCATCTTCTTCAACTAACTCCCCTCACTCCAGAATCGAACTTAACGACTACCTATTTTCTTTGCCCAATTCTGGCCAACCGTAGTGGTGATAGCACATAGAGAGGTCTCTCCATGGAAGGAGAGTGACCAAAGAGGAGGTTCCAAGGTGATGTCTGCCTTACATCACTGCCACCTTACGTGGTGAGCTCCAAGAAGAACATCGCCTCGTCGAGCAATAATAGACAGTTTGATACCTTCTTCTCCGAAGTGACATTCTTTGAAACTTGTATTGCATGAAACTATCTTTATTCAAAGGTCGATTTATTTTGGAATTGAGCTATCTCTCTTTATTGTAGGTACACATTCACCTTTATCAACCATCTAGATCATTCTCCTCTGTTGCGTGTTCGATCAAGGAAAGATTCAAGAACTGGAGATTCGGCTTCTGCATTCAAACTGGAACCCTAGCACGGTTTTAATATTCATCGTCTATGACTTCTTCCACCTTCATCCCATATCGAGGGAGCTCGAAGGGGGAGACACACCCTTCTGGACTTACCTCTAATAGCCTTCTGCAATCGTCACAAGATCCATCAGAGCCGATCAAATCAATTGCTCCACTGTCGTCCTTCTCAATTTGGGGAAGAACGACTCAAGAGTCCAAGAGTACAACCTTCTAATGAGTGGCATCATCGATAGATAGAATTTCATCTCCACGTTCTGATCTTGACCACACATTCTGAACCGGTGGAAAATTACACAAGAAGTCCAGCTGAGTACCATAATTTACACACAACACTAGCTATTCCACTATGTGCGTTTAGGTCCCTATGTGGGACCTAAGTGCAAAATAAATTACATTTTCATTACATTCTATTCTTTGACTAAGGACCAAACTACAAGACTTTATATTCATTTCTTTACATTTGTACCCTTGTATTGTAGTGTACATTTGGACCTATTTTAGATATTAGTTTGATTTGATTTTTTTAGGGTAGTTATCCAAATACCCTAGCATGCTTTCGTTGTATTTTTTTGCAGATTTTTGTCAATATCGTTGAGTTTTGATTTCTCAAATTTTCCTACATTTTGAGTTTGGAATTGTTTTTCTTTAAGTTTGTTGCTTGAGGTTATTTTCGTGGATCTACTATATAGTATCACTATACATATTTTTTACCACATTATACTATATTGTAGATCACCTTTTGTTTGAAAACTTTTACTTTGAAAAAAATAAAATAAAAAGTGAAAAAAATGAAAATCAAATAAAAAGAATAAAATTAAAATTTCCAAAAAGAGTGTTCTTATTGAAGAAGAAAAGAAATGAAAGATTAAATTATCACAGAAATATTTTCTTCCGTTGAAAATCATGAGTGTGATTTTCTACCTCCTTGTGTTCGATAAAGAGTGAAACACCAACTTTCCTAATTGGTGTCTAATTTTGTCTGTCTAAGTGAATTTTATTTAGTGGTTTCTACACCAGCAACTCTTAACCGCTTGGAAAATTCGATTATCAAAATGATACGGTTGTCGAGGAAGCATAATCGTGCTTGAGATTTTCGAGTCATATTTTTTGTGATATATTTTTTCTTTTTCTATTTTCTTCTTCTCGTGTTTTCTCGATTTTATTTAGTTTTTTCTCGATTTTCAAGTATTTTATTTTTATCTTGATTTTTTATTTTATTTTACTTTATTTTCTTCATGGTTTTTGTGGGATTTTTATTTCTTTGATTTTCTTTATTTTCTTCATTTTTCTTTTATCGATTTTATTTTCTTTTCTAGAGTATTTATCTTGATTTTTTAGTCAGTTGAGTATTTGATTTTTTTTTGATTTTTTCGTTTTGTTTTATATTTCTGTGAGCTAACCCATTTTGTAGGGCCTACATGATTAGTCACCTTCTTAGGAAGCATAATCAGTTGAGAGTGCAGAGACTGACTCAATCTCCTTTGAGACATTTGTAGAGGTGCAAGGTGGGTTATCCTGAGGGTGCATTTGGTTGGCGGGTTAAGTCGGGTTAAACTGATAGAGGGTAACCCGTTTTTGTGTTTTGGTGTTTGGATAGAGGGTTAAACTGGGGGTGGGTTAGAAGTGGGTTTGGGGTGATATGATTGTATTGGAATTTGAAAAAGTGAGAGTTATTGTGATGTGATTGTATTAATGTTTGGAAAAGGGAGTAGAAGTGGAGTAGTTTATAATTTTTATATGATATGATGGTATAATATATTATTTTTTGATAGGATTGATGATGTAAAATTGATTTATTTAATTTTTTAAAATGGAATAGAGTGGGGCCCACAGGGAGAGAGGGAGATGCGGGTTAAGGGGGGTAAACTCCCCTAACCCGCAGGTAACCCGCGAACCAAACTCTACCTGATAGATTGTGTACTTTAATTTTTTAGACAATTTTTTCTTCTGAGAGATAGCACTAACCCATTTTTTAGTTTTTGTGAGAGACGAAGGGGTGTTTTCTCGTGTTTAGTTTTGTAGCAAGGGGCCCACTAAGGACATCCTAACTATACACGGACTTTGGATTATTTTTCAGTGTTTGTTTCTCCAGGTGCCAGTGCATTTGGGGGACCTCACTGCAGTTTTTTGTTTTGACCGATTTTTATTTGTTTCATGCATTTTCATGGAGCCTAGGGTTACATACCTATTTGATTAAACAAGTAAAGTAAAAGCTATATCCCTAATCCACACTTAGGCGTAAATAACTGAATTTTGAAAATTAATATATTCTTACACTATACATGTTGAATTAGGATTTAGTTTTTCTTGACTTTTTATGCATTAGATAAGCTTTTAGATTTCTGCACGGATCACCTTTACATAGTGTGTTGGAGAAAGTACAACTTCTATCTTAGTATTCAACATTGTTTTCCACTGCATTCCATGTTTCCCCTCCATGAGACACATTTTTCTAAAATTATAAGGAAATCGACATCACTTTAGATATTGTTAAAAAAATTCCAAAAAAGTGAAAACCATCAAAAGAAAATTAATAATATTTTTTCTCTATTAAAATCTTGACAAAAATAAAATATACACTTAACTTGTATTAGGAGAGCACTTATGTTTGGACCTTCCACCATCTACTGTATGTCCTCATAGACTCGGGATGACCCTCTTCCCGAGTCGATCCCACATAGTCAAGAGGTGAGTCAGACCCAAAATTCCTTGCCTCCCAGCCCTTCATTCGAGACAGACCCATGCCTCCCATGCCTTGATTTATCGTCTATTTCCCCTGCATGTTTTTCATAGAAATTCTATAAGAGTTTTTCCTTCCCAGAGGATTTAATTGACATGGCTAGAGGGAAGGCACCAATTGAGGACAGAGTTATTGAAGAGAGACCACATGATGACGAGAGATGTACAAACGAGAGACATGATCCAGCTTCGGACATTAAAAGGGGATTCTAGACACATATACAATAGATGAGCTTACAGACGACAGAGGACTGTAGAGCCAGGATGAGCTTAGAGATGAGATAATTGTGCTGAGAGCAGGAGCTGGGAACTCAGCACCACCACTCGTGGTTCCCGTGACATTGAGAGATGAGTATGACTTAAGAGCTAGGATGCTACACCATTATATTCGATTACCACCAAATCAAGGTTCATATGAGGTGAGACCGTCCTTTGTCTCATTGCTACCTATGTTTTATGGGAACACTTCAAAGGATTTGTTTACCTTTCTACAACAGTTCTAGATGATATGTGGTACAACAAGTTAACCAAGAGTTATGCAGGAGTCTATACGGTTCAAGGCCTTTACCTTTACCTTAAAAGATAAGGCACTTTACTAATCGAGTCATTTGAGGAGGGAGATATCTACATGGGACAATCTGAAGTCCAAATTCATGCGCAAATACATTCCTCTAGGATGGACAGATATGATGAGGAGTCAGATCTCCAATTTCACATAGCTTCCACATGAATCATTCCATGAGGTGTGGGATAGATTAAAAGATTTCACTGAGAGATACCCTCATCATAAGATACCAGTGAAGGTGCTTGTTCAAAATTATTTTAGAGGACTCCAGTCGGATGTTCAAAGCCTATTGAGAGCCGCATGTGGTGGAAATGATCTGAATAGGGATATCGAGTCAGTGTAGACCATCATTGAGCGGATGTCAGAGAATTAACGCATAGGCGACTCCACTCGGGAATTCCAGAAAGGTCCACAACCACCACACCATAGAGAGCATCATAAGGTGGCATAAGTTTCAAAGTATGATTAATGATCTGACATGGGATTCATTAGTGAGCAGATGAAATTAGTCAACATAATTCAGAAGCTGACATTAGTCGACAAGATTAGTGATGCATCAGATGCCACTGTTGATGATGACCGGTGAAGGTGCATGTTCAGAATTATTTTAGAGGATTCCATATGGATGTTCAGAGCCTAGTGAGCACACCATGTGACGAAAACTATTTCAATAGAGATGCAAAGTTAGTTTGGTCCATCTTTGAGGGGATGACAGTGAATTCACACTTAGTTAACTCTACTCAAGAATATTAGAAGGGCCCATAGTAACCACATCAGGGAGAGCGTCATAAGGTGCCTCATGTTTCTGATTCTGATTCATGATCTGATACGGGATTCATTAGTGAGAAGCTTACAGTAATCGACGTGATTCGGAAGCAAGTCCAAGAATTAGAACCACTGTGAGAGTTGGAAAAACTCTCACCACTGTATCAGTAGTTGAGTGATTTGATGAAGAAGGTGACCGAACTACAGCTTCAGTACAAGAAATCACATCCTTCTTCCACTTCCCAGCCTATAGGGAGACCTTTACCTTCTCCTCCCACCCATCAGATTCAATACATTTAGAGAGAGCCGGTACAACTTACTAAGCTGTCACATTTGGTTTGGCATGAGAATCTATCAAATGCTAACATGAGTCAAGTCACTAGCTTTGGAGATTATTGTGTTGATTCCCATTCTATTATTGAGATCAAAGGGATATGGTATGCTCATGTTCAACCATCATCACACTTAACTCAGAGTGTACACCAACACCATAGTCATCCACTAGTATAAATGTCCATATTTCCAGCACAGTCAACACTTCACACATTAGCAATCTCACTAGAATGTCTATCAGAAACAACATTCTTATCAATATCCCACTACACATCCACATGCCTATCAACACCGACGGCAATTGTCTTCTTTTACACGACAGAGGTCTCCTTAGCCTTTTACACCATAGTAGCATACTCCTAGGCAGGAGAGAGAGTAGATAGCCAGGGACAAAACATTGAGTCAGAGATATCTTAATAGTCCCTAGCACTGAACTAGATCATGGACATGTTGAGCATGCTCCATATAACACATAGAACAAAGATGGAGTGGGTTAACCATCATCTATATGAGTTAGCCATACCTAATAACACATTCCAAAACTTCCTGAAATGAATCTGAATAACAAGAGGGCACATTCACATCAGGTAGACACCACTACAGGATGGTCACTTTTCATGATTTTTTATCTAACTTCATTCATCTCAGGAGTGGTAGACATCCATGAGCACCTTATCGAGAGGAGGAGAGGGCACATGATGAGGAGCAAGAGACAATCCATGCTAATCTTGATGATACGCATTCTGATGTTGGGGAGAGGGACCACCACAATGAGGACCATCATGATGCCCACAACGATGACATTCAGGGGAACGATGCATATACTATGGATATGGACACTAGCGATTCAGATGATGATACCACGCCATGCCATATAGACACTCCCAATGATTCTGTTTCTTTTCCAGTACTCGAGTGTTTTGTGCATACTTCTGAGAGTCCCTATGTACATGCGATTCTATTTTTGATGATTTTAATAAAAAAGAGAGTTTTGTTATTTTTGAGTTTGTTTCTTTTCTTGATGTTATGTATGGAAAAGGAAAGAAGAAATCTAAAAAGAATTAGGCTACTCATGAGACAGAGTGATTATTGAAAGATCACATATTCTTGAAGATTTCGCTCCATGATGCCTTGGATCACTTCCATACTCTCTTGCAACAGATGAAGAATAGATGTACTACACATAATAAAATGAAATCATGAGTTTATAATCTTGTATTGACCAAGGCCACTTCAGTTGCGATTCAAAATAAGGTACCCAAGAAGAAGAGAGATTCAGGAGCTCACTGTGTCACATGCCAGATTACAGACACTGCATTCCATCATACTCTCTTAGCTAAGGGTTCCTCGATCAATTCGATACTATCTTCTTTGTTTGATAAGCTTAAGCAAGGTCCTCTTTACAAAGCATGAGCATTACTTCAATTTGTAGATCGATATGTAAGGAGACCGAAAGGTGTGTTGAGGAACATTGTCGTGATCGTTCATGGATTGAAGTTTCTAGTGGACTTTACTGTCTTAGATATGATGTGCCTTACGTAGTTACGCCTTCCTCCAATCATTATCGGGAGTCTTTCTTGTAAAGAGAGCACTATTTGATTATGTTGATGGGAGAGTGTCATTCCATATAAACAATAGAGAGATACACATTGAGATGACGAGATGATGTAGTAGTCTCAGATAAGTATTGTCATTTACTTCAAAGGACACTAGCGTTGTAGATGATTGACAAAACATAGATGAGACGCGGTCTTCTGATCTTGAGAATGTTTACTTTATACCTACGATATCTTACATGAGGATGGGGTAGGTCACATGGTACCTAGTTCTTCAAACGAATGTTCATTTGCAGACAGAGATCACATCAGAACTAGATGAGTAGTTAGCTACACCAGACATTTTAGTGATACAGATTAAGAGTACACATATTCCAACACAAGAATCATTTGGTTACATTACATAAAATTATTCGATCTATTAAAAATAGAGAGATGGGATGGTGTGATGGATACATATATAGACACCTTATGTAGTTCGACTCTAAAGACACATCTTAGTAGAGAGACTTATGCCATGAACAGAGTTCACTTACAGATGCAGCTCTACTTGTTTAGCTAGGGATCAGTACACACCTGAGCAGTGTACGATTACATACGACCCTGTTTAAGGATATCTACTTTGTATAGGACTCATGGATACTCTTCCACTTCATTTTGTCCTGTACAGAGACCTCTGAGCCTTTCAGTTTTTTGGAGTACATCACCACTTGTTTATTCTTTGTAAGTCTCCAATCATCCCCATTTTCGCCAATCTTATATACCTAAGATACCAGATCCTGAGTGTAGTGGGGATCGATATCCCACTGATTTGCATTTTCAACTTTGTTTTTTGTTTTACTTTTTTGTTTTCTTTTCTTTTCCACTAAACATTGGTCCCTAATTTTTGTTCACATTATTTTATATACTTAGGATGCCTGATCCTAAGTGTTGGGGGTGATCAGTCACTGAGCATGTGATGTGATTTAGTTTCTTGTAATACGTGTACTTAGCGAATCAGTCAAAACCAATAGAAGATCTCCGTGAAGAGTATCTCAACTTTAATTTATATCCTGGGCAAGTTCGGGGTCGAACAAAGGGAGGCAAAGGAACAACTTTGGGTTAAATCAAAAGTTTAGATCTTGGTTTTTAATACGTTTTTTTGTACTTTTTATGCAAAATGAATGCAAAATAAAAGATGTGGGTGAATTAAGCTACCACGAAAGCACACAACTGGGCCAAATTAATTTTAATACGAAATTGGTCATATTTACCCTAATTGTATTTTTCCTAGAATCCTAATTTATGATGAATACAAAACACATTTTTTTGGAATTTTATGTGTTAAAATGCAATGATGAAGAATACACACTTTTTATGGTTTTTTCATAAATTTCCACAGAAACATAATGCAAAAATAATGAAAAATTTACTGACAATAAAACATGATGCAAGGATTCTACAGGTTTTTTTTATTTTTCTGAAAAAATATGATTTTTTATAGTTTTTTTAATGTAAACAGAGTGATAGTGAATAAATAATTTCTATTAAATCCACATTAACAAATTAGCCAGACTACGAATTATCTCACATAGGTATTTTTATATGGAATACAGGAGATTTTAAATTTCACAAAATAGATGTGTTTTAAATTCATCACTGGATTAGGATTCTAGGAAAAATACAATTAGGCAAAATGTGACGAATTTCGTATTAAAATTTTTTTGGCCTAGTTGTGTGCTTTCTTAGAAGCTTGATTCACCTCCATCTTGTATTTTGCATTCATTTTGCATAAAAATTACAAAAAAAATCCGTATTAAAATCCTAGATCTAAATTTTTGATTTAACCTAAAGTTATTCCTTTTCCTCCCTGTGTTCGACCTCGGACTTGCCCGAGATATAAATTAGAGCTGAGACACCCTTCAAAGAGATCTTCTCTCGGTTCTGACTGATTCGCTAAGTACACATATTACAACGAACCCAAATTACATCACGTGCTTAGATACCGATCAGATGGCGCTGTTGTCAGGGAGGCAAACAGTTTAAGGCTTAATTTCAAAAAATAGATTTAGAGTTCTACTTACTCGAGTAGTCTGACCCCTGAGCCACCTTGTATTTATTCCATTTTTCTCTCAATTATTTCTTTATATATTTTTGTATATATTTTGTTTTGATCTCTCTAACATAAAATTTATTTTCCTTGCGAGGGCCCAATGGACTTTGAGTGCATCGAAAGTCGACGGACGATTACTGAGAGCAAGAAAAGTTTTATTTAATTTCGAGAGAGTTTTTGTAATTTTTTTGTACTTATTCTGTTGTAGTTATTTAGGTAGTTTGCTCCTTTATAGTGGGTCTTGTTTGAGAGCTCGCACTTGTAAACGAGATTTGGATATTATTTTGTGGTGTGGAGACCTGTTTCACTCTCATGTGAGAGTGAGGCTCGACTTGAATCAAGAATTTAGGGATTAGGAACATTGTAGTATATCATCAAATTTGTTTGTGCCCATCGTAATTTAGGCCACACATATCTTAGAAGATTCACTTATTTGATAAGATTCATAATGAGACGTACATAGACATGTACTACTTAGCTCAAATTAAATAAATTCTTACCCACTAATAATATAATGTTTTTTTTGAAAAAATAATAATAATGTTTAGGTACGGTTTTCTCGATATGCATGCATTTAGTGTAAATTTTAAAAATTCAATTTTGCATAATGCATGGAGAGTGTTGGGACTCACTGTAAGTATACCTTCTTTTGAGTATGCATCATAGTTTCACGTTTTCATTCTGATTCCGATTCCCCTCTTATTTTACAGCTTAAGGTCAAAAAGGAAATTGGGGCTGAACAATAGACATGCTTTTGTGTTCAGATAAATTTCAAGTGATTAGTCCTCAAGGAACGGGTAGCCATATTTATACGGCCCGCACTTACTCCTATACTGACTGAAAGTAGATCCAACTAGTCGTAAGAATCAGGCAAGTCTGTAGGAAAATACGGGCACCTAAGAGCTCATTAATCTTTCTGAGATTGCATTAATCACCAACTAAAATTGATTAGATAATTCGGCCGAACCCTTACAACCATCACGTTTTGAGTTAGTGAAATATAGGGTTTGAATTTCATTTGTATTGTGTGAGTTTACTCCGCACATTTACGTGCACCGTAGAACTAGCACCTCATTTATTATCATATTCTAATCTGTTCTTTTGACATCGAAGATGACCGATTTGGGGCATATTTTTTCGGACTTTACGAATCTCTCGTGGAAACATACAAGAAGTATGTCTTCAAACGTTCAAGTTGCAACTGGACTCATGACCCTCATGAGTCCAACATCACCCACTCTCGGGATGGTTACTATCAAACCATTCCCTTTCCCTCTTCCCACCTCACCGAGGAAGACCTTAGCCTTGATGAGAATATCTTGATTCATAAATCCTCTTCTAATCAAGAACACATTGCTGATTCAGGATCTAAAGAAGATACAAGAAAAATGCCTCCAAAGAAGAAAGAAGAGGAAGAAGAACAACATGAAGACCTGATGAGAATGGTACTTGACAGAGAAGTTGCGAGCAGCAACATGCATTATTAAGAGCTCAGTTAGGACAACTCAATGTTGGGCTCGAACCACCAATGGATACGACATATAACCATGAACAATATCAAATTCAGAATTATTTGATTCTGTCTGAACTAGAAGTTGATTTTGAGTTGAAAACGCAATTTCTGAAATTATTGCTGCATTTTAATGAGAATGCTTCTGAGAAACCATATGCATTCCTAAGGGACTTTGAGATCATATGTGCTAACCTTAGACATCCTAAGGTTAGTCAGGATTATATTAAGCTCATAACCCTTCCATTTTCCTTAGGTGGAAAAGCCAACTACTGGGTGAAAAATCTTGGAGTTACAGTCACCACTTATGCCTAGTTTAAGGACATGTTTCTGAAGAAAATCTGCCTACTGAGTAGGACTAACATGATGAGGGCGTGCAATACAAGTTTTTCCGAGTTACCTCATGAAGCCTTTTGTGATGTTAGGAAAATATTCAAGGACATCCTGTAGAAGTGTCCCTGTCATAATCTTTATGACAACATCTTGGTCCAGTCATTCTTCATTGGACTCAACCCTGAGATGCAGGGTTTAGTGAGCGTTGCCTGTGGAGGCAAGTATACATCACGAGGATCGGATACCGTCTGGAAGGTATTCGAACAAATGGCTAAAACCAGCTGCTCACAAATGGACAGCATGGCTTATACATTGTCCCCCAGTTCGCTTTCATTTGGAGGGGGAAAATTAGTTGTACTCGATCTCTCTCAGGATGTGATCCCTAGCATGGGACTCCTTGTAGACAATCTTACAGTAGTCGAGAATATTGACAGGAGGATTGATGAGTTAGACCGAAACATCTTCAAACTTCTAAAATAGATGGAGGAGTTGACTGAGAAGGTATCTAAGATAAAGATACCTACCATGACTACCCCCGCTGCACTCGTATACCAAGTTCACCATGTTCAGGAGTAGTTGGTGTCAGGGCAACCCCAACTGTGGGAGAAGGACCAATCTTATGTCCACTCTTTCCAGCAGCCACCTCCATTAGCAGATACAGTTTAGGAGGAGCCTCCACCAGTGTGGGAAGTGAATGGAGTATGGTATACTCAGGACCCTGCCTGGCAGGGAAGTACAGGGGACCGATAGACCTACCAGCATCCCCTGACCTTTCACAACATCGCATTCACCTCTGCACCAGCTCCTTCACAACAGAGCCTTGGATTCCAGCAACCCATCCAGCAGCGATAGCAGTACCAGCAGTATGGGCCAGTAGGGCCCGCAATATTAACAGATACCCTAGTAGCAGCAGCAAAGGCAGTGCCCTGGCCAACAGGGCTAGTCTTCTCGTTCTTCTTCCCAATCTTATCCCCTTTCTTCTTCGTCTGGTCCCGCGGACATACAACAATAGATACTCAATGATCTTCGTTCCAACATGAACGAAATTCATGACTTACAGGTGGATGTCAACTGCCGATCTAGATGGAGAGATGAGCAGACTGCACCCTCTACCTCAATCCCAACCCAAGTTCAGGCTAACCCCAATAGCCTGAACCAATCTAGTTCTTAGCAACACTTTGGTAAGATATACTATTCATCATCTCCTAGATCTGAACTTGATATTCTTTCGTGTGACGAGGCTAATCACATGTCACTCAGGAGCAAAAGGACCGTAATTGAACTTGATCGGGTGAGGGACACAAGGAGGGGCATCTCTAGAGCTCTACCTGCGGAGTCTTCAGAGGACAAGGAGGAGAGGCAGCATATTCTGGCACCCCATCTGCACCATTCGAGGATTTCTACTTAGGGAGCCAAGAGAAGAAGGAGAGTGTGTATGCAACATTGGCAGCATGGATATACTTCCGACTCTACGGAGGACCTTGCATCTCCGGTTGTGGCGGATACCACCTCAGCTTCTATTCTAGAACCTATAATAGATAGCTTTGATTTCGATTTCATGTTGCATAAAAAGATTCTTGTATGAACACCTTTGTTTCTGTTAATGCCAAGAATGATCTTTCAGTTCATGATCAGACTCTTCATCTTCTGTTTCCCTACCTTTAATCCCTTTCCCCTGTGCTCTTACGACAGAAAAGCGCATCAAAAAGATTCATAAAGATGACCCCGATATGGTACGGTTCTGTAAAGAGAATATCACTATAAAGGTGCCATTTGATGAATATGTGGCTAAATATCCTGCATTCCAAAAATACCTTAAGGTGAGATGCACACCTACAAGGGTTAGCATGAAGAAAGACAACCAAAATATAAAGACACACGTCTTGTCAGTAGCCACAACTTATTGTCTCAAGAATTAGACATTGCCAAAGAAAAAGAGAGACATGGGTACACACTATGTGGAGAGTCTTATTGACGACATTGTGTTTGCATGCACACTCTTGGATAACGGTTCTTCAATCAACTTACTTCCCTTAGTTCTATGTCATAAATTGGAGATGGGACCACTTCGCAAATCTAAATCTTTACTCCAATTCACAGATCGTTCAATGAAAAGACCTAAGCGAGAAGTGAAGAACATCGTTATCTCGATTGAGGGGCAAAACTATCAGGTTGACTTCATAATCTTGGATATGGAGACCCCCAATCATTGAAGATAATCTCAGATCATTCTCGGCGGTCCTTTCTTAGAACCACGGGCGCATCTTTCGATTATGGTGTGGGAATGATTAAGGTCTATTCTCCAAGCGGAGAAGTGAACCTTAAGATAAACCGAACCAAGTGTCAGCAACCCGATTCAGAGAGTAGCACGAAATACTCATCTTTAGAGGCAGATTGAAGAATGATTAGCACAATTGGGATTTGGGGACAAGTTCTTTCTCGACAGAGCGAGTCCCTTTCATATGAAAAGGACAGAGTGGATGATCCAGTTTTCCAGGTGTTGTCTCATATTGTTCGAGATGCATCTACCTATTTCCATGACATAGAGATCCATCTGGATCTGTCAGTTCCATCCCCTTTTCAACGATCATGGGACATAGATGACGAGTCGGATACAACTATGGTTGAACTACTACATTTCTTTGGCAATCTGACTCCCCATACTTCTGAGTTAGTGGCGATTACTATGCATCTTAGCCCACCTTCATGAAGCATGGAACCAGATTCAAATTCAATTCAGCCAGATTTTATTGATGATACCACATTGCCAGAACTGAAATTACTTCCTCCTACACTCAAGTATGCCTTTTTTGCGGGACCCAAAGAGAGATATCTTGTTATCATTAGCTCATACTTGACTTTAGAACAATAGTCTAGGTTGTTAGAGGTTTTAGAGAGGAACCGCAAAGAAATAGGATGGATAGTGTCAGATCTCATAGGGATTAACCCCGCTCTCTACTCGTACCATATTTTTACTGAGGACAATGTAAGACCCTCCTGTGAGTTCCAAAAAGACTTAACCCAATCTATGGGAAGTAGTGAAGAAAGAGATTGAGATATGGTGTAAAGTTGGGTTTATAAACCCTATTCTGACTCCATGTGGGTGGCCCAGCTTCATGTTATCCCGAAGAAGTCGGGAATTCAGATGGTCACCAAGGAGGTGGGGGTAGAGATCGTGACGCGAGTACCCACGTTATGGCATGTATGTGTTGACTACAGGAGCTTGAATGCTGCGACCAAGAAAGACCACTTTCCCTTGCCTTTTATTGATCAGATCTTGGAGAGACTCGCAGGGAAAGAGTTCTTTTATTTTCTTGATGGGTACTCTAGCTACATACATGTAGATATAACCATTGAGGACCAGGAAAAGACCACATTCACATGTCCATTCGATACTTATGCTTTCAGGAACATGCCATTCAGGATCTGCAATGCTCAGGCACATTTCAGCGGTGCATGATAGCCATATTTACTGAGTTGGTGGGAGATTTCATGGAAATGATCATGGATGACTTCTCAGTCCATGGTGATTCCTTTGATACATGTTTAACTCACTTTGACCGAATCCTCACATGTTGTAGAGAGGTGAATCTGGTACTCTCCTGGGAGAAGAGTCACTTTATGCTAACGAAGGGTATCATTTTGAGGCATGTAATCTCCAAAATGGGAATGGAGGTTGACCCTGCCAAGATAGACGTGATCAAGAAACTCGATCCACCTACCAACCTGAAGTTAGTGCGATCATTCTTAGGGAATGTTGGATTCTATAGAAGATTTATTCAGGATTTTTCAAAGATTTCCCGCCCACTAGCAGAGCAAATAGGGAAAGACAAAGAGTTCAGTGTTGATCACAGGTGTCTAGAGGCCTTTGAGCTCTAGAAGAGGAAGATTTTTTCCTCTCCTATCTTACAAGCTCCTGACTGGTCTCTCCACTTTGAGATCATGACTAACGCTTCAGATTTCGCTATAGGAGCTATGTTAGGATAACAATGAGAGGGGATCCTTTTTGTCATCCACTACACGAGCAATGTATTAGATCCTACACAAAAGAATTATACAGTGACTGAAAAGGAAATGCTCCCTGTAGTATGGGCCCTCGAGAAGTTCAGGTCATATATTTTGGGCTCTAAGGTGACAATTTACAATGATCATATAACCATTCGATACTTAACGGAAAAGAAGGGCGCCAAGGTGCTTCTTCTTAGGTGGATTTTACTCCTCTAGGAATTTGATTTGGAGATAAAAGATAAACTTGGAGTGAAGAATGTTGTGGCTGATCATCTTTCTTGGATTGAACTTAAGTTCTACTGATTATGAGCTGATTAGAGAGACCTTCCCAGACGAGTCAATTTGTGTTATTGACTCACTCCCGTGGTATGCCAACATCATGAACTGTCTTGTCTCCAAGCAGGTTCCCCATGGTTGGACTAGGAGCAACATTGATCGTCTGAAGTCGGATTCGAGGAGATACCACTGGGACAATCCTTTCCTTTTCTTCAAAGGACCGGATTGTGTTTGAAGAAGGTGTATTCCTCAGAAGGAACACCAGAATGTCCTCACATATTGTCATTCACATGAGGCTGGAGGACCATTCGTGGAAGAGAACCATTCACAGATTACTTCAATGTGGATTGTATTGGCCGACATTATTTAAAGATGTTATTGATTTTGTACGATCGTGACCGATTTGTCAAAGAATGGGAGGGACAATTGGATAGAGAGATGAGATGCCCATGCAACCAGTGATTATTTGTGATGTTTTTGATGCATGGGGAATAGATGGGTCCCTTTCCCAACAGCCAAGGACATGAGTACATACTGTTGGCAGTTGATTATTTTTGTATGTGGGTGGAGGCTATCCCAACCTGAAGTGTAGACAGCAAGCATGTTTGTAAGTTTGTGAGAGACCATATTATTGCTAGGTTTGGGGTGCCAAAAGTTTTGATATCAGATGGGGGTCGCCACTTCGTGAATCGAGATATGAGATCATTAACCAAGGACTATGGATTTGAGCAAATAGTTACTAGTCCTTACCACCCACAATCCAATGGCATGGCAGAGGTTTTGAACAGAGAGGTGAAGAGTATTTTGCAGAAATTGGTTCGTCCCGATAGGAAGAACTAGTCCCAGCTCTTGGACCAAATTCTGTGGGTATTTCACCATTTAGAATGATCTATGAAAAACCATGCCATTTGCCTGAGGAGTTAATTCATAAATCCGAATGGTCAATTAAGCAGATTAATTAGACTTGTCACCTAGGGAAGCTTTCTAGAGACTTGAACTTGAACAATCTTGAGGGAAATTGATGAATCCCTATTCATCACTCTTTATTCTTTTTTTTAGCAAAATATTTTGGCAAAACACCATGTAGATAGCCGTAAATACAATAAGTTACCAATAACCATGCATTTGTTAAATACTAATAATTAGCATGTATTTGTGCAAAAATAAAAGAATAAAGATTAAAAGAAAATGAGGGAAATATTTAAAATAAATATTGAGTGACCTAATCCCAAGAGAGGGTCCAACATGGGCCTGATCGCTACATAAAATAAGTAGAGAGAGATAGGGCCATTTGACATTGTACACTTTCCCTTCTATGTATACACCCACATACATATTTTATTTTTATTAAAACCAAAATAGAAATGTGTTTATATTACCTTGTATATATTCCCAAAAATAAAATAAAAATTAGAAAAATAAAAATAAAATAAAATAATTTCTCTCTACAACCTTGTACATAATACATGTATATTTGTATTATATCCATATTTATTTAACACTAATAAATAACTAAAAAAATATAATAAAAATTATTTTATGCTCTAAATTTTATGTTTTAAATAAATAAAATATAAAATTGGGGTATTTGTGCAAAAATAAACAAAATAAAAATAAATAAATATTCTATACATGTATATAATGTAACATAATGTATATACCTTAAATATTTTCAAAAAAATAAATAAAAATTATAAAAAATAGTTTGGAAAATAAGGAATATTTTTCATGTTGAAAATATTTGAAAATAAAATTATTTTCGATTTTTAAATTATTTTACAAATAATTCTGACCAAGGAATGTTCTGATTGGTCCAGATGGAACGTTGACCTCGGTTAACTGCCCTCCCTGGACCACCTCCTTCACGTATCCGGTCATTCACACGAACTTCTCCGAGTTTTTGTGAGCCGATCTGATCGCCATTACATTCCATTTCACGCTTCTATTATCCGGGTTTGATCCGTGATTCACGCCCGCCAATACCGTTAGGGATCCGCTCCTCGGAGTGCACACCCGTGCTCCAAACTTTCCGCTGAGTAGAAAGTCACCTGGAGCCACAACTTTTCCCGCATCTTCGGCCATTGCCTTCGTTTTGTGGGAACTCCATTCTCTTCCTTGAGTGACAACAAGAGAGGGGGAGTGTCGTAGCGAGGTCTCGAGCTGTTTAGCACTAGGTCTGGAGAGCTTCATCGCCGTGCTCCACCGCGAGGTGGGCTCCAGCCTCTGGACACATCTATCCATCGAGCCAAAGATCCCCGAAAGTCCACAACCATCAGCCCAGATGACCTCCTTCACCAGGTAGCCTCGATAGTCTTTAGTTTGCTTTAGATTCCAATTCTTAGGTCTTCGGTCAACGAGCATTCATCGGATCATCCTTCGTGATCGGACCATCCTTTTGACCTACCAACTATCGATCCTCAGCTCCTTCGCAGGGCACAGGTGCTCTTAGAGCCATTCTGGCTCTGTTGATAGGTCAGAGACACTTCCAGGAGTCGAAGGAAGCCTTCTGCGGTGAGGACGGTGGCTGGAGCAATGCCCTTGCGTCGATTGAAGTTCATCTGGGGTCGTGTTCTTCCTTGTTCTTGCAGGGAGGCCCGCGACCATCCAATTGAGCTTCGCCTCCAGATTCTCCAGCTATCGTCGGATCAGACACACCAGGGCCGTTCATCATCTGATGATCCTCTAATCTCGGTCGTTGGGTGAAGCAGTATCGGCGCTTCCTGAGCCAACGCGTGGCAAGTCAAGACATATCAGCCATCCGATCGACACGCGAGAGGTATTTTGCACTCAAACCCCCGCGTCTTTTTGTAATTCGTTTTAGTCCAAGAGAAGTTTCATTCAGTGCAATACTTTTGGAAAAATTGCATTTGAGACCATGCTTTTTGTTAATTACATTTAGGTCCTTCCCAAGCGCGTGCATAACATGCGCGTGGGTGGGCTTTTAGTAGGAAAACCCTGGCAGGTTTGGCTATTTGCATATAGTCTTGGATTTTTATAAATCAGTTATATATTTTCTGGGAAAATTGCACCTCATCCTTCACCCATTTTGTGTACTAAGAGGTCGAGGAACTTTACCCTCGACCCAGTGATTCGTTAGTGCAGGTCAGAACGCCAAAAGGGGCCTCATCTGGAGGTCCAAACACTAGGGCACATCCGCTCCAGGTCCCTCGCAACTTCGGGGCATTCCAGATGTCCCTGACCTCATTGGAGTATCTCAACAGCTGTGGATCATCATCAGCTTACTTTTCCCCATCTTAGCAGCCTCGGAGGACATCCCAACTGCGCGTTGTAGCCGATCGAAGCTCGCCGGATGCGAGTTCTTGGCCGTTCTTCCAGGGAGCTTCTCCGTTGTCGGATCGAGGAATCCTCCAGTTCTGATCGTGACCATCCATCCACGAGGAGCCCTCGATCGTTCGATCCATCTGAGGATCACTTGTCAGCCGTCCATCGCCGAACCGGCATCGCCAACGCCTAGCCGTCCGATCTTAAGTAAGGGTCGCTTCAGCCGTTGGATAAGTAATAAGAAGGGTAATTTACACTTAGGCCCTCTTTGCTTTTTGCATTAATTCTGTAGTCATGTAAATAGTTTATGTAGTAGTTCTTATTTTGGGCAATTTGCATTTAGGACCTCGTGTTTCTTTTATATGCAATTTGGTCCCTCTGAATGTAGTTCACGTGCCTTGTGGGTTATTTGCATGTTTTTGCCTGGATTTTATTGCTATTATCAAATGAACTTTTTAAATAGAAATTGCTACACGTGCGGATCTGGGCTTTTTACATCTTCAGCCCTATACTCTTTCCATGTGTTATTGTTTGGCCGATAACTTTTCCATAATTACATTTAGGTCCTTATGTGTTGTACCTCTTTGATTGTCTTGAATAAATAACAAATCTCGTCCAAATTTCATGAAATTTGTATACATGGCTCATGCCATGATGTAAAATTTTCTATGAATTTTTGGGCTCATTTTTTTGCATTTAGTATTTTTAAAAATTCAAAAACCTTAAAATTTGCTTCTGTCCAGTTTAAAAAATCAACTAAA
This sequence comes from Ottelia alismoides, assembly GCA_037367405.1. Lineage (NCBI taxonomy): Eukaryota > Viridiplantae > Streptophyta > Magnoliopsida > Alismatales > Hydrocharitaceae > Ottelia > Ottelia alismoides. Next base: position 958,386 of record JAZKJV010008820.1, on the reverse strand, counting down.
AATATTAAAGTCCTCTGAAAAATCCAAAAAAAATTACAAATTGTTTGTTTTGTTGTTCGCTTCTGTCCAACTTTCACTTTATTTTGATTTATAAAAACCATAAAAATTAAAAAATATTGAAAAAAGTATAAAAATCATTAAAATTCCTAAAAATTCAAAAAATGCTATTGTAGTTTATGTAGTTAGAGTTTTATTTTTATTTTATAATAAATTTGTTTCTTGAATTTTATAGGCACTTTAGGTATTTTTATAGTGCCTTTAGATTCTCGCTGTACGCTGTTTTGGATTTTCATCCTTGTCTCATTTTTATAAAATTCACTAAAAATCAAAAAATCCAAGAAAATATAAAAAACATCTGAATAGTCCTGAAATCAAATAATATTTTAATTTGAATTTTTTGAGTATTTTTGATGTGCTTAATAATTGTTTAATTGAGGTTTTGTGAGTGTTTTTATTCTTTTTCTTAATATTAAAAATTCCAAAGAAAAAACATAAAATCCACCAAAAATAGTTGTTTTCGAATCTCCAACTACTTCGTAGGTTTACCATACCGTGCTCCTTGTGTTCGACCCTAGTAGCTTTACCAGGTAAAATAAAATAGTGAGACCGCTATTTGTTTGCTTGATTGCTTGATTTTTATATTGGTGGTCTTCCTTTTTCTTGATCGATTCCGACCCGAGTGGTTGAGGTCACAACGACCAGTGACATATTTTACCCTTTGTCGCTCTGGTTTTCGAGTCACATAAGAATGGCGCCGCTGCCGGGGAGCACGACTTAGTAGTCGGTTTTCCCATTCTTTTTTGACTTTTATTTTTGCTTGCATTATTTATCAACATTTATTTCCATTCCATTTTAGTCGATTTTATAATAATTATGGATTGACACATTTCTGTTTTTGAACTTTTATGCGAGGGCCCGATGATCGAGGGTGGCTTTCCTCGGAGAGCCGAAGCACCCAAGGGATTCGGAGGTGGCACGTTTCTGCATAGAGCTACAGGAGGATGTAGGAGAGCCGAAGCAGGAGTGTGGGGAGCCGTAGTTTAGTCATAGCTTAGTTATATTCACGCACATTATAGTTGTAATAATACAGGATAGACTCTTAGACTTGGTTGTTATCTCGAGGTCTATTTCACCGAGAATCAGGGTTCTCGAGGGACCTCATCGCAGATTTCACGTCGGTTTTGGTTTTTTGATTTATTTACTGCTTATCTGATTTTCGAGGATTTAGACTTAGGATTTTCTTTGATTGTGACGTAATTAATTAAGGCCAAATCATAATTATATGCCTGCTCCTATGGATCGATAATTGGTTTAATTAATTAATTCACAAAGAAAAAGTCAGATTCGTTAGGCTCGAGTCCACGTATCGTGAGGAACCACATACAACGCTAGCAAGATCTATTGCGGCGGACACCATGTGGTTCCCAAGATCAGACTCAGGACTTAGTTTGATTACCTGACTATTGTGCTTATCATGTAGAACTTGCTTCATCTAAGGCTGTTTTCCTCGTGCATCATATAGGTAGTTCACTTTCAGTCTTCATTTTATGCACGGATCACCCTGCATGTAGAGAGTTGGAGTCAGGTATGCATTTCTTACTCTGCATGCATCATCGTGTTTGATCGCGCATCGACTTTTTCGTCTTCTCCCCCAGTTTTTAGACTTAAAATAAGTAGGAGAACTGAAAAAATCATTAGGCGTTGTTTGCTTAAAAAATATCTAAAAAATAAAAACTATAAAATTGGGACTGCTAAACACACTTGACCCTAAAAGACACTTCACCGAAAAATTTGTCTTGGGAGAGTATTCCCCTCATTGTATGGTTTGGATGAGCGAGAGAGTGACCCGCACACTAGGCTAGAGCCATATCCGATTTCTTGACAGACTACCAGCCTTTTATACGGGACAGTCTGTTGGGAGTATTGGATTCCTATCAGCTTGCTTAGTCGCTCTGAAAGACTATTTGATCACCTAATAAAATTGATAAGGTAACTAACCGAGCTTTTACGGTCTTCAGCTCCGCATTGAGTAGGTGAATCAGGGGTTTTCTTTCTCATCTGATGTATTTTCCAGATCTCATCCGCATTCACTCACCACATCAAGATGATGGGTAGGAGGTCTCTTAGGCTGCCCCTGGCAGCACCGCTTTATAGAACTCCATCCCTCTCATCTAGGTTGGTTCGTGAGAGTCGAGACCCGCTCTCCAAACCCGAGTTTGATTCCACCATGTTCCCCCTCGACCACCTTTCTTCTAGTCCCGAGGTGCCCGAGCAGAGACTGCATCAGACATCTGATGATTTATCGGCACCTAAGTTTGGGTCTCTTACCTTTGTAGAGGCCATGGCCAGCAGCGAGGAGCGCACTGATGGACCCCGTGGGACAGAGACATATATATTGGATCAGAATGCCATCAATAACACCCTGTTAGCCTCTATGGAGACCATGCAGCGTCAGATTAGAGACCAGGGGCTTTCATGGTGTATATGCGCCATGAGATGGAGCAGTTGCAAGCCGACAGAGATCACCGTAGAGCCGCAGGAGGAGGAGGAGATATTCCAAATGATAGAGAGCCTGAGGAGTCAGTACAGTCAGCACAGCCGGCACGACCGATGAGGGAGTTGTACAACCCCAGTTCGACTCTCACCCATAGATGGATAGTGCTGCCAGCGATTGTGGGGGACTTCAAGTTCCCACATAAGACGATTCAACTTCTCCCCTTCTTCCATGGGCTCGCCACAGAGGAGACACACCTCCATCTCCAGGTGTTCGAGATGATCTATAGTACTGTCCACGATCGACATGTGGACAAGGATACCATTCGGATGATAGCCTTGCCTTTCTCCCTCATATACAGAGCATCCAACTGGCTGAAGCATCTAGGGAGATTTGTTACTACATGGAAGCAACTCCGAACCGAGTACTTGAACATGTACTATCCACTCGGTCGGACCAATGCAGCCAGGGCCCTAATCAGCAACTTTTCCATGCTCGCCAACGAGCAGTTTCACGAGGCATGGGAGAGGCTTAGGGAACTCAAAGACCGGTGTCCACACCATGATATATCCAAGCCCAACCTTGTGCATAGTTTCTTCTGCGGTCTTACACCGGAGTTGCAGGAGCTCGTCAATGCTTCTTGTGGGGGCTCCTACTTCATCAAGGATGAAGATCAGGTCTGGGCCATCAATGAGGAGATGGCCGAGAACTATACTGTGATTTCACAAACCAGATTGTACGCTCAGGGGAAGCCCCACCCACCAGTCGTGTCCTATCAGAGGATAGCACGAGTTGAGGACGGTCCTTCTACATCTGCAGCAGTTGCAGCGCAAGCAGAGTCTACAGCTGCTGATATGGGGATTATCGACGAGAAGTTGGACCAGATAGAGCTGATAGAGAAGAAGCAATGCCATGGTATGTCACAGATCGACCAGATGGCACATATGCTGAGTGATCTAAGGACCTAGATCATGTGTCTTCAAGAGGCACAGACGGCTTCTCAGCCCCGTCTCAGGTCACGGGCAGATCCGAGCAGCAGCAGCAGGTATTCTTCCCAGCACTCCAACCAGGCCAGACAGGTTCACCATGTTCAGGCAGAGTCATACCAGCAGCCGCAGTAGTACTACCAGCCACCACCATCTCAGGAGACTGATATGGTGGTCTACCAGCCGGATCATCCCCTGGCGGTTCTTCCCCCACCCACTTACGAGCACGAGACATTGATGGATGTCAACGAGATCTGGTATGATTGACCTCAGCTAGGGATCCGACGAGACCATTCCGGATTCCATTGGTCGACCGGAGGTACCAGCTCCCAGCAGCAGCCTCCAGTTCATGGTGGCCAGTACGGTCAGCAGCGAGAGCAGCCCCAGTTCCCACAACAGCAACAATACCAGCTGCATGGTCCTCGTCCCTTTCAGCAGGTACAATCGTGGAGGCAACAACAACAGTCTCACCAATATCACTCCCAATACCCCTCTCACTCTCATCAGCAGCAGCGACCTCAGTTTTAGGAAGGCCACCCACCAGGTTCTCATGGGCCCACCTATGAGAACCCATGTTTTGATGATCTAGCCCGCCTCATGTCCGAGCAGCAGGCCACCTTCCGACAAGAGATGGATGAGTTTAAACAGGATATGAGAGAGATTGTGAGAGGGAAATCCACCATTCCTGCACAGATTGAGCCGAACCCGAACAACCTGAAGAGGAAGTCTGAGCAGGTAGAGTTTACAGAGGTTACCACTTCTAGTGATTCACTTGGTAATGTTTCTGCATATCATTTCATGCTGACTTTCTTAGACATAGGAGCGGTAGGATGCCAGCCGGCGGCGCCTCATCTAAGCGACGACTACTCGTAGCTTCTGGAGCGCCAAATGAGGAGGAGAGCGATGCTGATGCTGCTCGTGATGATGATGGTGGTGTTAACGCCACCAAGGACGTTGATCCAGCTGACGGTACTGAGGCCATCGTTTCACCAGATTTAGGAGGAGGTGGTGCTGATGCTACCAATTTCTATGCTGAGCTAGAGCGCGATACTGACACCGTGAATCCAGATGTCGTAGGTGGTACTGAGGCCACCATTTCTATTCTTGTAGCATTTCCATCTGTTTCTTTATCTCAAGACAATTCTAGAAATAAAGGAAAGGGTTATTCAGTTGTGAGTCCATCTGTTTTGCTTGGTGATATGTGTGTAGATTCTATCTTGTCACAACAGCAGCGACACTATCCTAGCCCGAGGGCCTAACCATCCCATTTCCCCAAGCACTCGTCTTGGCTAAGGGGACCAAAAAAGAAAATACAAAAAAATCTCATCAATTAGAGTTCAGCCAGCAGATGATAGACAGGTTGCTGATACAGCTATCTCTACAGGAGTCCTTGGAGCACATCCCCCTCTTCCAGAGAAACCTTAGAGAGAGGACCACCTTCGCATGAAGTGGATGAACCACCACTCAGAGATCCATGTGCTCATTCGTGCCACCTTCTTCACCATACAAAACCATTTGCCAGCCAAGAGAGGACAAATGTAGGAGCTCCCTATATCAGATGCCACATACACGAGAAGAGGTTTGATTGGACTCTATTAGATAGCGGTTCTTCGATTAACCTACTTCCGGCAGCCTTACTCGACCGCTTTGAGTTTGGCTCTCTTAGACAGAGAAGGATGGTCCTTCATTTTGCTGATCAATATGTCAAGAGGCCGAAGGGGTTACTGAAGGGCATGGTAATCACAATTCAGGGCCTGCAATTCCCTGTGGACTTCATAGTATTGGACATGGAGCTCCCCGAGTCTGTGACTAATAACCCCATCATTTTAGGACGTATGTTATTGACCACAGCGAAGGCAGTGTCCGACCATGATAGAGGGAAGGTATACTTTCACATTGAGGGCGAGAGTATACAAATAGAGACGATCGATGAGACCAGAGCATGAGATTCAACTTGCTCAGAGCCGCGCACAGATTCAGAGCAGATGATAGAGGCAGAGTGAGACGACCACTTGGAGTGTGATTTTATGATCACAGATGATGAGATAGTTTGGGAAGACCTCATTTCACGAGCCATCCTCTCAGATTCAAATCCTGCTGATGCACAGATTCCAGTAGAGGAGAGCTTGGAGAGCACATTCTTGGCAGAGGACACCTTTGAGGTAGCAGACTATGTTCCCGATAGCGAGGCAGTTGATGTGTTGTTTGATTCAGATTCAGATCCGACGGAGTCAGACATTGATTGGGAAGAGTTTGATGATATGATTCCGTGTCTGATTTCTATAGAGCCAGCAGATACGGTGGAGACCGAGCCAATTCAGAGTACAGAGACACCAGCAAAGCAGTCTTCACTAGATCTTCATATTCAGCGAGAGTTATCCCACACGGATTGGTTGCGTTCACTAAGACCTTTCAGAAACCAGATCCGCCAGCTCCCAGTTGCCCAGGGAGGAAGACCTTACCGCAGTCGCTGAAGTATAGGTTCCTTGCGGATGAGCATGAGATACACCCAGTCATTATCTTAGCAGATTTGTCTGGAGAGCAAGAATCTCATCTGATGGAGATTCTTGAAAAGAACCGCAAGGCGATAGGATGGAGCGTAGCCGATCTACAGGGGATAAGTCCGGCCCTGTGCTCCCACCATATCTATCTCGAAGAGGACGCCAAGCCGTTGCGTGAGTTCCAGCGGCGGCTGAACCCAAATATTCGAGAGGTTGTCATGAAGGAAATCTCAAAATGATGGAGCGCTGATTTTATCTACCCCATCTCCGACTCCAATTGGGTTAGTCCATTACATGTGGTGCCCAAGAAGACATACATCACTATAGTTGTGAGTGAGTTTGGAGAGGAGATCGCTAGTAAGGTACCCACTTCTTGGAGGGTCTGTGTGGACTACAACCGATTGAATCAGGCCACCAAGAAGGATCATTTCCTGCTGCCTTTTATTGATCAGATTATAGAGAGGCTAGCAGGGAACAAGCATTACTGCTTTCTTGATAGGTACTTCGGATACAATCAGGTGGCCATTGCACCAAAAGACTAGGACAAGACCACATTGGCCTATCCCTTTGGGACATATGCTTTCAGACGCATACCCTTTGGTCTATGCAATGCTCCGGCGACATTCCAGAGGTGTATGTTGTCCATCTTTTCGGACATGGTAGGTGAGTGCTTGGAGGTCTTCATGGACGACTTCTCGATCTACGGCGATGGGTTCAATGCTTGTCTTGAGTGCCTAGACCGCATCCTACATTGATGGAGGTTGACCATATCATCTCCAACCGGGGCATGGAGGTTAATCCGATCACGGTGGATATCATTAGAAAACTCAATCCATTGTCCAACTAGTGATACTTACGGTCTTTTTTGAGGCACGTCGGTTTCTGTCGATGGTTCATTCATGATTTCAGCAGGAATGCCCGGCCGTTGACTGATTTGCTGACCAAAGACACCGAGTTCATAGTAGATGATAAGTGTCTTGCATCATTTGAGACTCTCAAGAGTCTAGTTGCCGAGGCTTATGTCCTCCAACCGCTTGATTGGTCTCTCTCATTCAAGATCATGACGGAGGCCTCCGATTTTTCCATAGGGTCCGTGCTGGGACAGAGGAGGGATGGAGTACCATTTGTCATTCACTACACTAGTCGTACATTGGATGCCGTACAACGGAACTACACAGTGACAGAGAAGGAGATGCTAGCCGTAGTCTTTGCCCTAGAAAAGTTTAGATCGTACATCATTGAATCTAGAGTGACCATTTTTACAAATCATACCGCCATCAGGTACCTCATGGCAAAGAAAGATGCCAAAGCGAGACTTACTAGATGGATCCTTCTACTCCATGAGTTTGATATTGAGATTATGGATAAACCTGGAGTCAAGAATGTGGTGGCAGATCATCTCTCCTGATAAGAGCATCTTGAGGATTCTGAGAAGATAAATCTTATATGTGAGACCTTCCCAGATGAGGTGATCCTTGCTATCGCCTCGCTCTATTGGTATGCTGAAATTGTGAACTATATTGTTGCCAAGAAAGTTCCACAAGGTTGGCCCAGACAGAGACTTGAGACCATCCTAGCGAAGGTTAAGTCTTACCATAGGGAGGATCCCATCCTTTACCATGAGGGAGGGGATAGTGTCTGGCGATGGTGCATTCCTCAGGAGGAGCATCAGAGCGTCCTCACTTGCTACCACAAGCTGGAGGCAGGAGGACATCACTCTGGGAGGAGAACGACACATAAAGTGCTCCAATCCGACCTGTGATGGCCTACTTTCTTCAAGGATGGGCACTTGTGGACAGTGTGATATGATGCCGATGCAGCCCATTCACTTCTATGAGGTTTTTGACGCTCGGGGCAACGATTTCATGGGTCCATTCCCTAAGAGTCATGGATTCGAGTACATTTTGTTGGCCGTTGATTATGTGAGTCGTTGGGTTGAGGCCATCCCCGCCCGAACCGTAGATGCTATGACTGTATGCAGATTTTTGAAGAAAAACATCATTTCTCAGTTCGGGGTACCTCTAGTGTTGATATCTGACGGGGGGTCTCATTTCGTCAACGACAAGGTAAAGGCCCTTGCCAGCGAGTTCAGCATAGACCATCGAGTAGCCACTCCATACCATCCTCAGACCAATGGTCTTGATGAAGTGTCGAATAGGGAGATTAAGACTATATTGCAGAAGGTCATCCGCCCTGACAAAAAGGATTGGTCACAGCTTTTGGACTCGGTCTTGTGGGCATATAGGATGTCCATAAAGATGCCTTTGGGTACATCTCCCTTTCACCTCGTTTATGGCAAGCCTTGCCATTTACTTTTTAATCTTAGAAATAAGTCACTTTGGGTTGTTGCAGAGATACTTTTGGATCCAGTGAGTGTAGGAGACCATAGGAGGGCAGAATTGGCAGCCTTAGAGGAGCTTAGAGATGAAGCCTTTTCAAGCATCCTACATTATATGGAGCGAATGAAGGAGTGGCATGATTCTCATATCAGCCACAAGCAGTTTGATATAGATGAGAGAGTATGGTTGTTTGATGCTAGGCTAAGATTATTTCCACGGAAGTTACAGAGCAAGTGGAAGGGACCATACTTGGTCCGAAAGGTACATGACAATGGAAGTATCGACATATCTGAGATGTCATCTGAGTCTACCTTTCGTGTTAACGAGCAGTAACTCAAACCATATCTAGATCATGAGACGCTAGTCATTGACGTTGCCCCTATTCATTTTACGTGAGATGTGGTCCTTGACTCACATCTATTGCATCTCACGCCTGATTATCACTGTCTACCGCCTTGTATAGACCCAGTTGTCCATATCATTGCATTCTTTAGTCCCACACCCCATCTTCATCCTATGATTATGCTATACTTAAGGTGTACTTTACCCTAAGTATGGGGGGTGTTGGATTTTTGAGTACTCTTTCGATTCTTTCTACCTCTGTTTTGCTGCCTACACTTAGGTATATTTTACCCTAAGTAGAGGGGACTTAGACCCTGTACAATCTTTCACTTGGATTTACCTTCATGTACAACTTGCCATACCTAGGATTACTTGATCCTAAGTATAGGGGGAAACACTGAGTCCTCTTCATTCTATTCTTTGTTTCGTCCTTGCAATATAATATTCCTTTTCACTTCCCTATACTAAGCACGAGTTATGTCTTTTTCATTGCTCTTGATTCACTCTGAGGACATCGTTTGAGCCAAGTATAGGAGGGTGTCGTATATATTTCATGTATACTTAAGCCATAACTCGTACTTTGTATGAGTGTGTTAATAAATGAAATGGATAAAAATCTTTTATCCAAAAACCATAAAAATTTAAAAATTTTCCTTGTACATAAAAATTCTTTATTACACATACATAGCGATTTATAAAAAAAATTGTACAAATGTTTGTAAAAATATTTTGTGTAAAGAGTTTGTAAATATTTTGATATCAAAATTATGTATATAGTATAAATTTTTTGTAAAATATCTGAAAAACAAAAGTTTGCAAAAACCCTTGTGTAAATGTTTGTAAATATTTTGCAAAACTCCATGTATGCATTCATTCATTCCAACATTTTTCAAATATTTTGCACAAACTTGCATAAAAACATTTTCGTATATATCTGTTCAGTTTCTCTGAATCATGATTGACCTTAAAACTAGCCTGGAATTAAATTGGAAAATGGAGCTTGGTTAAGTCCTTAATCCACCTAATTCTAAGAGGAACCTTATATGGCTTAGGATTGAGACTTTTCAGGTCCATTTGGGGACTTAATTCTTTGAGTCCACTAGGATATGATCATATGTCATCTTGATAAGCCTAAGTAGAACACTTAATAATGCACACATGATTCTCAGAGACAATGGCTTTACTTGCACCAACACATTACACATAGCTCTCCATTGATGAGGTGGTGAGGAGGCAGATTCCTTTGGCTTGGGGTAGCATATCAGGGTAGTACTTCTAGGCGGAACCCTCTTCTTCTTATAGTGAAGGAAGTGCGTCTCAACTTGGTCTAGTGGTATTGAAGTCTAAAGACAAGAGTTGTGGGTTGCAATAAAGCTTCAAAAGAGGGATAGTCTACTGGCTCAAGAGGAAAAACTCCTTATGTATATATGCTGCACCATGTAGATATGTTGTACATATGCACATAGAAAAAAATGTGTAAAGAAATAAAAAACTCCAAAAAAGTGGTGGGTCTGATTGAAAATAAAATACCCACCGGAGTGTATATAGTCAAATAAAGCAAAGCTTATGTTACCCATTCCCATCTCATGAAGCTTGCAGCAGGGAGACTTAGCTACACTGGTTGGGCTCCCTAGGATACATGGCTACACTGTCATGGTCCATTCTCTTCTTCCTCCTCTTCTTGAGCCAGTTGAACTTGAACTTAGAAGGGAATACCTTGTTCCTCGAGGAAAGAGCTGCCATGCTGAGGCATTAGAGTTACCTTGTTAAGGGGGTTTGTCACTTTGTCATTTCTGAGGTGGGAGCTACATATCACTTACACAGTACAAGGAAATATTCATGGTCATTAGAGTTTGTGTATGTAGACTTGTTCTGATCTGGATTATTGAGGAGTCTTTACCATAGATTGGTGGAACTTAGAGGCTGTTGAGTTTTAATATTAAGTCCAAATAATGTTCCAACAAACTAATAATCCAAAGGCCTAACTGAGCACCATACTTCAATTTAATGAAGGCAAGTTTAATAATCAATCTTGATTTCCCTTCCTTTTCTTTTTCTTTCTCTTTTTCACTTCTTTTTCAAATAAGTGTTTGCTAAGGGACTAGCAAAAGTAAAGTACAAGGGGGTGATAAATCCCCATTCATCTCTCTTTATTATTTTAGTTTAGCTAAATATTTTGGTAAAACACCATGTAGATAGCTATAAATACAATAAGTTACCAATAAGCATGCATTTCTTAAATACTAATAATTAGCATGTATTTGTACAAAAATAAAAGAATAAAGGATAAAGAAAAAGAGGGAAAAAATTATAATAAATATTGAGTGACCTAATCCAAAGAGAGGGCCCAACATGGGCCTGATCGCCAAATAAAATAAGTAGAGAGAGATAGGGCCACTCAACTTTGTACACATTCCCTTCTATGTATGTGCGTGTGTGTGTGTGTGTGTGTGTGTATATATATATATATACATGCATATTTTTTTATAAACACCAAAATAGAAATGTGGTTATATTACCTTGTATATATTCCCAAAAATAAAATAAAAATTACAAAAAGAAAAATAAAAAAATAATTTATCTCTACAACCTTGTACATAATACATGTATATATGTATTATATCCATATTTATTTAACACTTGTAAGTAACTCATAAAAATAAAATAAAAATTATTTTGTACTTCAAATTTTATGTTATAAATAAATAAAATATAAAATTGGGGTATTTATGCAAAAATAATCAAAATCAAAATTAAAGTAAAAATAAATATATATTTTATACATGTATATAATGTAAAATAATGTATATACCTTAATTTATTTTTCAAAAAAATAAATAAAAATCACAAAAAATAGTTTGGAAAATAGGGAGCATTTTTCAGGTTGAACAAATTTTAAAATAAAATCATTTTCGATTTTTAAATTATTTTACAAATAATTATGACCAAGGAATTTTCTGATTGGTCCAGAGGGAACATTGACCTATGTCAACTGCCCCCTGGACCACTTCCTTTGCAGATCCGGTCTTTCACCCGATCTTCTCTGATTTTTCATGAGCTGATCCGATCACCATTCCATTCCATTCCGCGCTCCGGTTATCCAGGGTTGATCCGTGATTCACGCCTACCGATATCATTAGGGATCCTCTCCTCGGAGTACGCTCCCGTGCTCCAAACTTTTTGGTTCCCCCTGAGTATAAAGTCACTTGGAGCTGCAACTTTTCCCGCATCTTCAGCGATTGCCTTCGTTTCCTAGGAGCTCCATTCTCATCCTTGAGTGACAGCAAGTGAGGGGGAGTGTCGTAGCGAGGTCTCGAGGTGTTTAGCACTAGGTCCGACGAGCTTCATCATCGTGCTCTGTCCCAAGGTGGGCTCCAGCCTTTGGACGCGTCAATCCATCGAGGCAAAGACACCTGAAGGTCCACGACCTTCATCCCAGACGACCTCCTTCACCAGGTAGCCTCTATAGCCTTTAGTTTGCTTTAGATTCCAATTTTTAGGTTTTCGATCAAAGAGCATTCATTGTATCATCATTCGTGGTCGGACCATCCATTTGACCTACCGACGATCGTATCACCTTTATCAGTCTTATCCCCATCTTTTGTACCCCTTCGTTTACCCTAATTCACTAAGGAATAGGAACCCAACTCTCCTCCGCCGTCGCTTCGTCGGAGGGCTACGCCCTGTCTTATCCTTCACCCATTTCACGTACTAAGGGGTCGAGGCACTTTACCCTCGACCCAGTGATTCGTTTGTGCAGGTCTGAACACCAAAGGGGCCTCATCTGGAGTTCCAAACATCAGGGCACAGCCGCTCCAGATCCCTCCTGTCGCTGGGGCATTTCAGATGTCCCTGACCTCATCGGAGCATCTCAGTAGTTGTGGATCGTCATCAACTTTCTTTTCCCCATCCTAGAAGCCTCGAAGGACAACCCAACCGCGCATAGTAGCCGGTCAAAGCTCGCCAGAGGCAGGTCTTGGTCGTTCCTCCAGGGATCTTCTCCGTTGTTGGATCGAGTCATCCTCCAATTTTGATCGTCACATCCATCCAGGGGGAGCCCTCGATCGTTCGATACATCTGAGGATCACTTGTCAACTGTCCATCGCCGAACCAGTATTGCCCACGCCAAGCCGTCCGATCTTAAGTGAGGACCGCTTTAGCTGTTGGATCTGTAATAAGAAGGGTAATTTACACTTAGGCCATCTTTGCTTTTTGCATTTATTTTGTAGTCCTGTAAATAGTTTTTGTAGTTGTTCTTATTTTGGACAATTTGTACAAAGGACCTTGTGTTTCTTTTTTTTGCAATTTGGTCCCTTTGAATGTAGTTCATGTGGTTTAGCACGTGCCTTATGGGTTATTTGCATGTTCCTGCCTGGATTTTATTGTTGTTATCAAATGAACTTTTATAAATAGAAATTGCACTTATACCCCTGCTTGTCTGTTTTACGTGCCGCCCACATGTAGATCTAGGCATTTTGCATCTTCAGCCCTATACTCTTTCCACGAGTTATTGTTTGGCAGATAACTTTTCCATAATTACATTTAGGTCCTTGTGTATTGTGCCTCTTTGATTGGCTTGAATAAATAGCAAATCTCGTCTAAATTTCATGAAATTTGTGTTCATGGCTCCTACCATGATGTAAAACGTTTTATAAATTTTTGGGCTTATTTTGTTTGAATTTAGTATTTTTGAAAATTGAAAACCTTTTAAATTTGTTTCTGTCCTGTTTCAAAAATCTACTAAAAATAATAAAAATCCTCTGAAATATCCAAAAAAAACTGATTGTTTATTTTGTTGTGTTTTCACTTCTTTCCAATTTTCATTACATTGTGATTTATAAAACCATAAAAATTGAAAAACGTTGAAAAAATTACAAAATCATTAAAAAATTCCTAAAATTTTTAAAAAATGCATTTTCTATTTCTGTGGTTAGAGTTTTATCATTAGTTAATAAAATTGTTGCTCGAATTTTATAAGCACTTTAGGAATTTTTAAATTTCCTTTAGATTCTGGCTGCACACTGTTTTGGATTTTCAGCCTTGTTTCATTTTTATGAAATTCTCCAAAAATCAGAAAAATCCAAGAAAAATACCAAAAACATCTGAATAATCTAAAATACAAAAATATTTTTATTTGAATTTTCTGAGTATTTTTGATGTGCTTAATAATTTTTTGATTGAGGTTTTGTGAGTGTTTTTATTCTTTTTCTTGATATTAAAAATTCCAAAAAATTAAAAAAACATAAAATCCACCAAAAATAGTTGTTTTCGAATCTCTGACTGCTTCGTAGGTTTACCATATCGTGCTCCTTGTATTCAACCCTGGTAGCTATACCAAGTAAAATGAAATAGCGAGACCGCTATTTGTTTGATTGATTGCTTGATTTTTTTATTGGTGATCTTCCTTTGTCTTTATCGATTCCGATCCGAGTGGTTGAGGTCGCAATGACTAGTGACATATTTTACCCTTAGTCGCTCGGGTTTTTGAGTCACATCAGATTTCCGAAATTGGGCATATGACAACAATTTGATTTATAAGGAAAAAGTGAATATATGGCATCATCAACACATTATGTACAAAGACTTGGTCCTGGACAAAAGGTATGGTTGTTCAATGCCAGGTTGAAGATGTTCCATGGGAATATCAAATCTAAATGGATGGGTCCCTTTATTGTTAAGAAAGTGCAGAGAAATGTAAGTATAGAGATAGCTAATCTCACAGATGGTGCACAATCTCATGTGGTAAATGGACAACTGTGGAACCGTTGTAGATTCGAAAGAGCAGTTAGTTCAAGTCGAGGTCATCAACTTCATGCAGAATGAGCAAAGAGCAAATACATCATATTGCTCTTCAGGAATATGCAACATCAAGATTCGACAACTTAGAAGATTCAATCACTCTTGTACATTCTCCCTTCTTTGTATATTCTCCAGATCACATCGTTTCTCACACTTACTCATGTCATATTATAGAATAATTACGAGGTGGGTAAAAAAAATTCAAAAAAATATCTTAAAAAACATTGCCAAAAAAACTTTGAATTTTTTTCCTTATTTGCTTTAAAAAAACTTTTCAAAAAATTCCTTTCTTAATTACCCATCTTTTTCAAAAAAAATTCAAATTTTTTTTGAAAAAAAGCCAAAAAAACTCTAAAAAATCACAAAAAAACTAACTAATAAGTTGGTTTAATCCCTGACACATTCACATTCACACAAGGCTAGTGAAGTTCAAGAACACTTGGTTTATGAGGTCTTGAGATTTTGAGTTAACCAACCTTAGTCATTGGGGTCCTTTACTTAATTATTCACATTTCCCTAGTTTGAATGATTTGTGCACTATATTGCATGCTTAGTCTCTACCTTAATAATATAATCATCATCTCACAAACACGACTGCAGTTATGATGAGATGAGTTGAAATTTGACTTGAGGAACCGGGATGAGGGATTTGAGTTTGGACATGATTTAATGATGCTCGCGGATGGGATAAAATCAATGAAGGCTTCATGAAACCTGAGTGACAGCACCTTTAGCCAGTATGACAACATGGTTCTTGTACTATCTCTTGACATTTACCTATGTGCCATAGTGTGATGAAATAAAAAAAAACGATGATCATTGTGTGCCAACTCTTGGTAAAAGCAGTGGATCTAGCCAAAAACAATCAAAGAAAAGAAATATTCATGTTGAAAGAAAAGCTCTCACCATACAAAGTCAAATATCAAAGAGCTTCCAGCAAAGGAGAGCGCTCCCAACCATTTCAAAGTATCCACTTGAACAATCGCTATTAGGACCAGGAGTCGGGCTATCACTAAAAAAAGGGTTCTACATCGTAAATGCTATAATTTTGGTTGTACAAGGTATAAAAGATACTCAAAAAAGGCACACCTCGGTGTACTCCAAAGAAAACAAGTGCAGACGACTCCAACTTCTTTTGACGGATGCATAGATCAACAAACAAAAAAATACATGTGTTGAGTTAATAAGGCTCTCGAGAGGATCCTTGTTCCAATGAGAGGGAGAGAAGAAATGACACAATCCTATGCCCTCCATCAACTAGCTTTCCATCTATACTTTTAAGACTGACAACTAAAGAGACGATGGATTGGATGCAAGAAATGGTTTATTCCCTACTGTTGAGGGTCAGTTTCTTAGGAGAGTCCCTTGGACTGGAACCTTGGGTGACGTTGCGACTCTACTCTTGTAACTGCAGTCAACACTTAAGTCATATCCCTACTATATATGTATACAGAGAGACTCTGATGATTAGGGAAATTGGATACCTTTTTACTAGAGCTTGGCTCAACTTAGAATTTTAGGGTCTATAAAATTGAGAGTTCTTGAACACATCAAGTCTTGTATTCACATGCACAGTAAGGGGTTATTACAAATTATTCATTCTTTATTTGCTCGAGGACTAGCAAAGTCTAAGTATAGGGGGTGATGAATCAATGATTCATCATCTCAATATTTTGATCTTAGCAAAATCCCTGAGTAAAATATCAAATAAATATCCATAAAATCAATAAATTAACAAAATGACTATTGTAAATAAAACACACTAATTATTGTATATTATATTGTACAAAATATAATATACATCTAGGTCCCAAAACCAATATCTAACAAATGATCTCCGATTTTAATGAAACTACTTCAGTTGGATAGATAATTTTCTAACTTGAACTTTAAAAGCGTGTTTGCTGAATTTGGAGTTCATACGAACGAGAATTTGGCCAGGAAGTTAGACTTCACGACTGTTTCTCTATTTGAGATCTAGGAGTATTTATTTGAGGTGAAATTTATTTTGTACTTTCGTATTTTTATATACATTTTTACGAACAAGTCATAGAATGACTTAGCCAAAAAAGAGTTGAAATGAAATTATTAAAAATATATGAAGTTTTGGGCTATTTATAAGTGAAAAACTCCTTTATTTTGCAGCTTTTTAGTGTTAATTTATTTTGCACAATAAAATATACAATAATTAGTGTGTTTTATTTACAAAAGTCATTTTGTTAATTTATTGATTTTATGGATATTATTTGAAATTTTACTCAGGGATTATGCTAAGAACAAGATATTGAGATGATGAATCGTGGATCCATCAAGGGGACCGAGTGATGTTGTTGATTTCGTTTCTCTTTTTTTTCATTCCTTCGTCAATATATTCCTTTTACTCATTCACCTAATTTTTATATTACATTATACTTACAATGACCGGTTCGTAATTGTAATGGGGTCGACTGACTTCTATTCTTTTATTCTTTTTCACCCACTTTTATTTAACACAAGTTTTGTCCTCTTTTTTCTCTTTTCATGCTAATATGACATAGCACAAGTATAGGGGGTGCATATATATATATATATATATATATATATAGGGTAAAATGGGGCTGCCCCTGGGAGTAACCAACTTGGCTACTCCCACCCCTATTTTTCCCTCATTTTTTTATTTCTTTGGAAAATAAAAATTTGTATATTCATCATTATATCCCTCTAACATTCTATTAAAATTTCATCAGAAACAGAGACTTCTAGGCCCTCCATCCAGACATCATTTTTTTAAGGGTCGCATGATTTTTTAAATCGACCCTGTTTGGATGGAGGCCGTAGGAGTCTCAGTTTCAGACAAAATTTTAATAGAATGTTAGAGGGATAAAATGATGTATTTATAAATTTTTATTTTCCAAAGAAATAAAAAAGTGAGGGAAAAATAGGGGTGGGAGTAGCCAAGTTGGCAACTCCCAGGGGGCAGCCCCATTTAACCCATATATATATAGAGAGAGAGACGTTTGTCGATAACTCTTACTTTTACATATTTTCTATATATATATATATATAAATTCCACAAAAGTGGGTAAGGATTAATTTATTTAAGGTTGATTAATTATTTATAAAATTATTTTAAATAAGTAAAATATTTGTAAAATTGTTATTTAAAATTTTTAACTTAAGATAAGTATTTAAAGTATGTATATAATATGTATAGTATTTAAAATTCTATTCATTAGAAAATGTGTAGAAACAATTAAATCTTTATAAAAGTCTTCGTTTATAAAACTTGTAAAATACATTCGTTATTTAATTCAAATAAAATATTGGTAATTTATATTGCAAAATTCTTGTACATATGTTTGTTTATAAAAATTGAAAAATCCATTAAAATGTAAAATCCTTAAATTCAAAAAATTACAAAAGATTTTAAAAATCCACAAAAATGAGTAAAATTTAAAAAATATTTCACAAAAACATGGTTTCATTAGCGTTTTTCAGAATAAATTTGATTTCTCGAACTAATTATTAGGAATAGTCTAAAGGATGGAGCTTGATTATGGCCTTTAACTTTCACTGTAAGGAGCCTAGTAAGGAACTTGCATTTAGACTCTTTAGGTCTTTGACTTAAAGCATTGGGTTCCATTAGACCATGTTTAGGAAGTCAACTCTTCATAAGTGAACAATTTTTGGACACATGCACTTTGCACTTAGCTTGACTTGCATGGGGTTGCAAAGGGAAATTCATTTTAGTGGTGCATTTTCATCCCTTTCTAGTGGCACAAACATCTAAAGATATGTGTGTGGGGTTGAAATAAAACTTCGGATAAGACAAGCATCTGCTGCCACATTTTTTTCAAGACCTCAAAAAATGGACGAAAAGAAAATACTCTGTAACCGTTAAAGCGCAAAAGATTGATGCAGTGCAAGTAACATTACAAAGTCTACCAAAAGAATCAAACCACCGAGTAAAAATATGACCACAATGGTCCAAGCCCCCAAAAATCATGCACATCTTAGTGGAGAGTTAGATACAACAGCTGGGCTTCACAAGGAGAAGTGACTATACTGGTCACACACCAGTTCCTTTCTCATTCTTCTACATTCTCTCTCTATTCGGCTGTGGACATAGAACGACCTGACCTTAAAAGGAAATACCCACTCCTCGAGGAAATAATATTTAGATGAGGAACTAATAAGAGTGTATGATCGGGATGGGTAGTTTCTTCACTTCTTTAAGTTAGAAGAGCTAACGCAACACAATACAATTCGATTTCAAGGTTAATAGAGTTAGCGATATGGATAAGTTGTTCTTAGCTGGTTATTGAGGTGAACCTAAATAAGTATTTATGAAACTTGATGGTTGCTGAGAATAAATCCCCAATCCTAGTTAAGCCTCTGACAAAATGCTTATTTTAGGCCCGACCAAGCTCTCTCCTTTGTTTATTTTCATGAATTGGTTTAGGAAAACAAATTCATTCTAACTTTATTTTTTCTTTTAATTTTAAAATAAGTGTTTGTTACGGGACTAGCAAAGTTTACGTTTAGGGGATTGATGAATCCATGATTCATTAACTTTTATGTCGTATTTTATCTTAAAACCCTTATCAAATGTATGTAAATATTCATTAATTTCAATTTCTTTCAAAAACGTCACTCATGAATAAAAACGCATTATTATGCATTAAAACATGTAAAATAATATTAGAATAAAAAGAAAGAAAATGGAAAGAGAGGCAGACTGTAAATATGTATATATGTATAGTATGACTAAAATATAAAAATAGCTGAAATATGTATTTATATACCGAACCCCCGAGATCAAGTCAACATGGATTGGTAAACAAACAAATAACTAGGGGGAGATATGGAAGAACGTCACAAAAGGAATTAATTATTCACCTTATACTGTATTCATTATTTGTCCAATATTTATCAAATCATCAATGATTTTTTATTAATTCATTTTCATATATACCAAAATCTTCTCCTATTTATTTCTAAAAATGTATATAAAAATATAAGAATCCTAAAAAAATCCAACTTGTATATATGCTAAGAAATCTAGCTTTTAAATTGTCAATTTCTCAAGTTTCAAACATCATAACTTCTTTATATGAACTCCAATTTAACTTTACTCACCTTTGAAGTTCATAAATAATATTCTATATTTAATGAACTCAGTTTCACTAAAACCAGAGTTCATTTGCAAAAAGCCAATTTTGGGACCTTATTACAACAGGGTTTCTGGGTAATTCATTTTATTCGGAATATATTATTTATAGTTTTAATTATTTTATAATTTCTACTTATTGTGTTGATGTTATAGTTTACATATACATTATTTCAAAAATTTTGACACAATTTAATATTTGAAATAAATAAAAAATCCTAATTTATAGATGAATTTGAAATGTATAATTCATAACTATATTAATCTATATACCAAAATTAAATTATTAAAATTCAAAAACATCACACATCTCTTATTTATTATTCTAATAATTAATAAAATATGAAAATAATGTGTTATTTATTAACTTATTAAATTTAGAATAAAAATCCTATTTAATAAGTTTATTATACAATAATCGAATAATATTATATTTATAATTCATTAAATAATTATTATGTATAAAGATAAATTACATAATGATTTAGGTAATTTAATTATACACACTTTTGTTTTTATAATTTTTTTTAAAAATTGTTAATATTTACTAATTATTTTATATGTTATTTATCTATTTCAACCAACCTGGTGCTGATACAAGTCAACATCTAGGTCTTCTTCTTCAAGAAGTAGATGGTGAGTTCCGTTTCAATCAGTCTGACTTCCCTTATTTTTCTCGCACATATTCTTCATCCAAATACTCATTCTAACCTCCATTATTTCGCCTAGAAACATGCCCAACTGTGGATCATTACCTAACTCCCACTGATCCCCCTACTTAATCCACTAAACATCATCTTACACAACTAACTCTTACTCAAGATTCGAACTGGCTAGCTACCTACTTTCTTCCCCTGTTTTCGACCAACCTTGAAGGTGACGACACCTTGAGAGGTCTCTACGTGGAAGGAGAGTGACTTGAGGGGAGGTTCCAAGGCCACGTCCACCTTGCACCGCCGCCATCGTGCATGTTAAGCTCCGAGAAGGACACCACCTTGTCAAGAAATAATAGAGGGTCTTATACCTTCTTCTCCCAGGTAAACCCCAATCCATTCCCTTTTCCATTTTTATTCATCAAATTTCATGTCCAATTATCTAAATTAATCTCATCGCTGCATCATTTAATCATCCCACTTTTGATCTAAATCAATCCCACCTCTCAATTTGACTGCAATTCACATTCATCTATTGATTTGAAGTTGCATTACTAGAACTTTGTACTACAAGAACCAATCGTTATTTGCAGGTCAATTATTTTGGAATCGAGCCATCTATCTTTATTGTAGGTACCCATTCATCTATAGAAGCCATATAGATCATCCTCCTCCGTAGTGTGTTTGATTAAGGAAAGACTCAAGAACTAGAGCTTTGACTTCAGTGTTCATACTAGAACCATAGCACGACTTCGATGTTCAACATCTATGACTTCTACCATCTTCATCCTGCGACAAGGGAGCTCGAAGGGGGAGGCACCCCCTTCTATCCTTTTCTCGAATTACCATCGTCGGTCCTCACAAGATACGTTGGAGCAGATCAAATCAATTGTGTCGCTACCACCCTTCCCAATTTGGGTAAGAACAACACAAGAGCCCAAGAGTACATCTTTCTTATGCGTGCATCATTGATGGAAAAAATTTCATCTCCACATTCTAATCTCACTCGCACATTATAAACCAGTGGAGAAATCACATAAGAATGCTAGTTAAGTTCTAGAATTTACGCTTGCCACTGGCTCTTCCACTATTTACGCTTAGGTCCTTGCGCAGGGACCTAAGTGTAAAATAAATTACATTTCTTTACATTCTACTCCATGACCATGTACCAACCAACAAGAATTTTTAATCCTTCCTTCACATTTCTACCCATATATTGTTTGGAACATTTGGACCTATTTTAGACATTAGTTTGATTTTATTTTTCTAGTATAGTTATCCAACTACCCTAGCGTGCTTTATTTGTATTTTCAAATATTTTTATCACTTTATTGTTGACTTTTGATTTCTAAAAGTCCATTTACATTTTGAGTTTCGATTTGTTTTACTTTGATCTCATTGTTTGAGTTTATTTTCATGGATCTACTATACGGTATCACTATACATATTTTTTACCACATTATACTATAGTGTAGATAGCCATTTGTTTAAAATTTTCATTTTAATAAAAATAAAATAAAATGTGAAATAAATAAAATCAAATAAAAAGAATAAAATTAAAAATTCTAAAAGTGTGTTCTCATCTAAGAAGAAAAGAAAAGAAACAAATATCACAAAAATATTTTCTTCCCTCTAAAATCATGAGTGTGATTTTCTGCCTCTTATTTTCGACTTAGGCACACTTATCTGGATAAATAAAAGTGAAACATCAACTTTCCATAAGTTGTTTAATTTTGTTCGATTAACTGAATTTTGTTTAGTAGTTTCTGCATCGACAACTCTTAATCACTGGCAAATTTTGTTATCACTACATAGAAAAGATCATGTTCATTCGACGGTTTTCAGGCGTTCCCTACTCATCATTGCACTTACTTTTGCAAGATAAACCAATATACCTTCCCAAGAAATAACATTCCCTAGAAGGATACTTCAGATAGGAAGAAGTCACATTTTCTATATTTAGCAAACAATTTGTTCTTCTTTAGTGTTTCAAGTGCCTGCCGAGGATGGTGTTCATGTTGGTACTTATTCTTGGAGTAAATAAGCACATCATTAATGAAGACTACTACAAAGTGATCTAGAAATTCCTTGAATACACTATTCATGATATCCATGAATGTTTCTAGGGCATTTGTTAGCCTAAAAGGCGTGATTTAAAATTCATAATGACCATATTTAGTTCGAAAGACTCTCTTCGGAATATTTGCATCTTTAATTTTCAACTGATGGTATCCACCATATCTCAAGTCAATCTTGGAATACACCTTTGAATACTACAACTGGTCAAAGAGATCATCTATTCTTAGTAGATGATACTTGTTCTTTATTCCCCTCTTGTTTAGCTATCTATAGTCAATGAACAATTGTATAGACCCATCCTTTTTCTCCACAAACAAAACAGGTGCACCCCATGATGAAGTACTAGGAAGAAGGAAGCTTTTGTCTAACAGTTCTTGTAATTATACCTTTAACTCTTGTAACTCAGGTTGTGTTATCCTATATGGAGGGATAGACATATGATGTGTATAGGGTGTGAGAGACATTTCAAATTCAATCTCTCGCTTAGGTGGTAATTTATGTAGTTCATCTGGAAATACATCATGAAACACACACTATAGGTACATCTTCTATCATTATGTCTGACCCTGACATAGTGGATACATAAGCCAAATAACCTTCGCACCCTTGCTCTAACAATTGTAGTGCCTTCATAGTAGCAATGTATTTGACATCACCACTAGATGTCTTTCCAATAAACTAGAATTCTATTGAGTTAGGAATGTGAAAAGTTACTATCTTCTGGAAACAGTCAAGGCATGGATGATGCCTTTCTAGCAAGTCCATCCCTAGGATAAGATTAAAGTCATTCATTTCAATTAGTAGAAGGTAAATAGGAGTTGATGTGCTTCAATATGTACCAAATAATTATCTAGGATTTCTCATATTATGAATGCTTATCCTCATGGTTCCTTTATTAGAAAGGCTTTTTGCATTTCTGTTGGTGTCTTACCCAAAGTGGATACCAATCGTCGAGCAATAAATGAATGTGAAGCACCAAAATCAAACAAGGCATGTACTGAAAATCCATGGATAGTAATGGTACCTCATATAATCGTGCCTAAATTGTAGGATTGCTCTTTAATAGTTACATTGAGCTAGTGTTGAATGCTACTTCTAGGGTTTTTATTTGATGAAATTAATCACAATGTGAATATTGTCGTCGCAACCTAAATAAGCTTCAAAGAAAATTTATTTTTATTTTATACATAGCTCAAGTCAATAATAAAAAAATGTAAGCACAAGAACTATGTGTGCTATTTATTTACCTACATGATCGAATGTAATGAGGCTACGAAAATCTCGAGGGTTATTCAATTCAATGAAAAATCAATGAATAGAAAAAGGAAATTCTATGAACACTACTCTTGGCTTTTGATTTTTAAAATTTATTTTTAATGGAATTTTAGTTTTATATTTTTTATTTGGTTTTCTAATTTTATGTTTTTATGACTTTAGTTTTGCAAATGATTTTTCAATTTTCAAAACACATGAATAATACTTAAAAAATGAATAAACACAACCAACTCTCTTTTTGTATTTTTTTAAATATATAAAACATATATAGAAATATAAACAATTTTTTTGAGTTTTTGAACTTTTTCTAATGTTTTTAGTATTTTCCAATTTTTTCGAAATTTTAAGTCTTTTAAATAAATAAAAACAAAGAAAATGGTAAATGAAGAAGTATGTGAATGTTTTTGGATATTTAAAGCAACAAATAAAAAATAGATAAAATATGCACATATAGAATGATTAATTTTTTTATTTCCCACAATTGTATTTTTTAATTTTTTTTCGAATTTTCTATGAATTCTAAGAATTTTTATGTTTTTGGTTGTTTATGATTTTTTGATTTTTATGGGGTATAAAAATGCAAAAATTGTATAGAAATTTGAAGACATGAAAATAAACAATTAGGATTTCTTTGGAAGTTTTACAAAAGTTTATAAATTTTGTTGTTTTTTAAATGTAAATAGGGATTTTTTTATATAGTTCTTTAAAAAATCAAAGTGATAAAAATGCGAAATAAAAATTATGAATGAAAGATTTACTTAATAGAAGAATACCTTAATTTTTGTAGAATTTTTAAAAAGGTTTCACTTTTTTATTTGATTTTATTATACATAACAATATGTATATGGATAAGGATATGGATGCAAATAAACAATATTTATGGATGAAATGTTAACAAGTAAATAAATATAGGGGCGAAATGGGCAAAATGTCTAAAAAGTATATGCATGCGTACACGAGCCCCGCTGGACTGGCCCTAATTATAAATAATTTGATTCAATGGGCAAACAAATTAACAAATAAAATGCTAACTTTTTCTTGCATTTTTTTTCACAAAATCACATACAACGCACATGCATAGTTCAAGTAGGATCAAAATGCAAATAAAATAAAAGTTAGGGTAAATAATGTGATTGTTCAATAAATATAATGAAGACACATATCCAAAAGGTCTTATTTGCAAAAGAAATAAATGCAGGGGTAGAGGTGCAAACATACCCTTAATACACGTGTACTGATCTATGGTCGCATTCATCTGGAGTTTGATCTAATGGCTAACAAAGAAGCATGCTCGTGTGGCTCGAATTTGATCTAGAACTTTGATCCATGGTTCAACTTCGGGGCAAATAGGGTTGTAATGAAGACTAGAGTGGATGTTATTGGTCGGGCGGATGGAAGAATGTCTAGAAGAACTTCGATGAAGGTGTTGCTGGATGAATTTCAATCGTCTATCTCTGACTCAATCTTCGCTCACATTCCCTTTAGAGGGCCTCGTCTTGCTCTTGCAACAATCTGGCATCGAATGGATGCAACGATCGGGGTATCACACTCAATATGAGATCTAGAGGTTGAAGTTTGGAGCAACAGGTGGACCTCCATATCCCGGGTCTTACTCCCAAATGCACTCATAGTCCTTGCAATTAATACTTGCTTGGAGGTTGATATCTGACAGTTTTTTACATCAGAAAATGAGGAAAATGATTAGAGAACAGGGGCTCCTATGATGTTGTTCAGAGCTGGGAGCCAGTCCTAAAATCTAGAGGGATCTAAGGGTGGTCAGACGGTGGAAGAGATGGAAAAAGTCAGGGTGAAGATAGTCATGAGGTCGATGTTTGGTGAAGGTGACGGAAACACCTATGATCATACAAATTAGAGGGAAATGAGGGTGGATAGATTTTAACCTAGAATATCAATAAAAATCAAAATTATAATATCATAATCAAAGACAAACCACCTACCATTACATATGGTGAATAATCTTGATGGAATCTCCACATTTCACCACGGGTAGCGGAGTGTCGAAATGCATGGCGGAGGACTTTGGCACGTGTTGAACCTCGTCTCTTCAAGGGTCCCTCACTCTCCCAATTGTTGAGATCAAAAGCTCTGTCACCACTCAATCGTCCGTGCTCAGTCTTGGGCAGAAAACGTCTCCAAAATGGATCAAAAAATGATTGGAGATGATTTGGAAATATATATAGGTAGTGGTTTGAATTTGAAATTGTGAGCGAATAGAGGTGATTTGTTAGGATCTAATGAACGGGCGATGGAGAGAATTAAGTGGGATAGAATTTTGTATAAGAAAGTAGGGGCTGTTAGTAATTGTGGCACATGAAAAATTAGGAGAAGAGAAGGTGGATGTGAGATGTGCGGGTAAATGGTGTGAACCAGACAGTTAGTCTGGGAACAAACACAGGTCAACCAATCACGAAGCGTGGAGGAAAGGACAAATAAAGAAAATGATAAAAAACAAAGAAAAAGTTAGATAAACTAAATAAAAAATAAAAAATTATTTAAAAATAAAAAATGTAAAAAAATGTTAATGATTAGATATAATCAATTTAATCGATTTTTAATTAATTAAATAATGTATATACGAGGGTTAAAATAGTTACAAGGTGTTATTTATATGTTTGTGTACCTATATATAAAAGGCTTTAATTTTTAATTCTTATACAAATATACACCTAAATAATATTTTATTAATTTACAATATTTTACAAGGGTTTCAATGGTATTGTTTTTATATTTTTATGAAGTAATTTATCGGGGTTAAATAGATAGCTAGATGTACAATATATACTTAGTGCTACCTATACAATTATTTACATGATTTTATTTTTCTTGAGTTTTCAGTTTGTGATTTTTATTTGTATTTTATATAAGTTAAATACAATATTTACAATGAATAAAAAATACAATATACAAAATATGTATAAGAAAATAAATATATGAATAATGTACATAGTATACATAGGTATTATAAACAATAGTAGCCCAAATGGCCACATTTCACACCTTAACTCTGATTTATATGAAACAACCTCCATTTTAAAGATTATTTAATTTGGATTACAATGAAAGTGAGTTTGATGAATTTTGTATTTTGGCGGAGAAGATATTTATCTTACAAGTTGAGATTTTGCAACTTTTTGAGAATGTTGTAATTTACACAACACACCATGATTTTTCTTGTAATTATTTTTATTTTTTTTACAAAAGGTTCTTAAGAAATCATTTTGATTTGGAAATAATCTAGTGATAAATAAATTAAAGAAAAGAATGTGTATTATATATAATAGTGTACAGATGACGTATACAGGTGATAAATGATTTTCTGGAATTTTTGGACTTATCTCCCCCTACTTTATTCCTTGTCGATCCAAGAAAAGTCTTGACCTTCTCTCAGGTCTTAGTCAGCTTGTATCTATTACTTGCATACAATCTTTCATTTTCTTTATTTTCCCTTTATTTTCTTTTTTTATTAATATTAGTTGAAAATAGTGATAAATATACAATATTTACATAAGAATTAGGGTTAGTAAGATAATAGAATTATTGGTATTTACAAGAGTTTTCTAAGGGATTTTTAGCTGAAATAACTGAATAAAGATGATGAAATGCATATTCATTAGCTAGCCATTTGGAATAGGTAAAGTTAGAGCCTGGAACACTATGTGGTGGTTGCTTTACAGGTTTCAGTCCTTATGAGCCCTGACCTCTGCCTTTTCTTTCGCCAAGTGTTGCTCCATTGCTTAGGATGGATGTTATATTGTTAGTTAGGATTGGCTTGAACCCTACTACTCTCAACTTTAAACAATATTTCTCGAAATGGCCTTCTTGATGACAGTAATAACATCCATGTGTTCCTGTCTGAGTTGAAGACCTGACCAAAGAGGTACTAGCTCTTGTTGTTGAGTCGCGAGGGTATAGTGGAGGTCCAAAGAAACCCCACTCTTCTTGATAATTCTTGTCCCAATGTATATGACGAGCTTATATTGGAACCATTTGTATGATAATAATGGTCTCTACTATTATAATTTGCCTTGCCACATCTTATCTGAAGAACAACTAATTTTCATAATAGGTCCCTTAGTACAAATAGGGTTATGTACCATGGCTATCTTAACAATCATACCTCTATTAATTCAAATGATGAATAATAGAGGTTAGTGCTTGTATGATATCTAAAAGGTTAGAATGAGGGCTCATCGAGCACAATCAAGGGACTGTTCAGAGAAGATCTCCAACCTGAGAAAGTGATGGCAATTCTTTCTTTAAGGTTTGATATCTAACCGACCTCTTGATGCAGGTCCTCTACATTAGAATAGAGATTCAGAGGTATTGGATAAGTTAGGTCAAAGAGTTGACTTAACGAGATTGAGATAACCAAGACCTATGTCATATACTATCACGATATAGGCATGTATTATCTGACTGGAGACAAATTTGTTGCTATATGATTGAGTACGCACGATTGGTAGACTAATAGGTTAAAGATGTAATTAAGGTCTATACACTAGCACGTTGATGTGAAAATAAGGGCATATGACTAATGCGATCTCTCAGAGGGATCATACATGTTCATTACTATACCAGAAGACACGAGCACACTCATGGGATATTGGAATCAAATTCTGTATACGATCGTCTTGATTTGGATGCTTGACTAAATTTGTAGGTACGATATAAGCTTTTGAAAAGTATATGCCTAGGTATAATTTATGATTTTTGAAATTATATGATCGATATCGACACCCAATGATCAAATGAGATACTTGATGATAAAACCCTGAAGAAGACAGTTCGAACGTTCTTCTAGTATGAAACATGTAGAGGTATAGGAATACTCAAGGGTGATTTGATCGTAAATGATTGTATAACCATGACACTTCCATTCTAAGGGGGTGATGAAATAATTTTGGATTTAAGTGACTCCTCTCAATAGAGAAGTAATCTGATCTTAGTCCAAATGTTGGACATTGATCTGAATACAATTCAGATGCAATGAGAAGTTTAGATTTATGACTTTGATTTAATCAAACATCTTTGGGAGGTCCCCTTAGTCTATATTTGAGATATGATCTCAATATCCAAGTCAATACATCGAACATACAACCATCATGTCCTTATCTCATAATATATGTAGAGAAAGTGCATTATTCTTGAAAGAGTTAATAATAATTCCATTGTTAATAATGTATCTAAGTAGTGAGAAAATGGATAATTAAATCTGATTTAATTATTATGAATAATTTGAATGTGATTCATATTATTTGAACACATGAGAATGGACATCCAAGATGATTAAATGCAATTTAATTATCATGGATATGATTAATGTGTATAGCACTATTAATGGATAATATAAATTTGATTTATAATAGTTTAGAGAGAGATAATTCTGATTTATTTTTACAATTTAAAAGTGTATGTGAATTGGATTCACATTGAATAATTAATTGTAAATGCAATTACATTTTGTTTTGGAAGGTTGAATATGATTCACATTCCTTTAATGGCATGATTGAAATTTTTATAAAATAACTTGGAATTATTTTGGTGAATAATTATGCAATAATAGTTATTGCATATGTGAAATATATGGAACGATTTGAGATCTCAACATATATGGAAGAGGAGCCTCCCCTTTCCTTACATAGGGTGGACGAGCAAGTTGAGTGCCCTCAACTCGTGACCAACTACACCATTTTACAGAAGTTGACTTGCTTACCTTCCAATCCATTCAATCTTTGATTATTTGATTTAAATTAAATTATATTTATTGATTTTAATATATTTAACTTATTTTAAAACCAACAAATTTATTGTTTCAAACTAAAATGCAATAAAATCATGGCCATTGATTGAAAGCACAAATTAATGTCAACCATTGGAATTGTGTGCTAATGGACTATGATCTATGGACATCTAAAATAGTATAAATTGAAGGCATGCTCTTACCTTTTATTTTACAACATGATACAAAAACAAATATATCTCTCTTTCATAGACGTCTACTCTCTCTCTTTTCAACTCCTGGCCATCCACATGCCGAGCTAGATATCCTCGTATCCGTCACGTCACCGTTATGCTATCGAATCATCCAATTGTGGATATTCGGATTCTTCTATGCACCTAACTTGTGAACAATATGTCATATTTTGTGAGATGAAATCATGAGACTCCAAGCTTGGATCAACAACATGGATTGCAGGAAGCATGTGTCTCATGAACACCCCCACAAGTACGATCTTCATCAGATCAAACTTGATATAGAAGAATCTCTTATTTTAGAGATTAGCTATCACAACCACACTTAAAGAGGTATTCCTTGAACTTGTTTATAATCTTGATGAAACAATTTGAGAATGATCCTCGAATCATGTGGTTTCATCGCTTTAAATTTTTTAAATTTCTGTTACATCGAGCAACTAGTATGACTAGTTTCTCGATAGCATATGTTGTGATCTTCACGCTTCCAGGATGAACTTAAGGTTTTTCACCATAGACTTCAAGTGGTATCGGATATAGGTTATAGGTTTCAGATATGATCCATAAATCTAAGATTACATGGGCATATTTTATTGTACGAATTTCCATCGCATTTTGTTCCTGTGTACCTATTTTGGGTGATTTGTTCGCCTTATTTACGTGCCTTAAAATGTGAGTTTGTCACATGGATCATGTTCCCCTTATTATTAGCAAATAGTAGGACTTGAGTTTGCATGATTTGGAATAAATTTGCTCATATTATGATCATTTTAGTGGAC
Organism: Ottelia alismoides; assembly: GCA_037367405.1. Classification (NCBI taxonomy): domain Eukaryota; kingdom Viridiplantae; phylum Streptophyta; class Magnoliopsida; order Alismatales; family Hydrocharitaceae; genus Ottelia; species Ottelia alismoides. The sequence goes on along the minus strand of JAZKJV010008820.1, from coordinate 927,996 downwards.
ATGTGTCCACTATTACGAGAATAATGATTTTATACATAATCACGAGATAATCATGGTTTTAAAATACCTATAAATGTGTGTTTATCACTTCAATTCAGTTTCAAATAAAATTATAAAACCAATAAAATTTAGATTTCTTGATTTGGAGTTTATTTGCTCAAGATTTGTTAGTTTTAGTAAACATGTTTCAATTGATAAAAAGTTAAGAAATTTGAATAAGAATGTTGTGATTGCCATTCAATTAGTTCATGAAAATTAGTGGTTAATCTACGGAAATAATTTGTTGTTAAATATTGTGAATATTTAGTAAAGATGATTATTTTGAATGATCATAATCAACATGATAAGATAATTAATCTTGATCAATTTTGTTATAACAGACTTTCTAACAACTTTGTTTCTTGAATATGATTGGGGATTTGCTTAGAAAATCTACTTATAATATTAACCAAAATGGTTTTGGTAATTATTATATGGTATAACTTCATCTTAAAGGTCGAATATAATCTCAAATACAAAATGATCAGATTGCATTATCCTGACCTGAGGTAGATATGGTATCTAGGTAGGGATCGTTGGGTAGCAGGTTGCTCCATGAGCGATCTGTTCCACATCATGTGTGTAGTAGACATGAAAATGGATAAGGAAAAGTAATGTTTAATATGATCATGATGTTTTTTATAATTATTAAATTTTAAATAATACAAATCTTGAGATTATACCATCCTTCAAGTAACAATCAAGATTGTTGGTTGTACCGATTGGATCATTGATTTAATATGATTAAATTAATTATCTAATAATTATCACAATATATATTGCATATAGATTAAAATTCCCTTTGAAGAATTAATTTTGTAAATGTGATTCATAATAATTAATTAGAAATTGAACATGATATGGAGGATCACAAAAGTGACATCCATGGTCTCTCATCAAGATGAATGGTTCCGGATTGTATGTGGGTGATGCATGACCGAGGTGAGAGTCCTGCATACAAACACACAAGGATCGGGCTCTTTGCTTGTTGAAAGAGTAAGGTTGTATGCATAGTGACCCCAACATCGAGTCCTCGCATTATTGGGGTGATATTGGATTGCGCATAGCGAGTATATTTCATGTTGACGGTTCGTAAAATTAATAATGGGTCAACATCATCTTAAGGGTTGGGGCTCAAGTGTTAAAGATTGAATTAGGAAACACAAGTTGGACTTGCAAGGCGGAATGAGTTCCTAATTCTTTTTATCGAAGTTACAAGTTCTCATATTATTGGGATGTAACAAAGGAAGGAAAGGCGATCCCATATATTGCTTGAGATATAATAGTAAGTATGTCTCTTACTTACAAACTAAATAAGGGAATAAACTTTTAAAGTTAACTAGGTAAGGCAAATTTTATATAAAATCCGTAATCAAGGTAAAATATGTATTTGTCCTAGTATTCTTATTTCAGATAACCTACATTAAATCACTCAAAATTATACTCTATAATAACCAAAAACATATCATGGATTGGATCTGTGATCATGATATTGTACTTGAAATTGGACACATAATATATGTGGTTGCAATGTGCAAGTTTTCTCATAATGATGAGAAATAATAATTAAATAGACAATAGGATAACAATCTTGGGTTTGTATGCCTCTATAGTCTTGATCTCTCATCGAATGTGCTTAGGAAGTATCACATCTATAATGATCGCAATTATAAAAAATGCTCATAAATCCTATGATGATGTTCTATCATGCATATGTGCTCTGAACATTTGATCATGAATGACATGGTACACTACATTACGTAGAATTGGATGTTGAGTACCTGCCTGAACCAAAAGTCTTTAAGAGTTAAGATGGATGTAGATACAATGAGTGTCATCATTCTACTATCTATACTAAAGTAATTCATGAAGCTTGATAATATTCACATAGTATGAATTGGATGAATAACACATATAAATATTGAAATGCTCTTATATTTAAGTATTCTAAATTCAACATAAGAGGTCATTTATCTTAAGCAATGGTTGTTTATAGATAAAGGAAGCGCAATGGAAGCATGATTCTCACCCAAGTAAGAAGGAAAGTCAAAGAGTTGACTATACTTTTGTGTTTTCCACACATATGACTACCAAAGAGTTGCATGCATGTCAACATTATAATAAGCCGATGTACTGATAGTATGACTACCTAGACTATCTACGATCCTTAGAGAAAGACTTGAATAGTTCATCAGAATAATTTACATATAGTCAATGAAATTGACTTACTAATAAATAAAATCAAGTCTAATAATTGTATCTCATTCTTCTATCACCACTTGCAATTGTTGCATATGATTTAGAAGACTAGAAAAATTGATCTTAAGGTTTAATAGTCAACTAGGTAGATGTTGATGCAATTGTTGCATCAATCTATATTGGATAGATAGACTACATATTTTCAGCGGGAGATCCCTTATTTTTAAAGAATGTCTTCATGACCTAGATATTAGAATACATTAATTGTTTATTTCTAAATGTTAGAAATAAACATGCATTCGGGAACAGACATGTCATAAAAAGTTATGAAAGATATATTTTAGATAGTAATCTAACATCGAGAGGACTCTACTAAATTAGAAAATTAATGAATGATTCATTAACATTTCAAAGTACTGAAATGTTAAGCCATACAAGATCAAAAGGACGATAAAGATCATTTAACAATGATTAAGCATCTAGCCTTGGACACATATCTATTGATGAAATCAAGACTCGTAAGAGATGAAACATTATATTGTCTGAAATTTCAAATCTTACATACTTGTGAATATTGTATACACCCTTCTCTGAGAATGGTAAAAGATGCCAACGTATTCAAGATCTCATATATATTGGGGTGTGTGGATCATCTATATCATAATAACAATAATGATATGCGATATCTATTTAAGATTTTTGTGATATGAGATTTCTACCTTCACCGTAGAAACCTTTAAAATGTTCAAAGATTTCACAATTTTGGTTTAGAACCAAAGTTAGAAGGAAGAAGAAATGAATTTTATCTAACCAAGGAAGCAAGTACCTATTAGATTAATTCAAAGAATACCTTATGGAGAAAGGAATATCACTCCTCTCTCACTTCTCCTAATGCACTTCAACTTAATTGAGTTGCAGGGGATGTAATTAGATCATGTGTGACATGATTTAATCGATGATGACTTTTAGCATAATTACCTCTTTGTTTTCATATATATATGTAGCAGAGATTGTATTATATATCCTTAATAAGATTCCATGCACATATGAACCCATGAATTCTCATAAGTTATGGTTTGGAACCAATCTTAGTGTTTAATACATGAGGATTTAGGTTTTCTTGGTCCATGACCATGTCATGATTGCATGTAAGATGGAATTTAACACTAGAGAGTTATAATTCATTAGTAATATAAAAGGATGGTATTGGATACCTAGTTTATGACCTTGAGATTTTTAAATGATCTCATCTCTAAGAATATGTTTCTAAGAGGATGACTTTCTTGAGAATCAAGAAAACAAAGAAGTAACAGAAATCATTGACTCTTTAGAGGATAACGAGGCTCCAAGAATAAGAAATTAAAAGGATAATTAAAGATGAAACACTAATACCTATTAAAATTAGTTTGAGGGTGGTAAGACCACCTAGAGGCTATTGATTCCTTGTGTTAGAGAAATCTGACGATGATCTGACATCATATGATGAAGCTTCTAAGGATCACGACATGGAAAGATGGAGGTTAGAAATACAATCAAAAGTAGATTTCATATACAAGTGTTGTATATGGACCCTTGAGGATCCACCTATAAGGGTAAGACTAGTTAGGAGTAAATGGATCTCCAAGAGAAAGATGGAATCTTATTAGAAGGAAGAGACCTTCAAAGCAATGATCATATCCAACAAATACACACTAAGAGAGGACATCTCTTGCGATGAGTCGTTCTCTTCACCAACCTTAAACTCGTTCGAATATTTCTCATTATAGCTACACAACTTAACTTGGCATTTACAAGATGGAAATCAATATTGCATTCCTCTATGATTACCTCAACGAGGATATTCATATGAAGTAGCCCAAGGGCTTCATAGTTGAGGAAGGCAAAATATATAAAAGAACTCCATTGTTGGACTGAAATAAGTTTAGAGAAGTCGGAACATAAGATTTAATGAAATTATATATGTTATGATTTTATAGAAAATCTTGATGAACCATGAGAAGCTTATTGGGAGTGTCATTGTGTTCATTGTGCTAAATATGGATGAAATCCCAATCATTTGGAATTATATATTGGACATGCGAGCCCACGACGAGCCATTTTGCAATAAATGTTATTGCAAATATCATTCCCTGATCTGATATGAAGAATAACTAATTTGCATAATAGGTTCCTTAGTACAATTAGGGTTATGTACCTTGGCCATCTTAATAATCATACAGATGTTGATTCAACTATTGAATCATAGAGGCTGGTGCTTGGATGAATATCTAAATGGTTAGATTGAGGACTCATCAAGCACCATCAAATGATTGTTAAGAGATGATCTCTAGCCTGAGTAGGAGATGGCAATCCTTATCTCTAAAGCTGATATCTGACCGACCTCTTGATGCAGGTCCTCTGCATAGGAATAGAGATTCGGAGGTGACAGACTAGTTAGGTCAAATAATTGACTTAACGAGATCGAGATAACCAAAGTCCTATATTGTATGCTGTCATGATATAGGCATGCATCCTCTGACCGGAGACAGACGTGTTATTATATGTCTGAGTATGTACATTTGGCAGACCAATAGGTTGATGACCTAATCAAGGTCTATACACCGGCGCGCTGGTGTGCATATAAGGGCATATGAGTAATACAATCTCTCAAAGGGATCATACAGGTTCACTACTGAACCGGAAGACATGAGCTCACTCATGAGATATTGGGAAGAATAAAATTTTGTGCGCACGATCGTCTCGCTTTGGAAGCTTGACTGAATTTGTTGGTTTGATATATACTTTTGGAAAGTATATGATCAAAACCTAGGTATGATATATGCTTTTGGAAAGTATATGATCGATACCGACTCCCAATGATCGAGTGAGAAACTTACTGATAAAACCATGAAGTAGACAGTATAAAGTTGATCCAATACTTCGGGTTTAATCTGAGTCTTCATGTATGCAGGATGTACAAGTATTGGGAATACCTGAGGGTGATGTGATCATAAACGATTGTATAACCATGACGCTTCCATTCCTAGGGAGTGATGAAACGGGTATGGATTTTAGCGACTCCTCTCCGTAGAAAAGTAATCTAACCTTAGTCCAAATGTTGGACATTGATCTGAATGTGATTCAGATTCAATGAGAAGATTAGATTTATGATCTTGATTTAATCAAGCATCTATGAGAGGCCCGCGATATGGATTTGAGATATGATCTCAATATCCAAGTGACTATACGTGGAACAATACAATCGCCCTGTCCTTATCTCGAAGTATCTGCGGAGAAAGCGCATTATCCTTGAAGGAGTTCATGGATAATTCAATTGTTGATATATGTATCCAAGCATTGAGAAAATAGATAATTAAATGAGATTTAATTATCATGAGTAATATGAATTTGATTCATATTATGAAGAGAGTTATCTAAGATAATTGAATGAGATTTAATTATCAAAGATGTAAATAATGTGAATGTGATTCATATTATTTGGACATAAGAGAAATGAGATCCAAGGTGATTCAATATGATTTAATTATCATGGATAAGAATAATGTGGATAGCAATATCCATATTAATCAAATATATTATAAATGTGATTTATAATATATAAGAGAGAGATGTTTGTAATTTAAATTTGTTAATTAAATGTTAATATGAATTGGATTCACATTGGACATTAAATTGAAAATGTAATTTACATTTTATTTTGGGTTGTGAATGTGATTCACAAATTTCCAATGGCATGATTGCAATGTTCACAAAATAAATTGGATTTATTTTTGTGAAATAATTTGCAACAAAAGTAGTTGTAAATATTGGAGAGAATCATGGGAATGTAATCTCATGTAATAGGAAAAGGGCATCCACCTTCCATATAGGAAGAGTGGACGACCACAATTCCATAAGGAATGTGGTGGCCGTCAACCCTCCTTGTGGAAGGAGGTTTTCCTCCTTTCCTATTTCTCCAAAGGAGATTGATTTAATATAAATCAAATTATATTTGATATATATATATATATATATATATATTTGATTTTTTATTAAATTAATTGTTGTTGTGATTTTAGCAACAAATCATGACCATTGAAAGAAACACAAATCAATGTGAACCACTGGATTTGTGTTGTCACATGGATTGAGATCCATGGATCCCAAAACCCTATAAAAGGAGAGGCACCCCATTGCTCTTCTTTACACACAATGCTTGAGAATCATACCTCTCTCCCTCTTTCTCTCTCTCTCTCTCCCTCTCATGGCCGTCCACCATGGATGCCCTAGAGAGGCTCTCCATCACCGCAGCGTCGTCGTTATGCTGCCCGATCGTCTGCTCGCGGATCTCCGTTTACTTCGGTGCGCCTCACTCGTGAAGAAGACATCGGATCTCGTGTGTCGAGATCAGGAGATCCGTCGCTTGGATTATCAACATGGGTTGTGAGAAGCACACGGTTCATCCCTGCGCTCTCAAGCGTCTCCTCCGTCGGATCGGACTTGAGACAGAAGGTCTCTTCGTTTAGAGACTCGATCACAACCACGCTTTAAGAGGTAGTCGTATTACTTGATTGTGGTTTAGACGAAACGATCCGAGAAGTGTTCTTGGATTATGTGGTTTCGTCGTATGAAATTTTTTTACATTCCGCTGCATCGAGCAACTAGTGCGACTAGTCGCTCCTCGTCGTATTCGATACGACGCTCACGCTTCCGTGATGCGTTTGAGGATCTAACCATATCCTTCAAGTGGTATCAGAGCCTTAGGTCGATGGTTTCTTATATGATTCGCAAACTGAGGACAACTTGGGTTCGTTAAGGTCGCGAAAGTTTTTATCGCATTTGATTTCGCAGATCTATTTAGTAAATAATTTCGGCCGTATTTAAAATGTTTAAGCATGAATTATTTTTGGATTTTTTTCCCCATTAAATAAGGAAAGAATAGGATCTGAGTTTGCGTAAATCGGATTTCGTATGCTCGAGATATGGTTGTTTTAATGAACATGTATGCACTGTTGCGGGAACTGTAGATCTGAACGTAATTAAAATGTTAATTACTGTTCAGACTGCCTCTAAATGCGTGAAACATCACTTGGGTTTTGTGCTAAATCAAATTAGCAATATATGAAAATTGATTTTGTCTAATTTGGATTTAATATGATTGAAATATGCTCATTTTAGTAAGAGGGGGTCACTGCTGAAATTTTGTCCTAATCAAGAACCATGTGATTGTCAATTAATGAAATCAATTGTTAATTTCGAAAAATAATTATGGAAAATATTTGAGAAATATAATAAGATTATTATTTCCTTAATTGACTTGGCCCCAATCAATTAATTGATTAGATTTGATCTAATTCATAATTGGAATCACAATCATCAAACTCCTTGCTTGAATAGGATTGGGAATTTGTCTAGCAAATTTCCTTATAATCAAAAATTGTTTTTGATCACTATATGGTATAATTTCGGTAGAAGAACCGATGATAATCTCAAGTACAAATTGATCTATTTGGCATTATCCTTTCCCGAGGCGGATATGGTGTCTAGTCGAAGATCGTTGGGGTAGCGGGTTGCAACGTATGTGGTCCGTCCCACTCTCGTCGGTACTAGCCATGACAACGGGTTGGGTCTGGATAATGCCGAAGAAATCAAGATGTATTTTCTAATTATTAAAATACGAATTAAAACGTACTTTGAGATAATACCATATATATATATTCAAGTATTGCAATCAAGTTTGATTGATTGGATTGGATTGATAATTAATTTAATATGATTGAATTAATTATATCCAATTAAACCACTCTATTATGAATAGAGTTATTATTTCCCTTGGAAGAATTAATTATGTGAATATGATTCATGATAATTAATTAGATTTTGAATATGATATGGAGGATCACATAAGTGACATCCATGGTCTCCCGTCAAGGCGAAGGGTTCCGTCGCCAGATATTATTTGTACGAGACGCCTGTCCGAAGTGATAGCTCCTGCATATGATCCATTTGGATTGGGCTCGTCGCTTCTCGAAAGAGTAAGGACATACGCGTAGTGACCCCAATATCGAGTCCTCATATTATTGGGGCGATATTGGATTGTGCATAGCGAGTTGTATTCTTGTTGACGGTTGGTTCAATTAATGACGGGTCAACATCACTTTAGGGGTGGTGGGCCCGGGTGTTAAAGACCGAATTGGGAGATGCAAGTTGGACTTGCAAGGCGGAATGTGTTCCCGCTTCTTTTTATCCGAGTTACAAGTTCTCATATTATTGGGATGTAACAATGATAAGGAAGGAGATCACAGATCTTGCTTGAGATATAATGGTAAGTATATCTCTTACATTGAAAGTGATTAAGGGAATGAACTTTCATTGTTGACATTGCAAGACAACTTTGATATAGAAATTCCTAAATCAAAGTAAATTACATATTTATGCAAATTTCTTATTTCAGATAATCCTTCTTTAATCCCACTCAATGTTATAGTCAATAATAACCAGTAGAATATCATGGATTGGACCTATGATCCAGATATTGTACTTGCAATTAAACACATAATGTACGTGGTTGCAATGTGCATGTTTCCTCATAATAATGAGGAATGATAATTAAATAGACAATAGGACTAAAACCCTAGGGTTTGTATGTCTCTATAAGTCTTGATCTCATCGAATGTACTTTTGAAGTGACATGTCGATAATGATCATAATTATCAAATAATCCTTATAAAATCTAAGAAGATGTTCTGGCATACATATGTGCTCTCGACATATAATCATGAATGACATGGTTCTCTGCATTATGCAGAATGGTGACTCTATAGAAGATAACGTATTCAGATTGTTTGAGTACCTACCTGAACCTATGTTTTTAAGAGTTTAAATGGATGTAGATACGATGAGTGTCATCATTCTACTATCTATACTCTAGTCATTCATGAAGCTTCATAATATTCATATTGTGTAAATTGAATGAAACATGTACTCTTATATTGAAATTTTTGATTTTAACATAAGAGATCCTTAGTCTTGAGCAATGGTTGCTTATAGATAAAAGGAGCGCAGTGGAAGCATGGGTTGGACCCGAGTAAGAAGTATGGTAAAAGAGTTGATTGTACACATCTATGACTTCCATATGTCATCCAAAGAGTTGGATGAATGCCAATATTGCAATAAATTGATGTGTTGATAGTATGACTATCAAGTCTGTCTAGAATCCTTAGAGAAGGACTCGGATAGAGCATCAGAATAATCTACATTTAGATCTTTGAAATCGACTTGCTTATTGAATAAGATTAAGTCTTGTAATTGTATCTCAATCATCTACAACACTTGCAATGAGTTGCATATGTTTTAGAAGACTAGAAAATTTGATCTTAAGGCTTATAGTCATCCACATAGATATTAATGTAATTATTGCAACAATCTCTATTGGATTGAAAGGCTTCATAATTTCAGTGGGAGAGACCTTAGTCTTAGAGAATGCCTCTATGACCTAGACATTAGAATACACTCATTGTTTGTTTCTAAATGTTGGAAATAAACACGAAATCTGAATGGACCTATCATAAAGAGTTATGATGGAGATATTTCAGATAGTAATCTAAAATATAGTGGACTCCACTAAAATTAGAAAATTAATGAATGGTTCATTAACATTTCTAAATATTGAAATTAAACGTTAAGATCAATAGGAGGATGGAGATCATTTGACAATAATCTAGCATCAAGCTTTGGACATTTGCCTATCGATTTGATCAATAGACTAGTAAGAGATGAAACTTTAGAATGTCTAAAATTTTCAAAACTTACATACTTATGAATATTGTATTCAAAGTAAAATTGTCCAATACACCCCTTCTTTGGGAAAGGTGTAAGATGTCAAGGTATTCAGAATCTCATACATATTGATGTATGTGAATCATCTATATCATAGTAAACATTATGGATATGTGATATCTATTGATGATTATTTGTGATATGAGATTTCTTCTCTTCACTTAGAAAAACTTTGAAATGTTCAAAGATTTCACAATTTGGTTTAGAACCAAAGTTTGAAGGAAGATGAAATGAATTTGGTCTAATCAAGGTAGCTTGTAACTTATTAGATGAATTCAAGGAATACCTTATGGAGATGTGAATATCATTCCTATCTCAATCCTCCTAATGAACCTAACTCAATAGAGTTGTAGGGAGATACAATTGATCATGTATGACATGATTTAATCAATGACAAATCTTAGCATAATTATCTCTTAGTTTCCAGGTATATATATATATGTAGTAGAGACTACATTGTATATCCTAATAAGGTTCCAAGCTAGTAAGCTGGAATCTAGCACCAGAGAGTGCTACTTTATTAGGAAAAATAAAGGATGGTATTCGATACCTACTTATGACCTTGAGATTCTTAAAAGATCTCATCTTTGAGAATATGATTCTTATAGGATGACTCTCTTGAGAATCAAGATGAAAATGAAGTAAAGGAACTCATTTAATCTTGAGATGATAATGAGGCTCCTTGAATCGGAAACTAAAAGACAATTAAAGATGAAACACTAATACCCCCTTCAAATAAGTTTGATGATGGGTTCCATGTGTCAGTTGAATCTGATAATGATCTGACTTCATGTGATGAAGCTCCTGAGGATTATGACATGGAAAGATGGATGTTAGCAATAAAAGTCTAATGTAGACTTCATATATAAGTGTTGTATATGGACCCTCGAGGATCCACCTATATGGGTAAGACCCATTAAGGTGTAAATGGATCTTCAAGAGAAAGAGGGAACCTAAGAAGGTAGAGACCTTCAAAGCACGGTTCATAGCCATAAGCTACACACTGAAGAGAAGGCATCGCTTGCAATGAGACTTGCTCTCCAGTGACCTTGCTTTAAACCATCAGAATATTGCTAACTATAGCTACACATCTGACTATAGCATCTTCATGATGTGAGTCAAGATTGCATTCCTCTATGAATTCCTCTCTGAGGATATTCATATGAAGTAGCCCTAGGGCTTTATGGTTGAGGAAAGCAAGGTGTGCAAGCCAAAGAAGTCCATCTTTGGACTCAAATAAGCTTCTTGTAGTTGGAACATAGATTTGATGAAATTATAAATGTTATGATTTCAGATAGAATCTTGATGAACCATGTCAAGCTTAGTGGGAGTGCCAATGTGTTCATCGTGCTAAATGTAGATATTATTCTAATCATTTGAAATGATATAAGGATAATAATAAGTGTTTTATAATTTGATTGTTTCACACCATGAGATATTATCTCAAGGATACCTCTTAGATCTTAATTCTGATGTCGTTCAGAAGCAAAGAGAAGAGGGTATTGGGACTGTCGCATTAGTAGTACACCTTGGACTTATTCCATTTTCTGGAAATTTCCAAGAAAAGCTTCCTTCCCTTAAGATGTGGTAGTGATCTGTCTAAAGGGATAGCACCTCAAAGAGTTGAGGGAGTGAATGCTAGAACTTCTTGCACTTGTGCATCGGTTACGAGAAGCTGAAGTGTATGGTGGATGTGTACAAAAGCCATATGTCTGCCATGCAGTGGGAGTAGTAAACTATTACTAATCCTACTCTGGAAATAAAACACTTGATTGCAGTAATAACAATATCTTCAAAGATGATGAAACTTAGAGATAGTGATCTCAACGTCTTATCTTTAAAAGTTTTAGACCTTGTAGATGGTGATCTATAAGGATCTTAATTGTAGATACCTTAGGAGATAGAGATCTCCAGGTTTGAAGATATTATAATAAGGATTATGGAAATACTGATTATAATAATTATCGAGCTAAAGTGTTAATGACACTATAACAAAATTGAGTATTGGTTGCATAAGATGCAACATTCACATTGGATGCGAGCACTGTTACTGAGGATATGCAAGTGTCGTAAAAGGACTCGGCGTAGTCTTTTGGGAATAGAGTGATTGATCAGCTTACCTATCTATTTTCTAAATAGCCTATGATTGTCACATGAGTGTGGGTTTAAATCATTAGCCCATTAATGGCTCTTTGGGCTAGTGGGAGATTGTTGGACATGCGAGCCCACGGCGAGCCATTCTGCAATAAATGTTATTGCAAATATCATTCCCTGATCTGATATGAAGAATAAATAATATGCATAATAGGTCCCTTAGTACAATTAGGGTTATGTACCTTGGCCATCTTAATAATCATACAGCTGTTGATTCAACTATTGAATCATAGAGGCTGGTGCTTGGATGAATATCTAAATGGTTAGATTGAGGACTCATCAAGCACCGTCAAATGATTGTTAAGAGATGATCTCCAGCCTGAGTAGGAGATGACAATCCTTATCTCTAAAGGCTGATATCTGACCGACCTCTTGATGCAGGTCCTCTGCATAGGAATAGAGATTCGGAGGTGTCAGAATAGTTAGGTCAAAGAATTGACTTAACGAGATTGAGATAACCAAAGTCCTATATCGTATGTTGTCATGATATAGGCACGCATCCTTTGACCGGAGACATATGTGTTACTATATGTCTGAATATGTACATTTGGCAGATCAATAGGTTGATGACCTAATCAAGGTCTATACACCGGCGTGATGGTGTGCATATAAGGACATATGAGTAATACGATCTCTCAAAGGGATCACACAGGTTCACTACTGAACCGGAAGACATGAGCTCTCTCATGAGATATTGGGAAGAATCAAATTCCGTGCGCACGGTCGTGTCGCTTTGGAAGCTTGACTGAATTTGTTGGTTTGATATATACTTTTGGAATGTATATGATCAAGACCTAGGTATGATATATGCTTTTGGAAAGTATATGATCGATACCGACTCCCAATGATCGAATGAGAAACTTACTGATAAAACCATGAAGTAGACAGTATAAAGTTGATCCAATACTTCGGGTTTAATCTGAGTCTTCTAATATGCAGGATGTACATGTATTGGGAATACCTGAGGGTGATGTGATCATAAACAATTGTATAACCATGACGCTTCCATTCCTAGGGAGTGATGAAACGTGTATGGATTTTAGTGACACCTCTCAGTAGAAAAGTAATCTGATCTTAGTCCAAATGTTGGACATTGATCTGAATGTGAATCAGATGCAATGAGAAGATTAGATTTATGGTCTTGATTTAATCAAGGATCTATGAGAGGCCCGCGATCTGGATTTGAGATATGATCTCAATATCCAAGTAACTATACGTGGAACAATACAATCGCCTTGTCCTTATCTCCATGTATCTACGGAGAAAGCGCATTATCCTTGAAGGATTTCATGGATAATTCTGTTGTTGATATATGTATCCAAGCATTGATACAATGGATAAATAAATGAGATTTGATTATCATGAGTAATATGAATTTGATTCATATTATGAAGAGAGTTATCTAAGACAATTGAATGAGATTTAATTATCAAAGATGTAAATAATGTGAATGTGATTCATATTATTTGGACATAAGAGAAATGAGATCCAAGGTGATTAAATATGATTTAATTATCATGGATAAGAATAATGTGGATAGCAATATCCATATTAATCAAATATATTATAAATGTGATTTATAATATATAAGAGAGAGATGTTTGTAATTTACATTTGTTAATTAAATGTTAATGTGAATTGGATTCACATTGGACATTAAATTGAAAATGTAATTTACATTTTATTTTGGGTTGTGAATGTGATTCACAAATTTCCAATGGCATGATTGCAATGTTCACAAAATAAATTGCATTTTTTTTTGTGAAATAATTTGCAACAAAAGTTGTTGCAAATATTGGATAGAATCATGGGATAATGTAATCTCATGTAATAGAAAAAGGGCATCCACCTTTCATATAGGAAGAGTGGACGGCCACAATTCCATAAGGAATGTGGTGGCTGTCCACCCTCCTTATGGAAGGAGGCTTGCCTCCTTTCCTATTTCTCCAATGGAGATTGATTTGATATAAATCAAATTATATTTGATATACATTTGATTTTATATTAAATTAATTGTTGTTGTGTTTTTAGCAACAAATCATGACCATTGAAAGAAACACAAATCAATTTGAACCATTGGATTTGTGTTGTCACATGGATTGAGATCCATGGATCCCACATCCCTATAAAAGGAGAGGCTCCCCATTGCTCTTCTTTACACACAATGCTTGAGAAGCATATCTCTCTCCCTCTTTCTCTCTCTCTCTCCCTCTCATGGTCATCCACCATGGATGTCCAAGAGAGGCTCTACATCGCCGCAGCGTCGTCGTTATGTTGCCCGATCGTCTGCTCGTAGATCTCCGTCTACTTCAGTGCGACTCGCTCGTGAAGAAGACGTCGGATCTCGTGTGTCGAGATCAGGAGATCCGCCGCTTGTATCATCAACATGGATTGCGAGAAGCTCGTGGCTCATCCCTGCGCTCGCAAGCGTCTCCTCCGTCAGATCAGACTTGACACTGGAGGTCTCTTCGTTTAGAGACTCGATCACAACCACGCTTCAATTGGTAATCCTATTACTTGTTTGTGGTTTAGACGAAACGATCCGAGAAGTGTTCTTGGATCATGTGGTTTCGTCGTATCCGTTGCATCGATCAACTAGTGCGACTAGTCGCTCCTCATCGTATTCGATACGACGCTCACGCTTCCGTGATGCGCTTGAGGATCTAACCATATCCTTCATTATATAAGGATGATAATAAGTGTTTAATGATTTTTCCATACCTTGAGATATGCCTTCAAGGATGCCTCCTAAATCCTAGTTCTGAAGGTCATCAGAAGCAAAGAAAAGAGAGTATTTGGATCGTCACATTAGTAATACATCGTTGACTTGTTCCATTTTTGGAATACCCAAAGGAAGGCTTCCTTACCTTATGATATGGTACTGATCAATCTGAAGGGATAACATATCAAGTGTTTTTGTTGCTAAAACTACTTGACTTTGTGCTTCAGTTAAGAGAAGCTTGGCGTATGCTAGATGTGTACAAAAACCAGATGTCTGTCATGTAGTGGAAGTTGTAAACTATTGTAATCCTATTGTGGAGATACAATAGTTGTTTGCAGTATTAATAATATCTTCAAAGATGGCAATACTTTTGAGATAATTACCTCAAAGTCTTATCTTCAAGAACTTAAGACTTTATAGATAGTGGTCTAAAAGATTTTAATTGTGAATGCCTTATACGACTTAAGACTGGGCCTTAGTCTTAGGAGAAAGAGATCTCCGAGATTAAGGGTATTCTGATAGTGATAATCAAAATTACAAACTAGTTATAAAAATTATCGAGTTAAAGTGTCAAAGACACTAAAACTGCCTTAAAATTGAGTTGATTGCATAAGATGCAACATTCGCATTGGATGCAAGCATTGTTACTAGGACATATGCAAGTAATGTAAAAGGACTTAGCGTAGTCTCTTGAGAATAGAGTGACTGGTCATCTTACCTGGCTACTTTTCTAAATAGATTATGATCATCACATGAGTGTGGGTTTAAATGATTAACCCATTAATGGATCTTTGTGCCAGTTGGATATTGTTGGAGATTCAAGCTCACATTGAGCCATTATGCAAAAAATGTTATTGCAAATTGATGAGTCTACGATTCTCATTCTTTATTCTTTTATTTTAGCCCTTTCTTTTAGCAAGAGCACTTATAAATACAGTAAATACAATAACTTAGCATTTTACATGACATTGTTAATATCTCATATTAAGCATTCATTTTGTAAAAATAAAAGAATACAGTGAGAAGAAAAAGAATGATGCATTTAGAATAAATACAGAGTGACCCAAACCTCAAGAGTAGGTCAAGCCTTGACCGGATCGCAAAAAGAATGAGTAGAGAGAGATAAGGGTACATTTTGTATTGTACATATCACCTATACTGGTACAAAATATATATTTATTTATTTTAACAATATATAAACATTTTATCATTTTTACATACTTGTAGATAGCCCAAATAATGCACAAAAATAATATAAAATTAAGAAAAACAAAATAAAAATAATAATAAAATCCAATACATCCTTGTACGAAAGACACATGTATATAATACAACCCGTATTTATTCTATAACTTTAATTAATTTATAAAAATAGAATAAAAAGAATTTTGTATACAAAAAAGTATTTTGTAAATAAATAAAATAAAATATAAAAATTATTTTTTGGTAAAAATAATAAAAAAACTTCTACAAAATATATAGGTATATTATACATGTATATAATACTATATACTGTATATACATTATATTAATTTTCATTAAAACAGATAAAAATCACAAAAAATAGCTTACAAAATAATAAACATTTTTTTATTTTTTACACTTTTTAATTTAAAATCATTACTAATTTTAGTTTAATTTTCGTTTATTTTTCTAAATCTTGAATTTCTATTGGGCCACGCAAGATTGTTGTCCATGGTCAACGTCTCCTGCTAGCCGAGTCGGGTCCACCGTCGCAATGTTGGAGCTCCTTCTCCATTTTTTCCTGATTGGATCCAACCTTCGATTGCTTCGATTATTATGCCCAATTACAACCCCGATATCCACAATCCTCACGGATCCCTAGGCGTATTTGGATCATCCTAGGGTTTCTCTCCACGCTCCGATTTTTTGGACCCTCGAGCATCCTATATAAGACCCTCTTCCTTGCCTCCAGTGTTGCAACTCGTTCCTCGTGCCACCACAGACCCCTAACTACTTCTAGGAGAGTGACAACTTCTTAGAGGTGCCCTTGGAGTGTCATATGGAGTTCCAATTGAGTGTGTCTCATCGCATCATTAGAGAGATTCCGCGAGAAGCTTCTCAGCATGCGTAGCTTAATCGAGGCCATAACCTAGCCGACCACCTTCGCCTGAAGTTCTTGTTTTCACCATTAGCTACAAGAATCACTCCTATCACTTGCACTTTCCATTCTGATTCAATCTTCCCTTTTGTCATAACCGCACGATTCCCTGCACCGACCTATTAGTCTGAGCCTCACCTTCGACATCTACTAGCATAGATCGAACTCTCGACTCACCCCTCACCTTCCTACGCGACCTGACCATCCTTAGGCCTGCTCATTAGGGAGAGATTAAGGATGAGACCTTCATCCACCATTTCCGTTGGAGGTTGACCCTCATCCGCCGTTGCTTCCTTTGTTATTCATGCAAAATTCTTCGAGCCTTGAATATATCCTACAATTTTGAATGCACAAAGATAGGCATCTAGAGCATCTGTTGCTCAGGCGGAGTAGTTCTATTCGGACCACCCTCGCCCCGCTCATCCGCCTTTCGACCATCCTATTCAACCATGTCCGTTTGTCTCTGAACACTTCCATGGCCATGATGGATGTATGTACAACCGCATTAGTGCATTGGATATCTGATATCGCTCTGTTGAAGTTCGCAATGCACAAGTTCATTATTGCGCTCCATTCGGTGTTTTGCTCCAGATTCGATCCTAGCCCTTGGTTTGTTATTCATCTCGACACTGGTATCGAATCTGGACCCACCGTCTGCATTGCCCGATCATCATAGTCTGCAAGCCATTGGATCTGACCATGTGTGTGATCCAACCACTCATCTACGCCACCCCCTCATCCGTTGGATCAACCTTGTAGGAGACAGCTGACACGCTCGTCCATGATATAATTAGAAGCATTATATGCTTTGCAGAGGATAATCAGAGTCATACGTCAACGATTGTCCACTCGAGTGCCACGTGCCACCCGCATGGGTATATTTCACTTCTTCCCTGATATGTTTCCCTAGTTCGATTTAGTCTAGTAAAAAAAGTTGTAGTTAAAAACATTTACAATATGGACCTAGTGCATGTGCTCTTTGAATTATTTGGATTTTACGTCCTCAACTATTATGTTGATATGGAATAAATGTTGATGTTTTTATAATTGCATTTATCCCCCTATGAGCCTGGGTCACGTATTCCCTATTTGATCCTTGTTATTTATTTTTAATTGCATGTCCTTTATAGAGTGAAATAAATATCAAATTAGCCAAAATATTGCATAAAAATTATAGTTTACTCTTTCTAGTGTGTAGGATTTATGGTAATTTTCTTAGGTGATTTAATTGCATTTTCTATTTTTTAAATTGAAAAACACTTAAAAAGTGTCCTGACTAAATTGCAAAAAATATAAAATTATAAAAAAGTCCTAAAAATTCCATAAAAATACCTGGAGTTGTCTTTTGTTGTGTTTTATCTTCAGTAAAAAGTTTGTTTGAAAAAATCTTTGTAAAAATCCTAAAAAGCACAAAACAAGCAAAATCTTATAAAATCTAAGAAAATTCCAAAAATTGTGTGAGTCCCTATTTAAAGACTTTTGACTATATTTTATCATTAAATTGACATCCAGGACCTTTGAGATTTTTAGATATTTTTAATTTACAAATTAGTCTTTAATGTGTATTGTTTGAAGTTTTTAGCACTGTTCGATTTTTAAAAATTCACAAAAATATTTGAAACATCTAGAAAAATCACCAAAATAGCTTAAAATCCTTAAAACCCAAAAATGTTTTTACTTAATTTTCTGAGCATTTTTTGACTATCTTGAAAATACCGAGAGATTGTTGAGTGTGCCTTGAGTGTTTTGTGCTTGTTTGCCATTTCTTAAAAATAAAAAATTGAAAAAGATAAGAATCACTAAAAAAGATTATTTTCGAATTTTGACTACTCAGTTTTTGAATCGTGCTCCTTGCATTCGATGCTGGTCGCTATAGTAGGTAAATAAATTAGCGAGACAACTTACATCCTTACTTTATTTCTTGAGTGGTTTATTTTTTTCGTTTAGTTAGCCGATTGATTGGGGTCACAATGATTTTTGTTTATTTTGTTACTTAAACCTAGTCACTAGGATACTCGCTAGAATGGTGCCATTGCCGGAGAGCAAGGCTTAGTAGTCATATTTCATTTTTGCTCATTTTTATATCCATTTGTTATAACTACTTTCTGACACTCGTCTGTTTCTCTCTTTGTGTGAGGAATCGCCCAAGGGAGGATTCGGTTTTCTTTTGGAGGAGCTTGCATCCGAGGAGGAGCAGAGGGAGAGAGAGAGTAGATATAGCTGATAGATTATTTTTATTTTTGCAAAAAACTTCTATTATTGTAATCATTAGACACTTTTAGACTTTTGGACATTTAGACTATTCGATGTCTGTTTCGCCGAGTACCGGTGTACTCCAGGGACCTCACCGCAGTTTTTAACGGATTTTTCACGTTTTATTACTATTTGATTTACGAGGATTTGGCCCTTAGATTTAGGACTTCTATCTGTTTATGCTCGTAGTTAGCTCTGGTCTCAACACTTAATTGCTTATCTATTCCTATTTATCATAATTGGTCTAAACTAATATAAATCTTAAAAGTTATCTTGATTAGATATGAGACCACGCACCATGAGGAGTCACATACAATGCTAGTAGGACCCATTTTGCCGGGCATCAAGTGAATCCCAAGACCAGACTCAGGTCTTATATTTGATTACCTAGCGATTGTTCTTCACGTAATAGAAGTTGTAAGCCTAAGGACGTTTTCCTCATGCATCATATAGATAGTTTACTTTCAGTATTTATTTTATGTGTGGATCACCCTGCATACGGGGTGTTGGAGTCAGCTATGCATTTTTATCTCCGCATTCATCATTATGTTTGATCGTGCATCGACTTTTTCGACTTCCTCCCCTTGTTTTGGACTCAAAATAACCAAGGAAATCAGAAAAAATTAGGCATTGTATTATTTCATAAAAATACATAAAAAGAGATAATCATATAAAACAGAGACTTTTAATGCAAACTTTACGCTAAAACAAACTTCATCTAAAAATCTTTGTTTTGGGGAGAGTCACCCCCTCCTTGTTTCATTTATCTACAGCGAGAGAGCAAATGACGCATTAGGATAGAGCCATGCATGAACTCTCTTTAGACTAATAGACTTGTGATTAGTAGTTCTCCAGTGAGGACGTCACCGGGTAGCCGGTAATCGGTATGGGGCTTCCTTAGCAGATTGGTTAGATCAGTAGACGGTAGATGGTCCACACCCATACTGGATGGGAAAAACTAGTTGTGGGATTTGGGATAGTCTCCTGGAAGCATTAGACTCCTAACATCACTCTTAATCACTCCTATAGATGAATTATCATCTAAACAAAAATTGGACAACATTAATGACCAAACATTCATGGCCATCGGCTCATATTGCGTAGATGGAAATGGGGTTTGATTTGTCATCTTGTTTTCATTCCAGATAAAATTTTCATAAATTCCCATATCATGATAATGGTAAGGAGGTCTCTTAGGATACCTCTGGTGGCACCGCTTTCTAGCACTCCTCTCCATTCATTTAAGGCAGCTTTAGAGAGCTCAGACCCGCTCTCTAAACCAGAGTTTGCTACCACTCTTTTCCCCTTGACCACCCTTCTTCTTTACCTAAGGTGCTAGGGCAGAGGCCATCATAGTTATTCGTATATTTGACAGCACCTCAATTGGGGTCTTTTGCCATTGCAAAAACCAATTGCAAGCAGTGAGAATCATACTAATGACTACCCGCAAACTTTTTCTTATATGTTGGATCATGCATCCATCAACGGTACCTTGCTTGATTCCATAGAGACTATGCAACACCAGATTTGGGACTAGGGAGTTTTTACGGCCACAATCAAGAGGGAGCTCACGTAGATGCGAGCTTGTAGAGATGAGCCGTAGAGACTAGACAACGGAGAGATGCCCAGAGCTAACGGAGGACCCGAATACCCAGACGAGCTGCAGGAGATAGCGAGATTACCACGGCCGGTGAGGCACATGCACAACCCTAGTGCAACCCATATGTGGATCCAGCTGCCAGAGATCTTGGGTGACTTTGAGCTTCATGCTCAGACCATTCAGCTTCTACCTAAATACCATGGGCTAGCCACTAAGGAGTCATACCTTCATCTGCAGGAGTTCGAGATGACTTGTAGCACTGTCCACAACTGATTTGTGGACGAGGACATTATCATGTTGATTGCCTTCCCATTCGCTTTGGTTGATCGAGCAACCTATTGGCTGAAGCCTTTATGGAGGGTAACCACCACATGGGAGCACCTCCGGATCGAGTACTTTAACAAGTATTATCACTCAGCTGGACCAATGCATGACTAGATATGATCCACAATTTCACAATGATCTCAAATGATCTATTCCATGAGGTTTGGGATCAATTTAGAGAGCTCATTGACCAGTGTCCACATCATGAAATATCCAAGCCCAACCTTATTCAGAGTTTTTTCTATGGGCTGACATCGGTGCTGCAGGGGCTACTGAACGCCTCATGTGGACGATCCTATTTTGCCAAGGACGAAGACCATGTTTGGGCCATCTGTGAAGAGATGGCAGAGAACTACATAGTGATGTCTGATGAATCCGTGATTCTCACTCTTTATTATTTTTTTAGCTATTTATCTTAGCAAAACATCATGTAGATAAGTATAAATACAATAAGTTAGCATTATGCATACATTTTTTATATTTCATATTTAGCGTGTATTTGTGAAAAAATAAAGAATAAAGAAAAAGGAAGGAGGTATTCAGAATAAATACAGAGTGACTCGAGCCCTACGAGAACGTCAAACATTGACCTGATGTTCAAATAAAATAAGTAGAGGAAGACAGGGCCTACTCTATAATGTACATATCTCTGATCTCGGTTACTAATTATTTTTGACAAAATAAAAATAATTTATCCTTTTTACATGCTTGTATTCTTTCCTAGAAATAAAATAAAAATTAGAAAAATAAAATAAAAATAAAAAAATCATCTCTCACTTGTACATAATACATGCATACATACAACATTCTCTGTTTATTATACACCTGTGCCTGAATAAAAAAAATAAAATAAAATTATTTCAGATTTCTAAAAACATGTTGTAAATAAATAAGATACGAAATGGGAGTATTTGTGTAAAAATAATAAAATGAAAATAATTGTACAAAATTCAAAGGTATATTATACCACTATATACTACTATATATTGTATATACCCTAATTTTTCGTAAAAATACTTGAAACTCATAGAAAAATTCTTTAAAAATTAAGAAACCATTTATTATGTTGAAAGCCTTTTGATTTAAATCACTTATTATCTTTTTACTTAATTTATAAGTATTTTTGTACATTAGAATTCTCTGATTGGTCTACGTCATTTTGTTGACTCGAGTCAATGGTCTCTTTCAGGCCTTGACCCATCCCGAACCTTCTAGCCAGAGCCTATTCTCCCTTTTTTCTCGGTCAGTTCGAGTCTCCTTCTGATCCGAATCTTCGCCCGCACCTTCTCCTGTGATCTAGCATCTTCGTGGATTCCTAGGAAGGCACATATCTTCCTCGGGTTGCATGCCTTTGCCCGATTCTTTCACCCCCCTAGGAAGCCTAAAAGTATCTCCTCCATCCTCCTAGCGTTGCAGCTCGTTCCTCGCCTCTTTTTCCACCATCATCTACCTCAGGTTGATGACCAGAGGAGTCCATCGGAGTGAAGTTTGATAGTGAGGAGACACAGCTCATCCTCGTGGCGAGTGCCCCGCCCTGATAAACCTCCTAGCCTTCCACTACTCGGTCGAGGCCATAACCTCGCTTGCCACCTTCACCTAAAGCTCCAGACAGAGTTCATCTAGAACTTCACGTACCCCTCATTTCCCTTATGTTTTCCTATTTGATCCATTCACGTCATCTAGTGCTGCGACACCTCCGCCTGCTCCGATCAACGAGTCAGAGCACCCACATCCGAACCCATCCATTCAGATCTCCATGTCACATCGCCATCCATCTTTTGTCGTAGTGTGACCACCCTTAGGATCGACCATCGGGTCAAGATTGAGGATCGGATCTCCTCTATCACCTTCGCTGGAGATCGTATCCCGCCCCACTGTCGCTTCTTTCTGTTCTTGCTCAAATAACACCAACTAGGGCTTCACCTTGAGTTGAGATCACCTTTTCAGTACTTACCCATGTAGGTAGTCAAGTTCCAGTCTCCAAAGGGTCCACCGGAGTAGCTCCAGGCCCCCCTTCTTCGCCACATACATCCAACCGATAGTTGCACCATTGGACCCGTACATTCGACACAGGTTCGTCCTTCTTTCTTGTTGGGCCCTTCCAATCGACCATGAGAGCCGAGGATACCATATGAGGCTCTGGAGAAATTCATCGGGGCCTTGTTCTTCCAAGTCCGTTCTGCCCTGTAGGATTTATCCACCTCTGTCAGATCCAATCGTAGCCGTCAACTAGAGCAGCCTTTGGGGCGCTGGATCTGAAGCCCCTGACGCATATGTGCTCCATGTCCCCAACATTCTCTGGGACGTCAGATCTGACATAGTAGGAGATCAGCACGGCACGGTTCACCATTCACCAGATAATGCCACATGTACCCCAGGCGCTTCGCACGTGCCTTGTGTGGGTATTTATGTTTGCATCCCTACGCTTTTATGTTTTACTTTTTAGTTTAGTAAATAAAGTTATAGTTCAAAATTTTTGCATATTAGACCCTGATGATTCCAGTATTTGCACTTTAGTCCTCCGAGTTTGGATACACGTGCACGAGCACAAGATTTTGTGGTGTTTTTACATATCTTGCCCTGCATTTTCTGACTATTATATTTTGAATGAAATATTTTCTATATTTGCAAAAATACCCCTATGCGTTATTTAATTGGCATTTGCGTATATTGTGTGGGATGTTTGCGATAATTCCCCTAGACTTTTTCTTTGTATTATTGTTTACTATGGAAACTTTAGGCTAATTGTAGAGAGGTCCCTACAACTTGTGTGTCTTGTTTTTATATCAAATAATTATTAAATCAACTCCTAAAATTCACCAAAAATACCATTAGCTCCCGGTAATGAATAATATTTTTGGTAACTTTTGTGACTTGATTTAATTTTATTTGATATTTCCAAAAATAAAAAACCCATAAAAATGTGTCTATCTATTTTATAAAATACAAAAAATTACAAAAATGGTCTAAAAAATTCCATAAAAATTTCTGTGTTTGTATTAGTGTCTTCTTGCGTCAATGCCATTTTAGTGTCATTATCTTTTATAAAATCTCTAAAAATTGTAAAAGACTAAAACACATATAAAAATGATAAAAAATATAACAAGAATAAAAAATGCGATTTCAGTTTCTGTAGCTCGGTGTTTTTATTTACTTTATCATAAAAATTGCAGTCAGGACATTTGGCAAGTTAAGCATTTTAAATTTGCCTTTTGGACAGGGCTGCGTAGTACCTTTTTGTTTTGTGTTTATTTCATTTTTTTATAAAATCAAACAAAAATCCGAAAAAATTGCATATTTTGAAAAAAATATAAAGATATTTTTATTCATGAATTTAGTGTCTTTATAGCCTAAATAAAAATTATTAAGGCTTCTTTGTGCATTGATTTGTTCCTTATTTTGAAAAATTTAAAAAATTGAAAAATTCAAAATTAAGTAAAAATTAGTTTTAATTTCCTGATCTCGACTACTTTGTATTATTTCTGTGCCCCTTGTGTTCGACCCTAGTCGCTATACCAGGTGAAATAAATAGCACATACTGCTTACATCAGATTATGTGCCTTGTTGATTGATCTGTGTGGTATTGTTTTTCTTGTTGATTGTGCCTTGTGATTCGGATCGCAATGACCCTTAGTGATATCTTAACCAGAGTTGCTTGTTCGTGTCATCAGAATGGCACCATTGTCGGGTAGCATGACTTAGTAGTCAATTTTCAGCCTTCGTTGTTTTATCTTTTATTCGTTTTTCGCTCTATTTGTTATAACTGCTTCCTGACCCATTTCTGTTTCGCTTTTTGTGAGAGAAACCTCCCGAGGGTCGCTTTGGAAGAGTCTTGTACTCGAGGAGAAGCATGAGAAGTGCAGAATTATTTATAGTTCATAGAGTCTCATAGAGTAGTTTTTAGTACATTTTATTATTGTTGTAATAATACAGGGTCTTCAGACAGTTTGGACACTTGGCATACATCGAGGTCTGTTTCACTGAGCAACGGTGTGCTCGGGGGACGTCACTGCAGTTTTTCACTAGCTTTGATTTTATCATCTTTTCTTATTTGATTCTCGAAGAATTTGGCCCTTAGACTTAGGATTTTCTCTGATTGTGACGTAACTGATTAAGGTCCAATCCCTAATTATTTAACTACACTTCTAGTTTGTAATTAGACTTTATTAATAAATCAAAATAAAAGTTAGTTTAATTAGACATGAGTCCAAGTGCTGTGAGGAACCACATACAACACTAGAAGGACCCGTTATGGAGGGCAGTGAGTGGTTCCGAAGATCGGACTCTGGACTTAGTCTAATTAGCTAGCTATTGTTCTTCACGTGTAGAAACTGCTCGTCTAAAGCTGTTTTCTTCTCACGACATTTATATTAGTTTACTTTCAGTCTTTAAATTTATGCATAGATCACCTAGCATGTAGAGTGCTGGCGAAAGGTACACATCTCCGATTTTGCATGCATCATAGTGTTTGATCGTGCATCAGCTTTTTGGGCTTCTCCTCCTATTTTTGGACTATTAAATAATCAGGAGATTGAAATTTCTTTAGATGATGGTTTTATTATTGAAAAATACATAAAAAAGTGATAATCATAAAATTGGGACTACTAATCAAACTTGATCCTAAAAGACACTTCACCTAAAAATCTGTCGTGGGAGAGTCATCCCCACATTGTTTGGTTTGATTGTGCAAGAGAGTGACATGTACACTATGCTAGAGCCATACCTGAACTCTCGTTAGACTACATGTCTTGGGGTTAGTCATTCTCCAGCGAGGATAGCTCCAGTTTCAGGTAAAGCGGGCCACGGTATCCTTAGCAGAGCGAGTTAAACGAGTAGCTGGTAAACGGTCCGCAACTTGTACTGGCTAGGAAAGATCTAGCTTTGGGATTAGGCCAGTCTCTTGGGAGCAATGGTTTCCTACCAGCTCACTTAATCACACTGTTAGACTGAATTATCACCTAAGTAAAACCGACAAGATAAAAGATGGAACCGTTATGGTCATTAGCTTAGTGTTGTGTAGGTGAATTGGGAGTTTGATTTTGATCCTGATTGATTCTAGATCCCATGTGCCTTCTCTCTACATCACGATGATGGGCTAAAGGTCCCTTAGACATCCTTTGATTGCACTGCTTTTGAGTATTCCATCCCACTTATCTAGGTAGGTTCGAAAGAGCCTAGACCTGCTCTCCGAACCCGAGTTTGATTCCACCCTGTTCCCCCTCGATCGCCATTATTCCAGTCTCGAGTTGCTCAACCAGAAACCAGAGCAGATATTTGTTCACTTGGTGGCACCTGAGATGGGGTCTTTTGCCTTTGTAGAGACCCAAGAGATGGCCAGTAGCGAGGAGCACACGGATGGGCATCCCCAGAGCACAACATATGTTTTAGATCAAGGCACTATCAACAACACATTGTTAGCCTCCTTGGAGACGATGCAATGTCAGATCAAAGGCCAAGGAGCCTTCATGGAAGATATACGCAAATAGATGGCACATATGCGAGCGGACTGAGGAGAGCCTGACCGAGCAGGTGAGAGCCACTCCGACCTGTGAGGCCGATGAGAGAGTTACACAAGCCTGGTGCGACTCTTACACACCGTTGGATTCAGATTCCGACGATTCTGGGAGATTTCAAGCTCCCCCCTCAGACCATCCAGTTTTTCCCCAAATTCCATGGGCTTGCCACTAAAGAGACACATCTCCAACTGTAGGAATTCGAGATGATCTGCAACATTGTCCACGACAGACATGTGGACGAGGACACCATCACGATGATGGCTTTTCCATTTTCCCTGGTCGATAGAACAGTCTACTGGCTGAAACATTTGGGGAGATATGTCACTTCCTGGGAACAACTCTGGACCGAGTACTTAAACAAATACTATCCACTCGACTGGACGAATGCATCTAGATCTATAATAAACAACTTCTCCATTATCCCCAACGAGCAGTTCCATGAGGTGTGGGATCGTTTTCGTAAGCTCATTGATCGATGTCCACAACTTGACATCTCAAAGCCCAATTTAGCACATAGTTTCTTCTGTTGGCTGACAACAGAGATGCAGGGGCTTGTGAATGCTTCTTGTGGGGGATCCTTGATGAATCTGTGATTCATCACTTCAAAAGTCAAAAATAGAGCCTTGTTCCCGAGAAAATAGAGGCATATTTCCTTTTAAATTGCATAAATAGCATTCATGCACACATTCATAATTCATGCATTTTAGCAGCTCATTTGCATTTAAATAAGAAGCCAAAAATCCCTTGTAAAATACCTCTTCACCAAAATAACCTCTTCTCTATAATATATATATATATATATATATATATATTCCTTAATAATATAGGGAAGAATGCCAAAAATCACCCTTGTAAAATAGCCAAAATAGCCTGAGAACCCTTGTACATTAAAACACACATAAAGCCCTCATACAAACCCCGAATTAGGTCTACTCACTCTTAGAATACTACATATTAAAAGACCTTCAAAATGAGACTAATTTCATTGAAATTGGAGCTTGTATGAGAAACTTGGGTTTTTGGGCCATTTTGTATACTACATATGTATATTTATGTATCCTTGTATTTATGTATCATATTTTGACCTCATCTCCGTCTTTGGTCAACATGAAACTTGTAGATCTCATCAAGATCTACAACTTTCATGTTTTGAGTTTTTCCAAATTCGGCTTCCTCTTCTCTCTACACGTGTCTCTTACTCCAGCCACTCACAGCAGGCCACGTGGCGCCCTCTGGTTGCGCCACGCGGCCCGCCTCCCATCGCCACATCCGCCCGTGCCTTCAGCCGTTGGATCTCGTTTCAGATCCAATGGCACAGGCCTTTCCATGTACCTGCCATCTCTCAGCCATCAGATCTACCCCGCACTTCATCTTCACCATCCCTTAGCGCCGCGCCCACAGCTTGACACGTGGTGCGCTGTACGCCGCTTGATCGCATCCCCGATCCTCTCATCGCAGCCGCCCTTCTTCCAAACGAATCATGCCCCTCTGATCAACCCTATCTTCTCATCCTGGCCGTTCGCGTGCGCTTCACCCTCATCTCGACATGTGGTGCGATCACCGCTCTCCGATCACAACGCCTCAGATCTAATCCTACCCGACCAGATCCCCCTTGATCCCCACCGTTGGATCTCAAGATCCAACGGTGGAGACCTCGTCTCCTACCTCCAGGCGCCCCTCTCCCCCACGTCCCTTGCCTTGCGGGAGGGGTGCCCCCTTCCTATTTTTGGACGCAAGTCGGCCATCTCCTCCGGCCGCTGACACCTCCACGACATTACCCACTCAACCCTCTCCCTCGCCAGCTCCCTCAAGCTCCACCACCTCCACCATACTCGCCCCACGACGACCACCAACTTCGCTACTCCACCAGCCAACCCACCATCTTCACCTTATAAATACTCCACCACCAGCGCCGTTCACCCCCATCCGCCACTCCAGAGAGGTTCCTCGAGCTCTAAGCTATCCATTGGTGACAGCAACTGGGAGTCTTGTCGAGCGAAGACAAGGATACAACTCCGGCGAGATCCACGGCCGCCACCGCCGTGCTGCAGCCTCCCACAAGCAGCTGCACGAGTTCGGGACCTTACCAATCCCTCGAGCGAAGACCTGGAGCTCAAATCTGAGCCCCATTCCCCAGGTAACCACCTCCATTTGTCCTCCGATCTTCTTCTTTATTTTCTTGCTTTTTCTCCGATTTTATTCATCGCCATCGGCCACCTTCTCCCCTCCAATCCACCTCGACGAGCTTCGCATCGAAGCTCCCGTCCTCACGGTCCTATTTTCACACTCCGACGACGCGTTTTACACTCTTCCGACCAACAGCTCCGCCATTTGGCCGGAGCTCGCTTGCCGGACAACCACACTCCACGTTAGGCCTCGCCGATCACGCTACACTTCTCCACGAACACTTGCACGCCTCGGCTATATATTCTAACTCCTGCAGGTTCTCATTCCTTCACTGGCCGGAGCCTCATCGGAGCTCTCTTCGAGCTTCGTCTCCAGCGAACTTCAGAACACCTCCACAGCCACTGAGGCCACCGGAGGCTTCGCCGCACGACCTTGCATCTTCCGAGCTACTCGGGAGCATACGAAGAGCACCATTGACGCCTAGCGACCTCGGCGGAGCAGCTCCATCGACGCCGGAGATCCGCCTTCTCCTCCGCAGGTGGCGGAGGACCGTTCGAGACGACGTACAGCCACCGTTCGATCAACCGATCGAACGACCTTCACTTCGCCACGTGTTCATCACCGCGCCTGTCCTCAACCGTCGATCGCGCCTCAGATCTGACGGGCCCTCCAGTCGCCACGCGTCTTCATCGCCATTCCTTGGATCCATCTTGATCCGAGGGCCTTCAGGCCGCCACGTCGACCAGTCTGAGCCTCAGCCTCCAAGCCTAGGCTCGGGCGACCCGAGGCTACACCGAGCCGCAGTCCGAACCTCAAGAGAACCCAAGCCTCGCTCCGAGCCACCGACGCCCTCCGAACCTAGTCCGCCCACGTGAGGAGCACGTGCGGCCTGGGTTAATTGCACAGAAGCCCCTGAAGCTTTCCGAAATTACAAAGAGGTCCCTGTGAAGCAGACCCCACGTGAGGAGCACGTGTCCCGTGGAGAAATTGCATAAGAGTCCACCATATTATCGGTAATTGCATCTTAGTCCCTGTCTGCATATTTATTTATTGAAATTTTAATTTCCCGTATTGCATTTACACCCCTGTGTTTACATGTGTCCCTAGAGTGCATTTTTCATCATTTTGAGATTCTAAAAATTGCATGTTGTTGGAAATTTTGTCCTCTGTCTATTAGTACACGTGTCTGATTTTTGTAGGCTTATGTGAATTATTAATGAATTAATTGGTGCATTGTTGACATATTTTGCCCAGTGATGCCTTTTTATTTTTAATTAATTATCTGTGCCTTAAAAATTATCAAAAATCCACAGTAGCTTAAGGACATCATTTTTAACATACCATAAAAATTTCATAGCATTTGCACACATATCGAGGCCTAAATAAATTGTTTAGTGATTTTCTTAAATTAATTTTAGTTAATTCATTTCACAGTGAAATTAAGTTCTGTCAATTTTCCTAGGTCCCTGATTATTAGAGCTACCTAGGATAATTTTAGTGCTTGGAAAAATTGTGATTTGATATTTATTAAAAATTAAATTCTGAAAATCACTCTGTCTGTTTATTTAATTCACAGTAAATTCATTTTGAGTCGAAAAATTCCAAAAAACTTAGTGTAGGTCATTTTCATCATAAATAACCATCTGGCCAATTTTCATTATTTTTGGACTTCATTTGATACATTAATTAAATTGCACATTAAATTGGCCTGCATTGTCTGCATACGTCTGCATAAAAATTAAAAAGACCAAAAAAGATACTCCTCGAAAATCAACACTCGAATAATTGTTTAATTTACCTAAGGAGACAGATGCCTCCCTGAGATCGACCTTGGACTTACCCCAAGTAAAAAAAATATTGTCGCTTAAAATTAACTTCAAATTAATCGATAAGTGGTTTTTGATCAACATCTCGTATCCGACTGCAACGAATTCTCAACATTAATTTGGACATTAATTTGACCGAATTAACATAGGGTGCGGGAGCGATATCAATCCTACTTCGCAAAGGATGAAGACCAGGTCTGAGCCATATACGAGGAGATGGACGAAAACTATATAGTTATGTCCTAGACTCATCTCTACACTCAGGGGGGAGCCCTCACCCCATGTTGTGTCCTATCAGAGGATAGCATGAGTCGATGCGGGTCCATCCACGTGTTCAAAAGCAGCATCACAGGAAGAGTCATCGGCAACTGATATGGGCATCATCAACGAGAAGCGCAGCATCACAGGAAGAGTCATCGGCAACTGATATGGGCATCATCAACGAGAAGCTGGACCGCATTGAGATTATCGAGAAGAAGTAGTGACAGGTCATGACGCGGATTGATCAGTTGGCACCTACATTGACTGACCTGAAGACCCAGATCATGTGTCTCTACGAGGCATATACGACTTCTCAGCCCCGTCTTAGGTCACGGGCTGATCCTAGCAATAGCGGATCGACCCAGCACTCCTCCCAACACCGACAGGTTCACCACATCCAGACGGAGTCATTCCAGTAGTTGCAGCATTTATACTCTCAACCACTGCCATCTCAAAACACCCTGATGTTGGTTTATCAAAAGGATCAACCACTGGTAGTTCTTTCTCCACGCCCCCTTCGAGTAGTAACTGTTTACGGAAGTCAACATGATTTGGCATGACCGACAACAACCTGGGATCTGCTGAGATTATCCTGGATTCAGGTGTTCGACCGGAGGTCCTCACCCCAGCAGTAGCCTCCAGCTCAAGGTGGACAGTTCAACCAGCCACAACAGCAATCCCAGTTCCCTCACCAACTACAGAGAAGCATTACCAGTCGGGTCCTCATCCCTACCAATTGGGACAACAGTGGAGGCAGCACCAGCAACAACCATAGCAGTATTCTCATCCTACCCCTCATCTGTTCCAGCAGCAGCCTCGTTTTTAGAAAGTCAACTCGTCCGGTTCTCATGGGCCAGCCTATAAGAACCCAACACTCGATGATCTAGCCCTCTTACTTTCCGACCAGCAGGCCACATTTAGGCGGGAGATGGATGAGTTTCTCCAGGAGATGAGGGACATCATTAAGGTCCAAGCCACCCTACCGGCTATGATTGAGCCCAATTCGATCAACCTGAAAATAAAACTTGAGCAGGTATAATTTACAGAGACCAACACTCCTAGTAATTTATTGGGTGACATTGCTTCATATACATTTGATGCTAACTTTGTTACACTTAGGAGTGGTAGGATGGCAGTCGGTGGTGCCTTGTTTGAGCAACGACACCACGGGGATGCAGGAGCGCCAGACGACGAGGATATCGGTGTTGATGCCGCTAATGATGATGATGACGGTGGCGCTGAAGCCACCAAGGACGTGGATCCATCCAATGGTACTGAGGTCGTCATTTATCGAGATGCAGTTGATGGTACTGATGCCATCAATGATGCTAAGCCAGAGTGCGGTACTGATGCCGCAGTTCCAGATGTCGTGGGTGGTACTGAGGCCACCCCTTCTTTTCCTATAGTGTTTTCTCCAGTTTTTGTACCTCGGGACATCATGAAAAATACTAAAAAAATAAATAATGGAAAGGTTTCTTCATCTTCAAGTCCATATGTGATTCTTGATAATATTTGTATGGATTCCACTCCCTCGCAACAGAATGAACCTCTTGTTAGCCCTCTATCTGAGGAGGGCCCAACCATCCCCTTCCCTCAGGCACTTCGCTATGCGAAGCGGAAAAAAATAGAAAATTCAAAAAAAAACACAGTCGCTAAAGTTCAACCAGCAGATGGTTGATAGATTTCAGATTCAACTGACTCTACAGGAGGCACTTGAGCACATCCCTCTCTTCCAAAATAACTTGAGAGAGAAGACCACTATCTGTAGGAAGAAGAGGAACCATCAAGCAGAGATCAATGTGCTGACCTGTGCCACTTGCTTCACCATCCAAAACCTTCTGCCAACCAAGAGGCTAGATGTAGGAGCCCCCTATGTCAGATGCCATATCCATGAGCAGAAATTCGACCGACTCTATTAGTCAATGGTTCCTCCATTAACCTTCTTCTGATAGCCTTACTTGACCGATTTGAGTTCGGCCCTCTTTGACAGAGCAGGACAATGCTTCAATTTGCTGATAGATCTATCAAGAGGTTGAAGTGGTTGTTGAAGGATGTGGTCGTCACAATTCAGGGCCTAAAATTCCCTGTGGACTTTGTTGTGTTGGACATGGAGATCCCTGAGTTTGTGACCGATACCCACATCATTCTAGGATGACCGTTCTTGGCCACAACCAAGGCGGTATCCAACCATGATAGAAGGAAGGTATACTTTCGTGTCGAGGGTGAGAGTATACAAATAGAGACGAACGGTGATACCAAAGCATGAGATTCAGGTTGATCAGAGCAATACAGTGATGCACAACAGATAATAGAGGCGGAGCGAGACGTCCACCAGGAGTGTGATTTTGTGATCACTAATGATGAAGCCACTTGGTCCGATCCCATTTCACAAGCTCTCCTCTCACCTTCACATTCCATGAATTCGCAGATCCCAACAGAGGAGAGTTTCAAGAGTATACTCTTGGTAGAGGACACAATTGAGGCTACAAAATGTATTCATGATATCGAGGCAGAGTATATTTTTTATGATTCCAATTCAGATCCCTCAGATTCAGACATTGACTGGGTGGAATTTGATGATTTATTACCTTGTTTTATTTCCATAGAGCCTTGAGTTAGGGTGGAGACCGTGCTAGCACCAATTACAAATACACCAGGTTCGTCTTCAACGATTTTGCATGATAAGCGAGAGTTCTCTCATTTAGATCTGGTTGCATTCACTCACTTTTCAGAGGCCAGACATACCAGTTCCCATTTGTCCTGAATTGAAGCCTTTGCCACAGTCATTGAAATATAGATTCCTTGCGGGTGAGAATGAGATGTACCCAATCATTATCTCAGCCGATTTGACTGGAGAGCAAGAATCTCATTTGATGGAGGTTCTTGAGAGGAATCGCAAGGAGATAGGATGGAGTTTAGAAGATCTCCATGGGATAAGTCCGGCTTTGTGCTCCCACCATATATATCTCAAGGAGGTCGCTAAGCCCTCGCGTGAGTTCCAGCGACGGATGGACCCGAAACTTCGAGAAATAGTCATGACAGAAATATCGAAATGGTAGAGCATCGATTTTATCTACCCCATCTCCATCTCCAAGTGGGTTAGTCCATTACGTGTGGTGCCCAAGAAGACGGGCATCACTACAGTTGTGAGTGAGTCTGGACAGGAGATAGCTACTTGGGCACCCACTTCTTGGAGGGTTTGTGTGGACTATAGACGATTGAATCAAGCCACCAAGAAGGATCATTTCCCACTGCCTTTTATTTCTCAGATTATAGAGAGGCTATCTGGGAAGAGTCACTACTGCTTTCTTGATGGGTTCTCTGGATACAATCAGGTGGCATTAGCATCTGAAGACCAGGACAAAGCAACATTCACTTGTCCGTTTGGGACTTATGCTTTCAGAAGGATGCCCTATGATCTATGTAATGCTCCGGTGACATTCCAGAGGTGCATGTTGTCCATATTCTTGGACATGCTGGGTGATATTTATAAGTCTTCACGGATGACTATTCGGTCTACGACGATGGGTTTGATGCTTGTCTTGACTGCCTAGACCGTATTCTTTAGCACTATATATAGGTCCATCTTGTCTTATCTTGGGAGAAGAGTCACTTTATGGTGACTCAAGGGACGGTGTTTGGTCATATCATCTCCAACAAGGGCATGGAGGTTGATCCTACCAAGGTGGATATCATCAGGAAACTCAATCCACCGTCCAATTTGCGGCAGTTACGGTCTTTTCTAGGTCTTGTCAGCTTCTACTGACATTACATTCATGACTTCAACAGGATTGCCTAACCGTTGACTAATTTGCTGACAAAAGATACCGAGTTCATTGTAGTTGATAAGTGTCTTGCATCATTTGAGACTCTCAAGAGCTTGGTTATTAAGGCTCCTGTCTTTCAACCACCTGATTGGTCTCTCCTATTCGAGATCATGACGGATGCCTCCAATTTTGTCGTAGGGGGCGTGCTGGGATAAAGGAGGGATGGAGTATCATTTGCCATTCACTACGCTAGACGGACATTAGATACCGCTCAGCAGAACTACAAAGTCACAGAGAAATAGATGCTAGTTGTAGTCTTTGCCTTGGACAAATTTAGATTATACATTATTGTATCCAAAGTGACTGTCTTTACTGATCATGCCACCATAAAGTACCTTATGGCAAAGAAGGATGCCAAAGCAAGACTGACTAGGTGGATCCTTCTACTTAGGAGTTTGATATTGAGATAAAGGATAAACCTGGAGTCAAGAATATGGTGGTGGATCATCTCACCCGATTGGAAAATTTTGAGGAATCCAAGCACATTGATCTTATTTCAGATACCTTCCCAGATGAGGCGATCCTTGCTACGGTCTCTCTCCCATGGTATGCCGATATTGTGAACTATCTTGTTGCCAAGAAAGTTCCACGAGGTTGGCCCAGGAAATGACTTGAGACCTTCCTTGCGAAGGCCAAGTCCTACCGTTGGGAGGATCCCATCCTTTATCACAAAGGAGGGGATAGCGTCCAACGTCGGTGCATTCCTCTGGAGGAGCACCACAACATCCTCACATACTAGCACAAGCTTGAGGTAGGAGTACATTATTATGGAAGGAGAAGATCACAGAAAGCGCTTCAATCCGGCCTATGGTGACCTACCCTCTTCAGGCATTCTGATGAATTCGTGATGAGGTGTACTTACTGAAGGATATTGTGAATCCTTAAGCGCATCACGGAAGCGTGTTGATCGTATCGAATACGATCGGAGCAACTAGTCGTACTAGATGCTAGATGCAGCGGAAATTAAAAATTTTAACTTAACGATGAAACCACATGATCACGAGAACACTTCTCGGATCGTTTCATCAAACCACAAAGTACAAGGGTTACCTCTTGAAGCGTGGTTGTGATCGCGAGATCCCAAAGTAGAGATCCTCCTATCTTAAGTCCGACCCACGGAGAATGCGCTTGCGGGCACGATGATGAGTCGCGTCCTTCCCGCAATCCTTGATGAAGATCCAAGCGTCGAAGGCGAAGAAAGATCCTCTCTTCTTCAATGATCAAAGTGGACGGCCACTTGGAAATTGAGAGAGAGACCTCACACGAGAATTAGAGAGAGAGAGAGAGAGAAGTTGTCTTTCACAACTCTAGATGATGTACCATGGAGAGGCTACCCTAGCCCTCCTTATATACTAGTTTAGGATCCAATGGATCTCAATCCATGGGACTCATGGATCCAAGGGATATGCTTGGTCCATGATAAATCAATGGCTAGGATTTGTTGTTCAATAACAACAATTAATCAAGAGATAATATAACAAATGAGGTGGAGTTAACCAACCCCTAAAAAGGGGGGGCGTCACCCATGAACTCTTCATGGGTGACGCCACCCATGAGGGTGGTTGTTTTCTCCACTTTATTTATTATATTATTCCTCAATTAATTACAATAAATATTCACCAAAATAATTCCAAAATTAATTTGTGAATATTTCAATCTTGCCATTGAAAAATATGTGAAACATATTCACAACCCAAACTAGTTAGTAAATTTGCATTTCCAATTAATTAACAAATGTGAATCCAATTCACATTATTAATTAACAAATGCTATTTACATAAATTCTCTCTCTTATATATATGTATATTATAAATCATATTTATAACATACATATATTATGGATAGTGCTATCCACATTCTCTTAATCTCATTTAATTATCTTAGATAATCATTTTCTCAATATGAATCATATTCATATTTAAGCTTGATAATTAAATCACATTTAATCATCAAGTCCTTGCTTGGATATTTCATCAAAAGAATTATTCTTGAACCCTTTCAAGAATAATGTGCTTTCTCCGCAGATACTTGGAGATAAGGACAGGGCGATTGTATTATTCCACGTATAGTGACTTGGATGTTGAGATCTCATCTCAAATCCAGATCTTACGGACCTCTCACAGATGCTTGATTAAATCAAGGCCGCAAATCCAATCTTCTCATTGAATCTGAATCCCATTCAGATCAATGTCCAACACTTGGACAAAGATCGGATTGCTTCTCTACTGAAAGGAGTCACTAAAATCCAGACCTGTTTCATCACTCCCTCGGAATGGAAGCGTCATGGATATACAATCGTTTATGATCACATCACCCTTCAGGTATTCCCAATACCTGTACATCCTGCATACTGGAAGACCCATGATCAACCCGAAGATCAAGATCATTTTATACTGTCTTCTTCAGGGTTTAATCATTAAGTTTCTCAATCTTGGTCATTGGGATTTGGTATCGATCATATGCTTTCCCAAAGCATATATCATACCTTCAAATTCATGTCATGCTTCCAAAGCATGACGACCATGCATGGAATTTGATCGGTCCCAATACCTCATGAGTGAGCTCATGTCTTCCGGTTCACAAGTGAACCTGTATGATCCCTTTGAGAGATCATATTGCTCATATACCCTTATATGCACACCAGCTCACCGGTGTATAGACCTTGGTTAGGTCATCAACCTATTGGTCTGCCAAATGTACATACTTAGATATATAGCAATATATCTGTCTCCGGTCAGAGGATGCGTGCCTATGCTGTGACAGCATTCAACATAGGACTTAGGTTATCTCGATCTCGTCAGGTCAACCCATTGACCTAACTAATCTGACACCTTCGAATCACTATTCCCATGCAGAGGACCTGCATCAAGAGGTCGGTCAGATATCAGCCTATGTGAGAAAGGATTGCCATCTCCTACTCAGGCTGGAGATCTCCACTTGACAATCATTTGACGGTGCTTGATGATTCCTCTATCTAACTCTTTAGATATTCATCCAAACACCAGCCTCTATGATTCATTTAATGAAACAACAGCTATATGATCATCAAGCTGGCCATGGTACATAACCCTAATTGTACAGAGGGACCTTATAGTGCATTCATTCATATAATTTCAGAAAGGGAGTGAAACACCAATAACTTTTATTGATAAACTTAAATATTACAATAACATTTATTGTAAGAATGGTTCGCCCAGGGTTCACAAGTCTAACACTTACTGTCAGAGGATGGGCACTTGTGGATAGCGTGATATTATGCCAAATGCATCCCATTCACTTCTGCGAGGTTTTTGATGCATGGGGTATTGATTTCATGAGTTTATTCCCTAAGAGTTAGGGATTTGAATATATTTTGTTGGTTGTGGATTATGTGATTCATTGGGTTGACGCCATACTCGCCCGAACCGCAGATGCCAAGATTGTTTGCAGATTTTTGGGGAAGAATATCATTTCACGGTTTAGGGTGCCTACAATATTGATATCTGATGGGAGGTCTCACTTTATCAACGACAAGGTAAAGTCCCTTGCTAGTGAGTTTAGCATAGACCATCGAGTTGCTACTCCATATCATCCTCAGACCAATGGTCTTGCTGAAATATCGAATAGGGAGATCAAGATGATATTGCAGAAGGTAGTCTACCCAGACCGAAAGGATTGGTCCAAACATTTGGACTCGGTCTTGTGGGAATATCAAACTTCCTTCAAGACTCCTTTGGGTTCACCTCTCTTTCATCTCGTTTATGGCAAGCCCTACCGTTTACCTGTTGAGATTAAGCATAGGTCACTACGGGTTGTGACTGATATACTATGCCTTCAAGGATGCCTCTTAGATCCTAGTTCTGAAGGTGTTCAGAAGCAAAGAGAAGAGAGTATTTGGATCGTCACATTAGTAATACATCGTTGACTTGTTCCATTTTTGGAATACCCCAAGGAAGGCTTCCTTCCCTTATGATATGGTACTGATCAATCTGAAGGGATAACATATCAAGTGTTTATGTTGCTAAAACTACTTGCCTTTTTGCTTCAGTTATGAGAAACCTGGTGTATGCTAGATGTGTACAAAAACCAGATGTCTGTCATGCAGTGGAAGTTGTAAACTATTGTAATCCTACTGTGGAGATACAATACTTGTTTGCAGTAATAATAGTATCTTCAAAGATGGCAATTCTTTTGATATAACTATCTCAAAGTCTTATCTTCAAGAACATAAGACTTTGTAGATTGTGGTCTAAAAGGTTTTAATTGTGGATGCCTTATAAGACTTAAGACTGGGCCTTAGTCTTAGGAGACGGAGATCTCCGTGAATAAGGGTATTCTGATAGTGATAATCGAAATTACAAACTAGTTACAAAAATTAACGAGTTAATGTGTCAAGGACACTAAAACTGTCTTAAAATTGAGTATTGGTTGCATAAGATGCAACATTCGCATTGGATGCAAGCACTGTTACTAGGACATATGCAAGTAATGTAAAAGGACTTAGCGTAGTCTCTTGAGAATAGACTGACTGGTCAGCTTACCTAGCTACTTTTCTGAATATATTATGATCATCACATGAGTGTGGGTTTACATGATTAACCCATTAATGGATCTTTGTGTCAGTGGGATATTGTTGGACATTCAAGCTCACAGTGAGTCATTATGCAATAAATGTTATTGCAAATTGACGAATATATGATTCTCATTCTTTATTTTTTTATTTTAGCCCTTTCTTTTAGAAAGACCACCTATAAATATAGCAAATACAATAACTTAGCATTTTACATGGCATTGTTAATATCTCATACTAAGCATTAATTTTGTAAAATTTAAAGAATAAAGTGAATAGAAAAAGAATGATGCATTTAGAATAAATACAGAGTGACCCAAACCTCAAGAGAAGGTCAAGCCTTGATCTTATCGCAAAAAGAATGAGTACAAAGAGAGATATGGGTACATTTTGTATTGTACATATCACCTATACTGGTACAAAATATATATATTTATTTTAACAATATATAAACATTTTAATTTTTTTACATACTTGTAGATAGCCCAAATAATGGACTAAAATAATATAAAATTAAGAAAAATAAAATAAAAATAAAA
This sequence comes from Ottelia alismoides, assembly GCA_037367405.1. Lineage (NCBI taxonomy): Eukaryota > Viridiplantae > Streptophyta > Magnoliopsida > Alismatales > Hydrocharitaceae > Ottelia > Ottelia alismoides. The sequence continues at coordinate 888,120 of JAZKJV010008820.1, read as the reverse complement.
TCCAATACAACCTTGTACAAAAGACACATGTATATAATACAACCCTTATTTATTCTATAACTTTAATTAATTTATAAAAATAAAATAAAAATTATTTTGTATACCAAAAAGTATTTTGTAAATAAATAAAATATAAAAAATATTTTTGCTAAAAATACTAAAATAAAAATACTTATACATAATATTTGGGTATATTTTACGTGTATATAATACTATATACTGTATATACATTATTTTAATTTTCATTAAAATGGATAAAAATCATAAAAAATAGCTTAAAATAATAATATTTTTTATTTTATACACATTTTATTTAAAATCATTCCCTATTTTAAATTTAATTTTCTTTTATTTTTGTAAATCATGAATTTCTATTGAGCCACGCAAGAAATTTATCCTTGGTCAACGTGTCCTGCTAGCCGAGTCTGGTCCACCATCGCAACGTTGGAGCTCCTTCTCAATTTTTTCCTGATTGGATCTGACCTCCGATTGCTTCGATTATTATGCCCAATTACAACATCGATATCCACAATCCTGGCGGATCCCTAGGCATAGTCGGATCATTCTAGGGTTCCTCTCCACCCTCCGATTTTTTGGACACTCGAGCATCCTATATAAGACCCTCTTCTTTGCCTCCAGTGCTGCAGCTCATTCCTCGTGCCACCACAGACCCCTAAATACTTCTAAGAGAGTGATAACTTCTTAGAGGTGCCCTTGGAGTGTCATATGGAGGTTCGATTGAGTGTATCTCATCACGTCATTGGAGAGCTGCCGCAAGAAGCTTCTCAGCTTGCCGCAGCTCAAACGAGGCCATAACCAAGCCGACCACCTTCGCCTGAAGTTCTTGTTTTCGCCATTAGTTTCAAGAATCACTCCTATCACTTGCACTTTCCATTCCGATTAAATCTTCCCTTTTGTCATCGTCGCACGTTTCCCTGCACCGATCTGTTAGTTTGAGCCTCACCTTCGACATCCACTAGCATAGATCGAACCCTCGACTCACCCCACACCTTCTTACGCTACCTGACCATCGTTAGGCTTGCTCATTAGGGAGAGATTACGGATGAGACCTTCATCCTCCATTTCCACTGGGGGTTGACCCTCATCCGTCGTTGCTTCCTTTGTTATTCATTCAAAATAATCCTAGCCAAAGCTTGGTCTTCGAGCCTTGAGTATATCCCACAGTTTTGAATGCACAAAGATGACCACCTAGAGCATTTGTTACTCTGGTGGAGCAGTTCTAGTCGGACCACCCTCACCCCACTCATCCGCCTTTCGACCATCTTATTCGGCCATGTTCGTTTGACTCTGAACACTTCCACGGACATGATGGATGTATGGACAACCTCATTAGTGCATTGGATCTATGACATCGTTTTATTGAAGTTCGCAGCGCACGAGTTCATCAGTGCACGCCATTCGATGTTTCACTCTAAATTCGATCCTAGCCCTTGGTTTGTTATTCATCTCGACACTTGTATCGAGTCCGGAACCACCATATGCATTGCCCAACCATCATGGTCTGCAAGCCATTGGATCTGACCTTGTGTGAGATCCAACCACCCATCTACGCCACCTCCTCGTTCGTTGGATCAATTTGTAGGAGATTGCTGATACGTACGTCAATGACAGAATTAGAATCGTCATATGCTTTGCAGAGGATAATAAGAGTCATACGTCAACGATTGTCCACTCGAGTGTCGCGTGCCCCCGCATGGGTATATTTCACTTATTCCCTAATATGTTTCCCTATTTCATTTTAATCTAGTAAAAAAAGTTGTAGTTAAAAACATTTATAGTATGGACCTCGTACATGTGCTCTTTGGGTTATTTGGATTTTATGTCCTCAACTATTATGTCGTTATGGAATAAATGTTGAATATTTTATAGATGCATTTATACCCCTATGAGCCTAAGTCACGTGTTCGCTAATTGATCCTTGTTATTTATTTTTAATTGCATGTCATTTATAGAGTGAAATAAATATCAAATTAGCCAAAATATTGCAAAAAATTTCAGTTTACTATTTCTAGTGTGTAGGATTTATGGTAATTTTCTTAGGTGATTTAATTGCATTTTCTATTTTTTAAATTGAAAAACCCTTAAAAAGTATCCTGACTAAATTGCAAAAAATATAAAATTAGAAAAATGTCCTAAAAATTCCACAAAAATTTCTGGAGTTGTCTTTTGTTGTGTTTTATATTCAGTAAAAAGTTTGTTTGAAAAAATCATTGTAAAAGGCCTAAAAAGCACAAAACAAGAAAAATCTTATAAAATCGAAGAAAATTCCAAAAATTGTGTGAGTCCCTGTTTAAAGATTTTTGACTATATTTTATTATAAAATTGACATCTAGGACCTTTAAGATTTTTAGATATTTTTAATTTATAAATTAGTTTTTGATGTGCACTTTTTGGAGTTTTTAGCACTGTTTGATTTTTAAAAATTGCCAAAAATATTTGAAACATCTAGAAAAATCACCAAAATACTTTAAAACCCTTAAAACCCAAAAATATTTTTACTTAACTTTCTGAGCATTTTTTTGAATATCTTGAAAAATCCAGAGAGAGCATTGAGTGTGCCTTGAGTGTTTTGTGCTTGTTTGTCCTTTGTTAAAAAATAAAAAATTTGAAAAGATAAAAATCACTAAAAAATTATTTATTTTCGAATCTTGACTACTCAGTGTTTGAATCATTATCCTTGTATTCGATGTTGGTCGCTATACTAGGTAAATAAAATAGCGAGACAACTTACTTTCGTTACTTTATTTCTTGAGTGGTTTATTTTTTTCGTTTAGTTAGCAGATTGATTAAGGTCACAATGACCTTTGTTTATTTTGTTACTTAACCCTAGTCACTAGGATACTTACTAGAATGGTGCCGGTGTCGGAGAGCAAGGCTTAGTAGTCATATTTCATTTTCGCTCATTTTTATATCTATTCGTTATAACTACTTTCTAACACTCGTCTGTTTCTCTCTTTGTGTGAGGAACTGCCCGAGGGAGGCTTCATTTTTCTTTTGGAAGAGCTCGCATCCGAGGAGGAGCAGAGGGAGAGAGAGTATATATAGCTGATAGATTAGTTTTATTTTTTGCAAAAAACTTCTATTATTGTAATAATTAGACACTTCCAGACTTTTGGACAGTTAGACTATTGGGGGTCTGTTTCGCTGAGTACCGGTGTACTCGAGGGACTCACCGCAGTTTTTCACGGATTTTTCACCTTTTATTTCTATTTTATTTATGAGGATTTGGCCCTTAGATTTAGGACTTCTATTTATTTATGCTCGTAATTAGCTAAGGTCCCAACACTTAAGTGCTTATCTATTCCTATTGATCGTAATTGGTCTTAACTAAAATAAATCTTAAAAGTTAGCTTGATTAGATATGAGGCCACTCACCGCAAGGAGTCACATAAAACGCTAGTAGGACCAATTTTGTCGGGCACCAAGTGACTCCCAAGATCGGACTCCGGTCTTATATTTGATTACCTAGCTATTGATCTTCACGTAATAGAAGTTGTAAATATAGGGATGTTTTCCTCGTGCATCATATTGACAGTTTATGTGTGGATCACCCTGCATGTGGGGTGTTGGAGTCTGATACACATTTTTATCTCCGCGTGCATCATTATGTTTGATCGCGTATCGACTTTTTCAACTTCCTCCCCTTGTTTTGGACTTAAAATAACCAAGGAAATCAGGAAAAAAATTAGGCATTGTATTATTTCATAAAAATACATAAAAAGGGATAAACAAATAAAATAGGGACATTTCATGCAAACTTGATGCTAAAACAAACTTCACCTGAAAATCTTTGTTTTGGGGAGAGTCACCCCCTCCTTGTTTCATTTATCTGCAGCGAGAGAGAAACTCACTCATTAGGATAGAGCCATGCCTGAACTCTCTTTATACTACTAGACTTGTGATTACTAGTTCTCCAGTGAGGACGTCACCGGGTAGACGATAATCAGTATGGGGCTTCCTTAGCAGATTGGGTAGATCGGGTAGACGGTAAACGGTCCACACACATACTGGATGGGAAAAACTAGTTGTGGGATTTGGGATAGTCTCATGGAAGCATTAGGCTCCTAACATCACTCTTAATCGCTCCTATAGATTTATTTATCATGTAAACAAAATTGGAAAACATTAATGACCAAACATTCATGGCCACAATCTCATATTGAGTAGGTGGAAATGGGATTTGCTTTGTCATCTTGTTTTCATTCCAGATCAAATTTTCATAAATTCCCATATCATGATAATGGGAAGGAGGTCTCTTAGGCTACCTCTGGGGTCACCGCTTTCTAGCACTCCTCTCCACTCATCTAAGGTAGATTCAGAGAGCTCAGACGTGCTCTCTGAACCACAGTTCGCTACCACCCTGTTCCCCCTCGACCGCCCTTCTTCTTTACCTAAGGTGCTAGGGCAGAGGCCAACACAGTTATTTGTACATTTGACAGCACCTCAATTAGGTCTTTTGCCATTGCAAAAACCTAAGATATTGCAAGCAGTAAGAATCATATTGATGACCACCCACAATCCTTTTCCTATATGTTGGATCTGACATCCATCAACAATACCTTGCTTGATTCCATGGAGACTATGCAACACTAGATTTGGGACTACAGAGTTTTTATGGCCATAGTCAGGAGGGAGCTCACGTAGATGCGAGATGGAAGAGATGAGCCGCAGAGACTAGACAACAGAGAGATTCCCAAAACTATGGGAGGACCTGGACACCCAGAAGAGCCGCAAGAGATAGCGAGATTACCACGACCGGTGAGGCACTTGCACAACCCTAGTGCAACCCATAGGTTGATCCAGGTGCCAGAGATCCTGGGTGACTTTGATCTTTACGCTCAAACCATTCTTCTTCTACCCAAATACCATGGGCTAGCCACCAAGGAGTCGTACCTTCATCTGTAGGAGTTCGAGGTGATTTGTAGCACTGTCCACAACTGATTTGTGGACAAGGACACTATCATGTTGATTGCCTTCCCGTTCTCTTTGGTTGATCGAGCAACCTATTGGCTGAAGCATTTAGGGAGGGCAGCCATCACATGGGAGCACCTCCGGATCGAGTACTTTAACAAGTATTATCCACTCAACTGGACCAATGCATGCCGAGATATGATCCACAATTTCACAATGATCTCAAACAATCAGTTCCACAAGGTTTGGGATCGATTTAGAGAGCTCATTGACCAGTGTCCACATCATGAAATATCGAAGCCCAACCTTATTCAGATTTTTTCTATGGGCTGACACCAGTACTGCAGGGGCTACTGAACACCTCGTGTGGACGATCCTATTTCGCTAAGGACGAAGACCATGTTTAGGCCATCTGTGAAGAGATGGCAGAGAACTACATAGCGGTGTCTGATGAATCCATGATTCTCACTCTTTATTCCATTTTTTAGCTATTTATCTTAGCAAATCATCATGTAGATAAGTCTAAATACAATAAGTTAGCATTACACATGCATTTTTTATATTTCATATTTAGCATTTATTTGTGCAAAATTAAAGAATAAAGAAAAAGGAAGGAGATATTTAGAATAAATACAGAGCGACCCGAGCCCTACGACAAGGTCAAATATTGACCTGATATTCAAATCAAATAAGTAGAGGAAGATAGTGCCTACTCTATATTGTACATATCTCTTAAGTCTGTAAATAATTATTTTTGACAAAATAAAAATAATTTATCCTTTTTACATGCTTGTATTCTTTCTTAGAAATAAAAAAAAAATTAGAAAAATAAAATAAAATTTAAAAAAAAATCTCTCACTTGTACAAAATAAATGTATACATACAACATTCTCTATTTATTATATACCTGTGCATAAATAATAAAAATAAAGGAAAAATTATTTTAGACTCCTAAAAAGATGTTGTAAATATATAAAATACAAAATGGGAGTATTTATGTAAAAATAACAAAACGAAAATATTTGTACAAAATTCATAGGTATATTATACCAGTATATACTACTATATATTATATATACCCTAACTTTTTATAAAAATATTTGAAAATCATAGAGTTATTCTTTGAAAACTAAAAAACATTTATTATGTTGAAAACTTTTTTATTTAAAATCATTTATTATTTTTTTACTAAATTTGTAAGTATTTTTGTACATTCGAATTCTCTGATTGGTCTACGTCATTTTGTTAACTCGGGTCAATGGTCTCTTTCAGGGATTGACTCGTCCCGAACCTTCTCGCCAGAGCCTGTTCTCCCATTTTTCCCAGTCAGGTCGATTCTCTTTTCGATCTGAATCTTCGCCCGCACTTTCTCCCGTGATCCAGCATCTTAGTGGATTCCTAGGAAAGTGCATATCTTCCTAGGGTTACGCGCCTTTTCCCGATTCTTTCCCACCCCTAGGAAGCCTAAAAGTATCTCCTCCATCATCTTAGCGTCACAGCTCGTTCCTCGCCTCTTTTTTCACCATCATCTACCACAGGTTGATGACCAGCGAAGTCCATCGGAGTGAAGTTTGGTAGTTAGGAGACGCAACTCATCCTCATGGTGAGTGCGCCGCCCTGATAAGGCTCCCAACCTTCCACAACTCGGTAGAGGCCATAACCTCGCTTGCCACCTTCACCTAAAGCTCCAGAGTTCATCTAGAACTTCAGGTACCCCTCATTTCCCTTACGTTTTCCTATTTGATCCATTCACGTCATCTGGTGCTGCCACATCTCCGCCTGCTCCGATCAGCGAGTCGGAGCACCCACATCCGAACCCATAAGTTCAGATCACCGTGTCACATCGCCATCCATCTTCTATCGTAGTGTGACCACCCTTAGGATCGACCATCGGGTCAAGATTGAGGATTGGATCTCCTCTGTCACCTTCGCCGGAGATCGTATCCTGCCCAACTGTCGCTTCTTTTCGTTCTTGCTCAAACAAACCAACTAGGGCTTCGCCTCAAGTTGAGCTCACCTTTGCAGTTCTTAAGCATGTAGGGAGTCCAGTTCCAGTCTCCAAAGGGTCCACCGGAGTAGCTCCAGGCCCCCCTTCTTTGCCACACACATGTGGCCGATGGTTGCACCATCGGACCCGTAAATTCAATGCGGGTTCCTCCTTCGATCTGGCAGAGCCCTTCTGATCGACCATCAGAGCCGAGGATACCATATGAGGCTCTGGAGAAGTTCATCGAGGCCTTATTCTTCCATGTCCCTTCTATTCCGTTGGATTTATCCACCTCCGTCAGATCCAATTGTAGCCATCAAATGGAGCAGCCTTTGGGGCATTGGATCTGAAGCCCCTGACGCATATGCGCTCCACGTCCCCGACATTCTCTGGGACGTCAGATCTGACATAGTAGGAGATCAGCACTGCATGGTTCACCATTCACCAGAGAACGCCACATGTCCCCCACGCGCTTCGCACGTGTCCTGTGAGGGTATTTTGCGTTTGCATCCCTACGCTTTTATGTTTTACTTTTTAGTTTGGTAAATAAAGTTATAGTTCAAACTTTTTACATATTAGACCCTGATGTTTTCAGTATGTGCACTTTAGTCCTCCGAGTTTGGATACACGTGCACGGGCACATGATTTTGTGGTGTTTTTATATATCTTGCCCTGCATTTTTCTGACTATTATATTTTGAATGAAATATTTTCTATATTTGCAAAAATACCCCTATGCGTTATTTAATTGGCATGTGTGTATATTGTTTGGGATGTTTGCGATAATGCCCCTAGACTTTTTGTTTATATTATTGTTAATTATGGAAACTTTATGATAATTGTAGAGGGGTCCCTACAACTTGTGTGTCTTGTTTTTAGATCAAATAATTATTATAATCTACTACTAAATTCACCAAAAATTACCATTAGCTCCTGCTAATGTATAACATTTATGGTAATTTTTGTGACTTGATTTAATTTTATTTGATAGTTCTAAAAGTAAAAAAACCAATAAAAATGTGTCTACCTATTTTATAAAATACAAAAAAAAACAAAAATGGTCTAAAAAATTCCATAAAAATTCTTGTGTGTTTGTTTTAGTGTTTTCTTGTGTCATTGTCATTTTAGTGTCATTATCTTTTATAAAAGCCCTAAAAATTTCAAAAGACTAAAAATCTTATAAAATTGATAAAAAATATTACAAAAATAAAAAATGCGATTTCAATTTCTATAGTTAGGTGTTTTTATTTACTCTATCATAAAAATTACAGTCAGGACATTTGGCAAGTTAAACATTTTAAATTTGACTTTTGTAGAGGGCTGCGTAGTGCCTTGTTGTTTTGTGTTTATTTCATTTTTATAAAATTAAAAAAATCAGAAAAAGACTTGCATATTTTAAAAATATATATAAAAAAATTATTCCTGAATTTAGGGTCTTTATAGCCTAAATAAAAATTATTAAGGCTTCTTTCTGCATTGATTTGTTCCTTATTTTGAAAAATATAAAAAATAACAAATTTCAAAATTAAGTAAAAATTAGTTTTAATTTCCTGATCTCGACTACTTCGTATTATTTTTGTGTTCCTTGTGTTCGACCCTGGTCGCTATAACATGTTAAATAAATAGCACAGACCGCTTACATTGGATTTTGTGCCTTGATTGATTGATCTGTGTGGTCATATTTTTCTTGTTGATTGTACCTTGTGATTCGGGTCACAATGACCTTTAGATATATCTTAACCCGAATTGCTTGGTCGTGTCATCAGAATGGCACCATTATCGGGTAGCACGGCTTAGTAGTCGATTTTTAGCCTTTGTTCTTTTATCTTTTATTCGTTTTTAGCACTATTTGTTATAACCAGTTCTTGACAAGTTTCTTTTTCAATTTTTTTGTGCGAGAAACCTCTCGAGGAACACTTTGGAGGAGTCTCGTACTCGAGGAGAAGCAGGAGCAGTGCTGGAGAAGCGGGATCGAAAGGTGCAGAGTAGTTTTTAGTACATTTTATTATTGTTGTAATAATACAGGGACTTCAGACAGTTTGGACACTTGGCATACATCGGGGTCTGTTTCACCTAGCAACAATGTGCTCGAGGGACCTCACTACAGTTTTTCATCAGCTTTGATTTTATCGACTTTTCTTATTTGATTCTCGAAGAATTTGGCCCTTAAACATTGGAGTTTCTCTGATTGTGACGTAACTGATTAAGGCCCAATCCCTAATTATTTGACTACACCTATAGTTCGTAATTAGACCTTATTAATAAATCAAAATAAAAGTTAGTTTAATTAGACTTGTGTCCATGCGCCGTGAGGAACCACATACAACGCTAGCAGGACCCGTTGTGGTGGGCAGAGAGGGGTTCCTAAGATCGGACTCTGGACTTAGTTTAATTAACTAGCTATTGTTCTTCGTGTGTAGAAACTGCTCGTCTAAAGTTGTTTTCTTCTTACATCATTTACATTAGTTTACTTTTAGTCATTAAATTTATGCACGTATCACCTAGCATGTAAAGTGCTGGCGAAAGGTACACATCTCCGACATTGCATGCATCATAGTATTTGATCGTGCATCAGATTTTTCGACTTCTCCTCCTATTTTTGGACTATTAAATAATCAGGAGATCGAAAAACTCGTTAGATGTTTGTTTTCTTGTTGAAAAATACATAAAAAGTGATAATAATAAAGTTGTGACTACTAATCAAACTTGATCCTAAAAGACACTTCACCTAAAAATCTATCTTCGGAGAGTCATCCCCTCATTGTTTGGTTTGATTGTGTGAGAGAGTGACATGTACACTATGCCAGAGCCATACCAGAACTCTTGTTAGACTAGTGGTCTTGGGGTTAGTCATTCTCCAGCGAGGATCGCTCCAGTTTCAGGTAAAGCGGGCCGCGATATCCTTAGCAGAGCGAGTCGAACGAGTGGCCGGTAAACGATCCACAACTTCTACTAGCTAGGAAAGATCTAGCTTTGGGATTAGGCCAGTCTCTTGGGAGCATCAGGTTCCTACCAGCTCGCTTAATCGCTCTGTTAGAATGAATTATCACATAAATAAAATCAACAAGATAAAAGATCGAGACGTTACGACCATCAGCTCAATATTGCATCGGTGAATTGGGAGTTTGATTTCTGATCCTGATTGATTCCAGATCCCATCCACCTTCTCTCTACATCAAGATGATGGGCTAGAGGTCCCTTAGATAACCTATGGCTACACCGCTTTTGAGTACTCTGCCCCACTTATCTAGGCAGGTTCGGGAGAGTCTAGAACTTCTCTCTAAACCTGAGTTCGATTCCACCCTGTTCCCCCTCGATAACCATTATTCTAGTACTGAGTTGTTCGAGCAGAAACTAGAGCAGATATTTGTTCACTTGACGACACCTGAGTTGGGGTCTTTTGCCTATGTAGAGACCAAGGAGATGGCCAACAGCGAGGAGCACACGGATGAGCATCCTCAGAGCACAACATATGTTTTAGATCAGGGCACCATCAACAACACATTGTTAGCCTAATTGGAGACGATGCAACGTCAGACCAGAGACCAAGGATCCTACATGGCAGATATGCACAAAGAGATCGCACATATGCGAGCGGACTGAGGAGAGCTAAACCAAGAAGGTAACAGAGAGACATCAGATCTTAGGGGAGGAGGAGGAGGAGGACAACCAGAGGAGCCACAAGAGCCAGTCTGACCCTGCGAGGCCAATGAGAGAGTTACACAAGCCTGGTGCGACTCTTTCACACCGTTGGATTCAGATTCTGATGATTCTGGGAGATTTCAAGCTCCCCCCTCCGACCATCCAGTTATTTCCCAAATTCCATGGGCTTGCCACTGAAGAGACACTTCTCCACCTGTAGAAATTCGAGATGATGTACAGCACTATCCACGACAGACATGTGAACTAGGACACCATCATGATGATGGCTTTTCCATTCTCCCTGGTCAATAGAGTAGCCTACTGGCTGAAACATTTGGGGAGATATGTCACTTCCTGGGAGCAACTCTGGACTGAGTACTTAAACAAATACTATCCGCTCGGCTGGATGAACGCATCTGGAGCTGTAATCAACAACTTATCCATGATCCCCAACGAGTAGTTCCATGAGGTGTGGGATCGTTTTCGTGAGCTCATTGACCGATGTCCACACCATGACATCTCCAAGCCCGACATAGTACATAGTTTCTTTTGTTGGCTGACAACGAAGATGCAGGGGCTTGTGAATGCTTCTTGTGGGGGCTCCTACTTCGTCAAGGATGAAGATCAGGTCTGGGCCATACACAAGGAGATGGCTGAAAACTATACAGTTATGTCCGAGACTCGTCTCTACACACAAGGGAAGCATCACCCATTTCGTGTCCTAATGTAGGATAGCATGAGTCGATGCGGGTCCATCCGCGTCTTCAATAACGGCATCACATGAAGAGTCATCGGTAGCTGATATGGGCATCATCAGCGAGAAGATGGACCGCATTGAGATTATCGTGAAGAAGCAGTGACAGGTCATGACGTCGATTGATCAGTTGGCACAGACATCGAGTGACCTGAAGACCCATATCATGTGTCTCTAGGAGGCACATATGACTTCTCTGCCCCGTCTTAGGTCACGGCTGATCCTAGCAGCAGTAGCTCGACCTAGCACTCAACCCAACATCGACAGTTTCACCACATCCAGACGGAGTCGTTCCAGTACCTGCGGCACTTATACTCTCAACCACTACCATCTTAGAACACCCTGATGGTGGTTTATCAGCAGGATCAACCACTAGCAGTTCTTCCTCCACCCCCTCTTCGAGTAGTAATTGTTGACGGAAGTCAACGGGATTTGGTACGACCAACAACAGCCCACGATCTGTTGAGATTACCTCGGATTCAGGTGGTCGACCGGAGGTGCCTCATCCCAGCAGTAGCCTCCAGCTCAAGGTGGACAGTTCAACCAGCCATAACAGCAATCCCAGTTCCCACACCAACCACACAGTAGCATTACCAGTCGGGTCCTCATCCCTATCAATAGGGACAGTAGTAGAGGCAGCACCAGCAACAACCTCAGCAGTATTCTCAGCCTGCCCCTCATTAGTTCCTGCAGCAACCTCATTTTCAGAAAGGCAACTCGTTTAGTTCTTATGGGCCAGCCTATGAGAACCCAGCACTTGATGATCTAGCCCGCTTACTTTCCGACCAGCATGCCGCATTTAGGCGGGAGATGGACGAGTTTCTCCGGGAGATGAGGGAAATCATTAAGGGTCAGGACACCATACCGGCTTAAATTGAGCCCAATCCGAACAACTTGAAAAGAAAATCTGAGCATATATAATTTATAGAGACCACCACTCCTAGCGATTTATTATATGACATTGCTTCATATATATTTGATGCTGACTTTATTACACTTAGGAGTGGTAGGATGCACAGCAGATGACAGAGGCAGAGCGAGACGTCCACTAGGAGTTCGACATTGTGATCACTAATGATGAAGCCACTTGGTCCGATCCCATTTCACGAGCTCTCCTCTTACCTTAAGATTCCACAGATTCACAGATCCCAGCAGAGGAGAGTTTCAAGAGCATACTCTTGGTAGAGGACACATTTGAGGCTACAAACTGTATTTATGATATCGAGGCAAGTATATTTTAATGATTCCGATTCACATCCCTTGGATTCAGACATTGACTGGGCGGAATTTGATGATTTATTCCCTTGTCTGATTTCCACAGAGCCATGAGTTAGGGTGGAGACCGTGCCAGCATCAATTACAGATACACCAGCAGGGTCGTCTTCACCGATTTCGCATGATCAGCGAGAGTTTTCTCATTCAGATCCGGTTGCATTCACTCACTTTTCAGAGGCCAGACATACCATCTCCCAATTCTCCTAAATTGAAGCCTTTGCCACAGTCGTTGAAATATAGATTCCTTGCAGGTGAGCATGAGACGTACCCAGTCATTATCTCATCCGATTTGACTGGAGAGCAAGAATCTGGTTTGATGAAGGTTCTTGAAAGGAATAGCAAGGTGATAGGATGGAGTGTAGATGATCTCCATGGGATAGGTCCGGCTCTGTGCTCCTACATATCTATCTCAAGGAGAACGCTTAAGCCCTCGCGTGAGTTCCAGCGACGGCTGAACCTGAATCTTCGAGAAGTAGTCATGATGGAAATATCGAAATGGTAGAGCGTTGATTTTATCTACCCCATCTCCATCTCCAAGTGGGTTAGTCCATTACATGTGGTGCCCAAGAAGACGTGCATCACTACAGTTGTGTGTGAGTCTGGAGAGGAGATAGCTACTTGGGCACCCACTTCTTGGAAGGTTTGTGAGGACTATAGACGATTGAATCAAGACACCAAGAAGGATCATTTCTCGCTGCCTTTTATTTCTTAGATTATAGAGAGGCTATCTGGGAAGAGTCACTACTTCTTTCTTGACGGGTACTCTGGATACAATTAGGTGGCAATAGCGCCCGAAGACCAGGACAAAGCAACATTCACTTGTCCGGTTGGGACTTATGCTTTCAGAAGGATGCCCTTTGATCTATGTAATGCTCTGGTGACATTCCAGATGTGCATGTTGTCCATATTCTCGGACATGGTGGGTGATAATTAGAGATCTTCATGGATGACTATTCGGTCTACGGTGATGGGTTTGGTGCTTGTCTTGACTGCCTAGACTGTGTTCTTCAGCACTATATATAGGTCCATCTTGTCTTATCTTGGGAGAAGAGTCACTTTATGGTGACTCAGGGGACGGTGCTTGGTCATATCATCTCCAACAAGGGTATGGAGCTTGATCTGACCATGGTGGATATCATCAGGAAACTCAATCCACAGTATAATTTGCGACAGTTACTGTCTTTTCTGGGGCATGTCATCTTCTACCAACATTACATTCATGACTTCAACAGGATTGCCCGACCGTTGACTGATTTGCTGACAAACGATACCAAGTTCATTGTAGTTGATAAGTGTCTTGCATTATTTGAGACTCTCAAGAGCGTAGTTATTAAGGCTCCTATCTTTTAGCCACCTGATTGGTCTCTCCTATTCAAAATCAAGACGGATCCCTCCAATATTTTCGTAGGGGGCGTGCTGGGATAAAGGAGGGATGGAGTACCATTTGCCATTCACTACGCTAGACAGTCATTAGATACCGCTCAGCAGAACTACAGTGACACAGAGAAAGAGATGCTAGTTTTAGTCTATGCCTAGGACAAATACAGATTATACATTCTTGTATCCAAAGTGACTATCTTTACTGATCATACCACCATCAAGTACCTTATGGCAAAGAATGACGGCAAAGCAAGACTGACTAGATGGATCCTTCTACTCAGGAGTTTGATATTTTAATTAAGGATAAATCTGGAGTCAAGAATATGGTGGCAGATCATCTCTCCCGATTGGAAAATTTTGAGGAATCCGAGTACATTTATCCTATTTCAGATACCTTCCCAGATGAGGCGATCCTTGCGATCATCTCTCTCCCATGGTATGCTGATATTGTGAACTATCTTGTTGCCAAGAAAGTTCCACGAGGTTGGCCCAGTCAACGACTTGAGACCTTCCTTGCGAAGGCCAAGTCCTACCATTGGGAGGATCCCATCCTTTATCACAAAGGATGGGATAACGTCTGGCGTCAGTGCATTCCTCAGGAGGAGCACCACAGCGTCCTCACATACTAACACAAGCTTGAGGTAGGAGTACATCATTCTGGAAGGAGAACATCACAGAAAGTGATTCAATCGGGCCTATGGTGGCCTACCCTCTTCAAGGATTCTGATGAATTTATGATGAGGTGTACTGACTGTTAGAGGATGGGAACTTGTGGACAGCGTGATATGATGCCAATGCAGCCCATTCACTTCTGTGAGATTTTTGATGCATGGGGTATTGATTTCATGAGTCCATTCACTAAGAGTTAGGGATTTGAATATATTCTGTTGGTTGTGGATTATGTCAGTCATTGGGTTGATGCCATACTCCACCGAACCGCAGATGCCAAGATTGTTTGCACGTTTTTGAGGAAGAATATCATTTCACGGTTCGGGGTGCCTGGAATATTGATATCTGACTTGGGGTCTAACTTTATCAACGACAAGGTAAAGTCCCTTGCTTGCGTGTTCAGCATAGACCATAGAGTTTCCACTCCATATCATCCTCAAACCAATGGTATTGCTGAAGTATCGAATAGGGAGAACAAGATGATATTGCAGAAGGTAGTCTACCCAGACCAAAAGGATTGGTCAAAACTTTTGGACTCGGTCTTTTGGGAATATCGAACTTCCTTCAACACTCCTTTGGGTTCATCTCTCTTTCATCTCGTTTATGGCAAGCCCTACCATATACCGGTTGAGATCAAGCATAAGTCACTACGGGTTGTGACTGATATACTATTAGATCTAGAGAATATAGGAGATCAAAGGAAGACTGAATTGGCAGCCCTAGAGGAGCTTAGAGACACGGCCTTCTCAAGCATCCTACAATATAAGGAGCGAGTAAAGATAGGGATTGATTCTTTTATCAGCCATAAGAAGTTTGATGCCAGGCTTAGATTATTTCCAAGGAAATTGCAGAGCAAGTGGAAAGGACCATACACGATCCGAAAGGTGCATGACAATGGTAGTATTAACATATATGAGTTGTCATCTGAGTTCACCTTTCGTGTTAACGATCAACACCTCAAACCATAACTATATCATGAGTTGCTGATCGTTGACGTCGCCCTGATTCATTTTTCATGAGATATGGTCTTTGACTCACATCATTCGCATCTCGTTCCTCGTTATATTATCACTGTCTTCTTCCTTATATAGATCCAGATGTCCATATATTATCATTCTTTAGTCTAGCACCCCATCTACATCATGTGATTACTCTATACTTCAGGTGTACTTTACCAAAAGTATAGGGGGGTATCAGACTTTTGATTAATTTTTTTATTCTTCTTACCTCTATTTTGCTACCTATACCTAGGGATATCTTACCCTAAGTATAGGGGAGGTAAACCTTGTACATTCTCTCACTCAGTTTTCCCATTGTATACAGTCTGCTATACTTAGGATAGCTCAAACCTAAGTATAGAGGGAACCACCAAGCCCTCTTCATTCTATTCTTTGATTCGTCGTTGTAGTATAGCATTCCTTTTCACTTCCTTATACTAAGCACAAGTTATGTCTTATTCATCACTCTTTGTTCACTCTAAGCACATCGTTCAAGCTAAGTATAGGGGATTCGTATATACGACATATATACTTTAGCCATAGCTCATACATTGTATGAATGTGTTCATAAATAAAATGATTAAAACCCTTTAGTTAAAAATCACAAAAATTTTAAAAAAAGTCTTTTACATAAAATTCCTTCACACAAACACAACTATTTATAAAAAATATTTTTGTACAAATGTTTGTAAAAATGTTTTTTGTGAAAAGTTTGTAAATATTTTTGATATGAAAATTATGTATATAGTACAAATTTAATTGTAAAATGTTTGAAAATAAAAGTTTGAAAAAACCCTTGTATGATTTGTAATTGGTTTGCAAAACTTTTGCATCCATGCATACATTCAAACATTTTTCGAAAACTTTGCATAAAAAGAGTTTATAAATATTTGTATATTCTTCTGAATCATAGTTTTCATTTAAACCAGTCTGGAATTAAATTGGAAAATGGAGCTTGGTTAAGACCTTAATCCACCTAATTCTAAGAGGAACCTTATAGGATTTGGGGTTAAGAATTTTCAGGTCCATTGGTGACATAATTCTTTGAATCCACTAGGCTATGATCACGTTTCATCTTGATGAACCAAAGTAGAGCATTTAACAATGTACACATGACTCTCACAGATAATGGCTTTACTTGCACCAGCATCTTACACATAACTTTCTAGGAATGTGGTGGTGAGGAGGCAGTTTCCTTTGGCTTGGGGTAGCATACGCGGGTAGTACTTCTAGACAGAACTTCTCATCTTCTTTTAGTTAACGAAGAGCACCTCAACTTGATCAAGTAGTGTTGAGGTCTAAAGACAAGAGCTGTGGGTTGCAATAAAGCTTCAAAAGAGGGATAGTCTACTGGCTCAAGAGGAAAAAGTACTTATGTATATATGTTGAACCATGTAGATATGTTGTACATATACACATAAAAAAAGTGCAAAATAAAGAAAAACTCAAAAAAAGTTGATAGGATTGATTAAAAATAAAATGCCTGCCAGAGTATGTATAGCCAAATAAAGAAAAGCTTATGTTACCCATTCTCATCTCATGAAGCTTGCAACAAGAGACTTAGCTACACTGGTTAACCTCCCAGGGATACATGGCTAGACTGGTCCTGGTCCATTCTCTTCTTTCCCCTCTTCTTGAGCCGGTTGTACTTGAAGATAGAAGGGAATACTACGCTCCTTGAGGAAAGAGCTGCTGAACTAGGGAATTAGAGTTACCTTGTTAAGGGGCGTTGCTTCTTTGTCATTTCTGAGGTGGGGAGCTACATATCACTTACACCTTACAAGAAAAGATTCATGGTCATTAGATTTTATGTATATAGACTTCTTCTGATCTGGATTATTGAGGAGTCCTTACCATAGATTGGTGGAACTTAGAGGATGTTGAGTTTTAAACCTAGGTCCAAATAAGCTTCCGACAAACTAATAATCCAAAGGTCTGACTAAGCTCCATACTCTAATTTAATGAAGACAAGCTTAATAATCAACCTTGATTCTCCTTTTTCTTTTTCTTCTCTTTTCACTTCTTCTTCAAATAATCGTTTGCTAAGGAACTGGCAAAGGTATATTATAGGGGGTGATGAATCCATTATTCTCACTCTTTATTATGTTTTTTTAGGTACTTATCTTAGCAAAGCATCTTGTAGATAAATATAAATACAATAAGTTAGCATTATGCATGCATTTGTTTATATTGCATATTTATCATGTATTTGTGCAAAAATAAAAGAAAAAAGGAAAAGAAAAATGAAGGAGGTACTTAGAATGAATACAGAGTGACTGAACCCTAAGAGAAGGTCAACATTGACCTGATCGTCAAATAAAATAAGTAGAGGGAGATAGGGCCTACTCTACATTGTACATATCACTTATATCTGTAAATAATTATTTTTTACAAAATAGAAATAATTTATCGTTTTTACTATTTGTATTCTTTCCTAAAAATAAAAAATGTAAAATTAAAATCATAAAAAAATAAAATTAAAATTAAAATAAAATCATCTCTCACTTGTAAAAAATACATGTATACATACATCATTCTCTATTTATTATATACATGTACATAACTAATAAAAATAAAAAAAATTATTTTAGACTCCTAAAAACATGTTGTAAATAAATAAAATACAAAATGCCAGTATTTGTGAAAAATAACAAAATTAAAATGATTGTACAAAATACATAAGTATATTATACATGTATATACTACTATATATTGTATATACCCTAATTTATTTTATGTAAAAATATAAAAAATAATAGAAAACATCTTTGAAAAATAACAAACATTTCTTATGTTGAAAACTTTTTGATTTAAAATCATTTGTTATTTTTTATTGAATTTGTAAGTATGTTTGTACATTCGAATTTTCTGATTGGTCCACGCCATTTTGTTGACTTGGGTCAACGGTCTCTTCCAGGGCTTGAACCGACCCGAACCTTCTCACCAAAGCTTGTTCTCCCCTTTTCCAAGTTGGGTCGAGTCTCCTTCCGATCCGAATCTTCGCCTGCACCTTCTCCTGAGATCCAGCATCTTCACCGATCCCTAGGAAGGTGCGGATCTTCCTAGGGTTACACACCTTTACCCAATTCTTTCACACCCTTGGGAATCCTATAAAGTATCTCCTCCATCCTCCTAGCTCCACAATTCATTCCTAGCCTCTTCTTCCACACCCAGATACCTCTGGTTGAGTGACAAAGATCGGAGTAGTCCATCGGAGTGAAGTTTGGTGGTCAAGAGACGTACCTAAGCCTCGTGTCCATAGTGCATTGTCGTGACAAGCCTCCCAGCCTTCCACAGCTTGGTCGTGGCCACAACCTCTCTTGCCACCTTCGCCTGAAGATCCAGAGCTCATCTAGAACTTCAGGTACCCCTCATTTCCCTTACGTTTTCCTATTCAATCCATTCACGTCGTCTAGTGTCGTTGCACCTCTGCCTTCTCCAATCAGCGAGTCGAAGCACCCACATTCGAACCCATCCATTCAGATCACCGCGTTGCATCACCATCCATCTTCCCCCACAGTCTGAACACCCTTAGGATCGATCATCAAGTCGAGATTGAGGACCAGATTTCATTTATCACCTTCGTCGGAGATCGAATCCTGCCCCACCGTTCATCCTATCTGTTCTTGCCCAAATAACCCCGATCGAGGCTTCGTCTCTAGTTGAGCTCACCTTTACAAATACTTGCACTTCCAGGGAGTCCTGTTCCAGTCTCTGAAAGGTCCGCCGGAGTAGCACCAGGCCCCCCTTCTTCGCCACGCACATCCAGCTGGTGGCTGCACCATCGAACTCGTCCATTCGATGCGGGTTACTCCTCCGACCTTGCTAGGACCTTCTGATCGACCATCAAAGCCGAGGAGACCATATGAGGCCCTGGAGAAGTTCATCGGGGCCTTGTTCGTTCAGGTCCCTTCTCCTCTGTTGGATTTATCCACCTCTGCTAGATCCAATCGTAGCCGCCAACTGGAGCAGCCTTTGGGTTGTTGGATCTGATGCCCCTGACGCACCTACGCCCCACGTCCCCAACATTCTCTATGATGTCAGATCTGACACTGCACGAGATCAGCACCGCACGATTCACCGTTCATCAGAGGACGCCATGTGTCCCCCACGTGCTTCCCACGTGACATGTGAAGGTATTTGACGTTTGTTTCCCTGTGCTTTTATGTTTTACTGTTTAATTTGGTAAATAAAGTTGTAGTTCAAACTTTTTATATATTAGACCCCTATGTTCCAGTATTTGCACTTTACTCCTCCGAGTTTGGATACACGTGCACGCGTACGTGATTTTGTAGCGCTTTTGCATATCTTGCCCTGCATTTTCTGACTCTTATATTTTGAATGAAATATTTTCTATATTTGAAAAAATAGCCCTGCGCATGATTTAATTTGCTTGTGCATGTATTGTGTGGGATTTTTGTCATAATGCCCCTGGACTACAACTTGTATGTCTTGGTTTTAGATCAACTCCGAAAATTCCCAAAAATTTACCATTAGCTCCTACTAATGTGTATATTTTTGGTATTTTTTTTAACTTGACTTAATTTTATTTAATATTTTCTAAAAATCAAAACCCATAAAAATGTGTCTGTTTATTATATAGAATATAAAAAAATTACAAAATTGTCTCAAAAATTCCATAAAAATTTCTGTGTATTTGTTTTAGTGTTTTCTTGCTTAACTATCATTTTAGTGTCTTTATCTTTTATAAAAAACTAAAAATCAGAAAAGACTAAAAATCTTATAAAAATTATTAAAAAATCTACAAAAGTAAAAAAATGAGATTCCAGTTTCTATAGTTAGGTGTTTTTGTTTACTTTATCATAAAAATTACAACCAAGACATTTATGCAATTTAAACATTTTAAATTTGCCTTTTAGATAGGTTTATACAGTGTCTTGTCGTTTTTTGTTTATTTCATTTTTATGAAAACAAACAAAAATCAGAAAAAGACCACAAAATTACCAAAAAATTGCATATTTTTAAAACATAAAAATATTTTTATTCTTGAATTTAGTGTACGTATATCCTAAATAAAAATTGTTAAGGCTTCTTTGTGCATTGGTTTGTTCGTTATTTTGAAAAATATATAAAAATTGTAAAACTAAAATTTAAAAAAAAACTTAGTTTTAATTTCTTGGCCTCAACTACTTCGTATATTTCTGTGCTCCTTGTGATCAACCATGGTTTCTATACTAGGTAAAATAAATAGCGAAGACCGCTTACATTGGATTTTGTGCCTTGATTGATTGATCTGTATGGTCTTATTTTTCTTATTGACCGTGCCTCGTGACTCAGTTCGCAACCACACTTAGAGATATCTTAACCCTTGTTGCTTGGTCGTGTCATCAATGCTCCAGACCTACATCTACACTCAGGGGAATCCCCTCCCACATGTTGTTTCCAATAGGAGGATGGCACACATCGATGCTGATCCTTCTACGTCGTCACCAATAGAAGTACTTGTTGAGTCTTCAATTACCGACATGGGATCTTCATTTATAAGTTGGTTCGTATTGAGATCATAGACAAGAAGTAGATCCAAGGGATGTACATTCTCAACAAGCTTGATGAGCTTGCCTAAACCTTGAGTGACCTAAAGACCCAAATCATGTGTCTCTAGGAGGGGCAGATGGCTTCTCAACCACGTCTCCGGTCACGAGCTAATCTAGGGAGGAACTCTACCCAGCCATATGCCTTGTACCAACAGGTCCACCGCATCCAGGCAGAGTGGGTCCAACAGCTCCAGCATTACCATCAGCCTCCACCATCTCTGGACACCCAGATGGTGGTCTACAAGCCAGATCAACCTCTAGCAGCCCTTCCCCCACCACACCTTGAGTAGAAGGAGTCGTATATGTAAGTCAATGGGATCTGGAACTCCAAACAATAACCTCAACCTAGGATTCATCGTGACCATCTCGGCTTTCGATGGTCCACTAGAGACACCTCTTCCCTACAATAGCCTTTAGCTCAAGCAGGGCCGAGCAGCAAGGTTCAGCAGCCCCATCACTCCTAATAGTGCCTGCAGTATGGTCCTCATCCCAACTATCAAGGACATCAGTGGATGCAGCAAAAGCAACCTCAATATTATTCCAGCCTCCTCCTTACTACCACCAGTAACAACAATAGTTGTCTCAGCCTCATTTCCAGCGAGGCAACCTATCCAGTTCTCATGCACCTTTGTATTAGAACCCAGCCCTTGATGACCTCGCCCGCTTACTCTCTGATAAGCAGCAATCTTTCCAACAAGAGACGGATGAGTTCTACAGGAAATGAGGGAGATAATCATGGGAAAATCCTTCACACCAGCTCAGATTGAATCCAATCCGAACAATTTGAAGAGAAAATCAAAGCAGGTACAATTTACAGAGACCACCACTCCTAGTGTTGTTTTGGATGGTACTTCTTCCTACGTATTTGATGCTGATTTTGTGACACTTAGGAGCGATAGGAAGCAAGCTAGCGATGACTCGTCTGAGTGATATCTACACGCTTATTCCAAGGCACCCGATGATGATGGAAGCGGTACTCATGCCCATTATCATGATGATGACATTGGTGTTGAAGCCACCAAGTGTGATGATCCAACCGACGGTATTGAGGCCATCGCAATTCCACTTGTAGACTGTGGTATTGAGGCAACCATGATTCCAGATGCTTGGCCAGGGTGTGGCGTTGATGTCACAATGTCAGATGTTGTCGGTGGTAGTGATGCCACCAATTTACATTCTTTTCTATTGCCTCATTCTATACTTGAGGACAAATTTAGAAAAATATAAAAAATGAAAAAAAAAGCAAAAAAGTGAATAAAGGAAAGGTTTATGTATCTCTTGTGAGTCCATCTACTCTAAATGATGATTATTGCATGTATTCTTGCTTGCTGCATCGACAAGAACCTACTCCTGACCCTCATATCTCTAGAGGGGGTCCCTTCATCCCCTTCCCTCAAGCACTACGCTTAGGAAAGTGGACCAAAAAAGAAAATACCAAAAAGAGACACCAGATAGAGCTTAGCGTGCAGATGATAAAAAAGATTTTAGATACAACTGACTGTACAAGAGGTACTAGAGCACATCCCCCTATTCCAGAAAGAACTTGAGAGAAGACCACTATCCGTAGGAAGAGGAGGAACCACAATTCATATATATATATATATATATATATATATATATATATATATATATATATATGCTTACTCGTGCCATTTGCTTCGCTATTTAGAAGTAGTGTCAACCAAGAGACCTATTGCAGAAGCTCCATATGTCAGATGCCACATCCATGAGTAGCGGTTCAATTGTACCCTATTAGACAACGACTCTTTCATTACCCTTTTCCGGCTGCCTTACTCAATCAGTTAAAGCTTGGCCTTCTTAGATAGAGCAGGACAGTCCGTTAGTTTGCTGATAGATATGGCAAGAGGCCTAAGGGATTACTGAAGGACATTGTCATCACAATTCATGGCCTGAAATTCCCTGTGGACTTGGTTGTACTAGACATAGAGATCCCTAAGTCTGTGACTGATACCCCCATCATTTTAGGATGACCCTTCTTTGCGACAACCAAGGCAATGTACAATCATGATAGCAGGAATGTATACTTTCACATCGAGAGTGAAAGTATACAAATAGAGAGGATCGAAGAGACCGAAGCCAGAGATTCAACTTTCTCAGAGTAGACCACATATTTAGAGCAGATGACAGATGTAGAGCCAAACATCCACCAGGAATGTGACTTTGTGATTACAAATGATGGAGCTGTTTGGGAAGATCCCGTATCATGAGCTTTTGTCATGCCTACAGACGCTACAGATACACAAATGATAGCAGATGAGAGTTATGAGAGCACACTCATGGTAGAGGAAACCGTAGAGGTTGATGATCATGGTCACGATAGCGAGGCAGATTTTATTTCATGTGCTTCAGATTCAGATCCCTCAGATACAAACATCGATTTTGATTAGCACGATTTTGATGACTATTTACAATGTCTTGTGCATATAGAGACGACAGCTAGTGAGGAGAGTGAGCCAAGTCCGTTGACAGATACACCAGTAGGGTCGCCTTCGTCACATTCACCACTACAGTGAGAGTTCTCACATGCAGATCTCATAGCCTTCACTTAGACTCTTTAGAATCCAGATTTGCAGCTCTCACTTGTCCAGAATTGAAGATCTTACCACGGAGCATGAAGTACAGATTCCTTGTGGGTTGCCAGATCATTATCTGAGCAGATTTGACTGAAGACCAAGAAATTGGATTGACGGAGGTTCTTGAAAGAAACCGCAAGGTGATTGGAAGGAGTATAGTTGATCTCTAGGAGATAATCCATCCCTATTCTCCCATCACATCTATCTTGAGGAAAATGCCAAGACATCGCGTGAGTTCCAACAAAGGCTGAACTCGAATCACTGAGATGTGTTCATGAAGGAAATGTCAAAGTGGTGGAGTGCTGAATTTATCTACCCCATCTCAGAATCCAAGCAGGTTACTCCATTGCATGTGGTACTCAAAAGACAGGTATCACCAGAGTTGTGAGCGAGTCCAGAGAGAAGATAACTACCCGGGTACCCACTTCTTCGAGGGTTTGTGTGGACTACAGATAATTGAATCAGGCCTCTGAGAGATATCATTTCCTGTTGCCATTTATTGATCATATTATTGAGAGGCTAGCTAGGAAGAGTCGTTACTTCTTCCTTGAGGGTCCTCGTGGTACAATCAGTTGGCCATAGTGCCCAAATACTAGGAGAAAACAACATTCATCTGTACGTATGGGAATTATGCTTTCAGACGGATGCCCATTGGTTTATGTAATGCTCCGGCTACATTCAAAAGGTGTGTGGTTTCCATCTTTTCGAACATGGTGAGTGATTGTTTACAGGTCTTCATAGATGATTTTTTAGTCTACGATGATGGGTTTGATGCTTGTCTTGATTGCCTAGACTGAGTAGTTCAGTGCAGCATAGAGGTCAATCTTGTGTTATCATATGAGAAGAGTAATTTCATGATGACTCAGGGATGGTCCTTGGCCACATCATTTCCAACAAGGGCATGGAGACCAATCCATCCAAGGTCAATATCATCAAGAAACTCAATCCACCATCCAATTTGCGATAGTTGTAGTCTTTTCTAGGGCATGTTGATTTTTACCGACGATTCATATTGGATTTCAGTCGGATTGCTCGATCGCTCACTGATGTGCTGACTAAAGACATCGAGTTCATTGTAGATGATAAGTGTCTGGCATCATTTGAGACTCTCAATGGACTAGTTATTCAAGCTCATGTCCTTCAGCCACTCGATTGGTATCTCCCATTTGAGATCATGATGAATGCTTTTGATTTTACCATATGGGTTGTGTTACGACATAGGAGGGATGGATTATTATTTGCCATTCACTACGCTAACCAGACTTTGAATATTACTCAACAAAATTATGTTGTGATAGAGAAAGAGATGCTAGCAATAGTCTTTACTTTGGATAAGTCCAGATCTTACATTCTTTGATCTAGAGTGATTATCTATACATAGCACACCATCATCCGATGCCTCACATCTAAGAAGGATGCCAGAGACAGATTGACGATATGGATCCCTATACTTTAGGAGTTTGATACAGAGATTAAGATAAACCAGGAGTCAAGAATGCGGTGGCATATCACCACTCCCATTTAGAGAACCTTGGGGATTCTGATCAAATCACACCTATTACAGAGACATTCCCAGATGAGGCGATTCTTGCTATGACCTTGCTTACGTAATATGCAAACATTTTGAACAATCTTGTTGCCAAAAAAGTTCCACAAGGTTGGCTCAGACAGTGACTTGAGACCTTCCTCATGAAGGTTAAATCGTACCATTGGGAGGATCCCACCCTTTACCATGAAGGGGGTAATAGTGTCTGGCACTGGTGTATTCTTCAAGAGGAGCACCACAATGTCCTTACTTACTGCCATAAGTTTCAAGAAGGAAGTCATCCCAATGGGAGACAGATGACAAACCCTAAATTACCCTTCTAATTATGTATAATTAGCAGTGTTCGTTGCAATCGGGTAAAATAGAGTCAATCAAAAACCACTTCGACAAAATGTATGAATTAAAGGTCAAAGCGGTCAATTTATTTTTTACTTGGGCGAATTACCTGAATTAAGTGTAGGATTAATGAAGCATAAGTCAGAGAATGGATGAAGATATAATTCATGAACAATTTTCTTTATTTTAATTTTTAAATATGCAATCAACAAGATGTAAAGAAATGCAATGTGAATATGCCCTATTTCAGAATATTTGAGCCATTTAATCACGAGTCAAATCCGGTTCAATTTATGAAGCTAGTCTCAATGATGTAAATACACAAGGAATGTATAGCATTATAATCGAGATGCTTAGCTATTAAAAGAATGCATCACAATTCAAATTGTTAAAACATGGATATAAGCATGTCATTTAAAAGAAAATTAAACCAATTTCAAAATGAGACAAAAATCAACTCAAACGGAGATACGATGCTCAAGATATTCACAAATGAAGTCAAGGGCATAAATGCAAGAAAACATGAAAGATAACTAGCAAACAGGTCCTTGGGAGGGTCTAAAATGCAAACAAAAATAAGTACGAGGCCTTCTTTGTAGATTCACCACGTGTGTGGGGGTATATTTACAATTATCAAAACCTATGAGGGTTGGAATGCAAAATACCCCAAGCACACATGGTTCTCACGTGCTATCTGGACCTATCTGCAATATGGAGAAGTCGGTGGGACCTCCATGCAAATTACCCATAGTGCACGTGACAAGTCACTAATGAAGGCCTCCGATGAAGCTCCGGCCATTAAAGGCATTCACCTGCAGTGTAGGTAATTGATAGTCGAAGCGTGCAAGTGAGTAGTGCGATTGATCGTGAGTGAAATGGACGACCGTGGAGGAGTGGAGAACGTGGTGGCCGGTCGTCATCTCCGGCGAGATTGCCGGAGAAGATGGTCGGAGTCGTCTGAGGTCGTGAGAGATTGAGAAGGTAAGCAAATTTGTGTGCGAAGATGCCTAATGGTGGTTGAAGCTCGGGGAATGCGTAATGGAGTATCAAAATGCGAGGATATTCTTAATTAAATAGTAGAAAATCAAAGAAATGACAATTGTGGATCGGAGAGCTTACCTGGGATAATGGAAATCATAGGGCTTGGGATTGAGCTCCTCGACGGAACTCGTGTCATTATTGGACCCCTGCAACCACTAGGGGCAACTTGGGGGGTGGAACCACTGCGATCCTGGCCTACCATGTCCATGGATCATCACTAAAGGCCTTCATCATCGTCGCTCCCCCATCAGTCCTCCCCCAGTCACAGGGAGGAGGAGAGGGTTGGGCATGGTCCCACGTAAAGGTGAACAAGTTTGAAGTGGGGCGGAGGAGGCGTATTTAAAGTTGGAGCTCGGTGTTTCTAATGATGGAATGATTGGGTTGCGTAGAGATTATGGAGCAAGAGGGAAGAAATCATGGGGCGAGCGATGATCCGCAAGGATGGTGGTTGTTTGTGCTATGTCGTGGAGGTGTCTGGTCATGGAGATGGTGGACAAGGACACAGAAGAAAAAGGAAGGTGGAAGCGATTGCATGTAGTGGACGACATGGGAGAGGGGGAAACTAGAGGTAGAAGACGAGTTCCCCACCGTTGGATCTCGTGATCCAACGACTGAGATATATGCACTAACGAAGGTCTACTATCAGATCTCAGGGAGGTCTGACGAGTGGTGAAGGGACTGCCACTTGTTGAGCGCTTAAGATGGTGGAAGTGGATGGTAATGATGGTTTCTGTGGACCTGATCTAAGTGCTAAGGGTAGACTGGTGGCATGCGGTGGAGATAAAGCATCAGAAGATAATCTTTCGACAGAAAATGTGACACATCACACACGGAGCAAGGGCACTGGAGAACGACCACGATGAGACCAGTTGTTGATCAAGTGGCTGTGAAAGGAGGGTGTGTGGCGCATAGGGGACCGGGCCTCGTGGAACAACCAGAATGCGCCACGTGGCCTAATCAGGTTATTCTAATGAAAAACCTCAAAAAAGATGATGAAATGGTCAAATTTGGAAAAACTCAAAACCATGAAAGTTGTAGATCTCGATGAGATGTACAAGTTTCATGTTGACCAAAATCGGAAATGAGGTCAAACAAAGGGATAAATATATTTGAGGGTGCTATTAAAGGCTTAAAAACACTACGATTTCAAATTTGCTATTTTTTGTATTTTTAATATATTCCAAGGGTTTGATATTATAAGGATTAATCTCGTTCTTATTGACACTTCGTCTAAGCTAGGGGTTAATTTCAATGAATTAATGGCATGAAACTAGATTTCATCAACAGACAACGTAGAAGGTTCTCCAATCCAGCCTTTGGTGGCCTACCCTCTTCAAGGATTCAAATGAATTCAAGAGGTGCACTGACTGTCAGAGGATGGGCACTTGTGGATAGCGTGATATGATGCCAATGGAGCCCATTCACTTCTGTGATGTTTTCGATGCATGGGGCATCAATTTCATGGGTCCATTCCCTAAGAGTTATGGGTTTGAGTACATTATTCTTGTTGTGGATTATGTAAGTCGTTGGGCTGAGGCCATCCCCGTCCGAGCTGTGTATGCTAAGACCATTTGCAAATTTTTGAGGAAAAATATCATTTCACAGTTCGTGGTACCTAGAGATTTGATTTCAGTCAGGGGGACTTACTTTATCAACGATGAGGTAAGGGACCTTGTTAACGAGTTCAACATTGAACCATCGAGTTGCCATTCCATATCACCCTCATACCGATGGTATTGTTGAAGTATCGAATACGAAGATCAAGAATATACTGTAGAAGGTTGTCCGCTCAGACCGAAAGGATTGATCACAACTTTTGGACCCAGTCTTGTGGGATTTAGGACATCCTTCAAGATACCTTTTAGCACATCTCCCTTTCATGTCGTTTATGCCAAGCCATGCCACTTACCTATGGAAATCAAGCACAAGTCACTATGGGAAGTTACAGAGTTATTATTGGATCCGAAGAGTGTAGGAGATAAGAGAAAAGGAAAGTTGGAAGCCTCGGAGGAGTTGAGAGATATAATCTTTTCAAGTAGCCTACAATATAAGGATAGAGTGAAGATATGGCATGATTCTCATATCATCCATAAATAGTTTGAGACAAAACAGAGAGTATGGATATTTGATGCTAGGTTATGATTATTTTCAGGGAAATTACAAAGCAAATGGAAGGGGCCATACTTGGTCAGAAAGGTGCACGACAATAGAAGCATCGATATATCTGAGTTGTCATCTGACTCCATCTTTCGGGTTTATGATTAGCACTTGAAGCCATATCTAGATCAAGATCCGTTGATTGTTTACATTGCCTCTATTTATTTTGTATTAGATGTGGTCATTGAGTCGCATCATTTGCATCTCATACATGATTTCCACTTCTCCTCCGCAGCTGTATAGATCCAGATTGTCCATATCATACATTCTTTTTGTTTGACACCCCGTCTTCATATTAGGATTATGTTATACTTAAGGCGTGCTTTACCCTAAGTATGTGAGGGAGGGTATCGGACCTTGATTATTCATTTGATTCATTTAACCTATGTTTTGTTTCCTGTACGTAGGGATATTTTACCCAAAGTATAGGGGAGGTAACACATGTACATCCTATTCCTCGATTTCCCCCCTTCTACACATTCATCTATACTCATGATTATTTGATTCTAAGTATAGGGCGATCACCTATTTCTATTTTTTCCATTCTTTTAGTTGTCGTTGTAGTATAGTATTCTTTTCAGTTCCCCATACTTAGCATGAGTTATGTCTTCTTTCATCTCTCTTTGATCGTTCTAAGGACATCGTTCAAGATAAGTATAGGGAATTATCGAATATATTGTATATATACTTTAGCCATAACTCATACTTTGAGACTTTGTGTATAGAAATAAGATGGCTAAAAATCACATAAATTTTAAAATTTTCTTGTACATAAATGTATGTAAATTCTCTTATAAAAAAGTCTTATACAAATTGTTTGTAAAAACCCTTTGTAAAAACTATTTTTTTATAAAAGTTTGTAGTAATATTTTTCTTGTAAAAAGTTTTGTAAATAATTTTTTTATCAAAATCGTGTATATAGTACAAAATTTTGGAAATGTTTGAAAATAAAAGTTTGCTTAAATTTGTTTGTAAATATTTGAAAAATTATTTTGCAAAACCTTTTTCTTCATGCATTCAAGAATCTTATAAAAATTTGCATATTTTTGAAAAAGTTTTCAAAAAGAGTTTTTGTACATTCTTTCTTGTTTGTTATTCTTAATCATAGTTGACATTTAAACTAATCTGGTACCAAATTGAAAAATGGAGCTTGGTTAAGATCTTAGTCCACTTAACTTCAGAGCAACTTTATAGGATTTGGGGTTATTACTTTTCAGGTCCATTAGTCACTTAATTCTTTGAGTCCACTAGGATTTGTTCACATGTCATCTTGATACGCCTAAGTAGAACACTTAATGGTGCACATATGACTCTTAGAAACAATGGCTTGACGTGGACACATACCTTACCTGTAGCTCAGCACATATGAGGTGGTAAGGAGGCATAATTCTTTGGTTTGGAGTAGCATACGAGGGTAGTACTTATAGCTAAAACCTCTCCTCTTCCTCTAGGGAGAAATGTGTGCCTTAACCTAATCTAATGGCATTGAGGTTTAAAGACAGGAGTTTGTGGGTTGCAGTAATGCTTCAAAAGAGGGATAGTCAACTGTCTCAAGAAGAAAAACTCCTTATGTATATGTTGCACCATGTAGATATCTTGTACATATGTACATCAAAAAAGAGCGCAAAATCGAGAAAAACTCCAAAAGGGGGACATGCCCGATTGAAAATAAATTGTCTGCCGAAGTGTATATAGCGATAAGCAAAGCTTATGTATTTCACCTTGTCATCTCATGTAATCTTGTAGTTGTAGACTTCGTTACATTGGTTAAGCTCCAAGGGCTACGTGGCTACATTGGTCACGGTCCATTCTCTTCTTTCCCCCTCTTCTTGAGCTGGTTGAACATGAAATTAGAAGGGAATACCCTGCTCCTCGAGGAAGAAGTTTCTAGAATAAGGAATTAGAGCTACCTTGTTGAGGGAGGTTGTTTCTTTACCATTTCTGAGGTGGGGAGCTACTTATGACTTACACAGTGCAAGGAAAGATGCATAGTCATTAGAGTTTGCTTATGTGGACTTGTTCTGACCAGATTGTTGAAGAGTCTTGACCATAGAATTGTGGAACTTGAAGGCTATTGAGTCTTAAACCTATTTCCCAATAGGGTTCCTCCAAACTAATAATAAAAGGGTTCGACTGTACTCCATACTCCAATTTAATGAAGATAAGTTTAATAATCAACGTTAATTCTTTTTTATTTCTTTTCTTTATCTTTTTACTTCTTTTTCAAACAAGTGTTTGCTAAGGGACTAGTAAAGGTAATGTACAGGGGGATGATGAATCTACGATTCTCATTCTTTATTCTTTTATTTTAACCTTTTCTTTTGGAAAACCACCTATAAATACATGTAAATACAATAACTTAGCATTTTCAATGACATTGTTAATATATCATAGTAAGAATTTATTTTACAAAAATAAAAGAATAAAGTGAAAAGAAAAAGAATGATGTATTTAGAATAAATACAGTGTGACCAAAACCCCAAGAGACGGTCAAGCCTTGACCAAATCGCAAAAAGAACGAGTAGAGAGAGATAAGGGCACACTATGTATTGTACATATCTCATATACTTGCGCAAAATATGTATTTATTTACTTTAATAAGATATACATATGTTATCATTTTAACATATTTGAAGATATCCCTATTAATGCAATAAAAATAATATAAAAATAAGAAAAACAAGATAAAAATAAAAATAAAATCCAACACTTCCATGTACAAAAGACACATGTATATAATAAACCCCTGTTTATTCTATAGGTTTAATTAATTTATAAAAATAAAATATCATGTTGTACCCCTTAAAATATTTTTTTTAAATAAATAAAATAAAAATAAAAATATTTTTTGTAAAAAGAGTAAAATAAAAATATTGTACATAATACATAGGTATATTAGAAATGTATATAATACTATATATTGTATATACTTTATTTTATTTTTCATGAAAATTATTAAAAATAACAAAAAAATAGCTTACAAAATAGTAATCATTTTTTATTTTATACACTTTTAAATTTAAAATAATTTACTATTATTAATTTCATTTTCTTTTATTTTTGTAAATCCTAAATTTCTATTGGGCCACGTAAGATTGTTGACCATGGTCAACGTCTCCTACTCACCGAGTCGGGTCCTCCCTCGCGTCGCAGGAGCTCCTTGATTTTCTCCTGATCAGATCTGACCTTCAACTGCTTTGATTATTATGCCTTATTACAGCCATGATATCCATGATCCCCGCAGATTGCCCTAGGGTATCACTCCACGCCCTGATTCTTCGGACCCTCAAGCATCCTATATAAGACCCTCTTCCTATCCTCTAGCTCCAAAGCTCATTCCTTGTGCCACCTCAGACCCATTGCTACTTCTAGGAGAGTTACATCTTCTTATATGTGCCCTTGGAGCATCGTCTGGAGGTTCGAGTGAGTGTAGCTAATCGCATCTCCGGAGAGCCACCGCAAGCATCCTCTCGGCATGCCGCAACTTGATTAAAGCCTTAACTTAGCTGATCACCATCGCGTGAAGTTCTTGTTTCTGCCAGTAGCTTCAGGTATCACTCTGATCACTTACACTTTCCATTCCGATCCAATCATCCCTTTTATCGCCACCGTACATTTCACTGCTCCGACCTGTTGGTCTGTGCCCCTCCTTTGACATCCACCTGCATAGATCGAACCCTCGACACACCTTGCACCTTACAAGGCATCCTGACCACCCTTAGGCTCATTCATTACGGTGAGATTAAGGTCGAGACCTTGATCCTACACTTCCTCCGGAGGTCTACCCTCATCCACTATCGCTTCCTATGTTTTTCATGCAAAATAACCCCTCTCGAAGCTTGGTCTTTGAGACATGAGTATATCCTGCAGATTTTTATGCACAAAGACAACCATCTAGAGCATTTATTTCTTAGGTGAAGTAGTTGCAGTCAGACCACCCTTGCCTCACTCATCCGCCTTTCGACCATCCCATCAGCTCTGTCCGTTCGATGGGAAATGCTTCCAAGACAATGCTGGATGCCTCGACAACCTCATTAGTTTGTCTGATCTCTAGCATCACATTGTTGACGTTTGCAGTGCACGAGTTCCTCCAGCACCCTTTGCAGTTGCTTGATATGGTGTTCCGTTCCAGATTCGATCCTAGCCCTTGGTTTGCGATTCATTCTGATGCTCGGATCGAGTCTGGACCGACCATCACAGTATGCAAGCCCTTAGATCTGACCTTGTGTCAGATCTAACTACCCATCTACATCACCCCCACGTTTATTGGATTAGCTTTTCAGGAGATATCTAATACGCATGTCCGTAATAGAATCATAATCGTCAGATGCTTTTCAGAGGATAATCAAAGTCGTACGTCAGCATCTATCCACTCGAGTGCCATGTGCCCCTACATGAGCATATTTCACATTTTCCATTGCATGTTTCCCTATTTCAATTTAGTCCAGTAAATAAAGTTGTAGTTAAAAACATTTACAATTTGGACTTTGTACATTTTAGTATTTGAAGTTTTATCCATCCAAGTTTGAGTCACGTGTGTCCCCACGTGCTCATTGGGTAATTTGTAGTTTACATCCTGAACTATTATGATGTTATGGAAAGAATGTTGAGTTTTTATAATAACATTTATGCCACTGTGAGCTAGGGTCATGTGTTGCACGTGCTTTTGTTGGACAAATTGTATGATTGACCCTTAAGCTTTTATAGTGTCATTATCTGGTCCAAAAAGTTAAAATATTTGTTATTCGGTTCCTATGAACTGTTTTTAATTACATATCTTTTTTTGAGTGAAATAAATATCAAAATAGCCTCATAAATTGCATAAAAATTACAGTTAGCTCCTGCTCCTGTGTAGGATTTATGGTAATTTTCTTAGGGTGATTTAATTGCATTTTCTATTCTTAAACTTTAAAAATCTCTAAAAAGTGTCTTGTCTAAGTTGTAAAAATTATAAAATTTTGAAAAATGGCCAAAAATTTCCACAAATATTTAAGGAGTTGTCTTTTATTGTGTTTTTCCTTCTGTAAAAAATTTGCTTGAAAAATCTTTGTAAAAGCTATAAAAATCAAAAAACAACCAAAAACTTATAAAAATCATTTAAAATCAAATAAAATTCCAAAAATTATGTTTCTAATCCCTGTTTAAAGCTTTTTTTCTTTATTTAATCACAAAATTATCTTCCATGACTTTGGACATTTTAGATATTTTTAATTTGCAAATTTGGTCCTGGCTATACATTGTTAGGAGTTTTTAGCACTCTTTCATTTTTAAAAATTTGCAAAAACATTTTAAAAATCTAGAAAAATCACCAAAAAACACTTTAAAACCCTTAAAATCGAAAAATACTTTTACTTTAATTTCCTGAGTATTTTTTTACTATCTTGAAAAATCCAAAATGAGTGTTGAGGGTGCCTTGAGTGTTTTGTCTTGTTTGCATTTTTTAAAAAAATTAAAAATTTGAAAAATTAAAAACCACTAAAAAATACATTATTTTTGAAATTGACTACTCAGTTTTTTAATCATGCTCCTTGTGTTTGACCTTGGTCGCTATACCAGGTAAATAAAATAGCAAGACCGCTTACATTCCTTGTTTTATTTCTTGAGTGGTTTATTTTTATCTTTGAGTTAGCCAATTGATTGGGGTCATAATGAACTTTGTTTTGTTACTTAACCCTAGTCACGTGGTTACTCGTTAGAATGGCAGCATTGCCGGGGAGCTAGGCCTAGTAGTCATATTTCATTTTTACTCATTTTTATATCTATTTGTTATAAATGCCTTATGACACTCATTTGTTTCCCTTTTTGTGCGAGGAACGTCCCCAGGGATGCTTCAGTTTTCTTTTGGAGGAGCCCACATATGAGGAGGATCATGGGGAGAGAGGGCAGTTATAGCTGATATATTAGTTTTATTTTTGCAAAAAGTTCTATTATTGTAATTATTAGACACTTTAATACTCTTGGACACAGACTATTCACTGTCTATTTCGTCGAGTATCGATGTACTCAGGCGACCTCACCAAAGTTTTTCACGAAATTGTTTCCTTTTATTTCTATTTGATTACTGAGGATTTGGCCCTTAGATTTAGGACTTTTATTTGTTTGTGCACGTAATTAGCTAAGGTACCAACACTTAATTGCTTATTTGTTTTTATAGATCATAATTGGACTTAGCTAAAATAAATCTAAAAAGTTAACTTGAATAGATATTAGACCACGTACTGTAAGGAGTCACATACAGTGCTAGCAGGACCCGTTGTGAATGGCATCGAGTGAAAAGAAAGACTTCCAAGACGAGACTCATGTCTTATATTTGATTAGCTAGCTACTGTCTTGACGCTTATCTAAGGATGTTTTCCCCGT
Source organism: Ottelia alismoides (assembly GCA_037367405.1). Lineage (NCBI taxonomy): Eukaryota > Viridiplantae > Streptophyta > Magnoliopsida > Alismatales > Hydrocharitaceae > Ottelia > Ottelia alismoides. The sequence goes on along the minus strand of JAZKJV010008820.1, from coordinate 852,895 downwards.
ACATCATATAGATAGTTTACTTTCGGTCTTTATTTTATGCGTGGATCACACTTCATGTAGAATACTGGACTAGGGTATGCATTTATTTTTCTACATGCATCATTGTGTTTGATCGTGCATCAACTTTTCTATTCCTCCTATTTTATTGGACTCAAAATAAACAAGGAAATCAGAATATTCGTTAGGCATCGTATTGTTTCAGAAAAATACATAAAAAGAGATAACCAAATAAAATTGGGACTGTCAATGAAAACTCGATCCTAAACACACTTCACCTAAAAATCTTGTTTTAGGGAGAGTCACCCCCTCTTTGTTTAATTTATCTACAATGAGAGAATGGCATGTTCACTAGTATAGATCGATGCTTAAACTCTATTCAAACTACTGGTCTTGTGATTATTTGTTCTCCAACGAGGACTTCACTAGGTAGCCGGTAATCGGTCCGAGACTTCCTTTGTAGATTGTGCATATTGGGAAGTTGGTAAACGATCCGTACCCATACTAGCTGGGAAAAACTAGTTGTGGGATTTGGGACATTCTCCTGGGAGCATTGGGCTCATAACAGCTTGCTTAGTTGTTCTGCTAGATTGAATTGTCACCAAAATAAAATTGGACAAGACTAACGACTGAACTTTCACTGTCATCAGCTCGTGTTGAGTACGTGGAAAAGGGGTTTGATTTCTCATATTATTTGCATTCCAAATCCAATCTTCATAAATCCCCATATCACAATGATGTGAAGGATGTATCTTAGGCTACCTCTGGTGGCACAACTTTCTAGAACTCCTCTCCATTCATCTAGGGTGGCTTCAGAGAGCTCAGACCCGTCTATGAACCAGAGTTCTCTACCGCCCTGTTACCCCTCGACCACCATGTTATTTACCTGAGGTACCAGGAGCATAGGCCAGCACAATTATTTGTTTATTTGATGGCACCTGAGTTTGGGCCTTTTGCCTTTTCAAAAATCTAAGAGACGGAAAATTGTGAGAATCATACTGATGAGCACACACAAATTTCTTCGTATGTGTTGGACCAGGCAGCCATCAACAGTATCTTACTTGCAATGCTAGCTTCAGAAATAGGAAGTTTTTATGGCCAAACTCAGGAGGGATCTCATGCATATGCGAGCCGACACAGATGAGCCACAAAGACTAGCTGGTGGAGAGATTCCTAGAGCTGCGGGAGGACCCGGACACCTGTATGAGCCGTAAGAGCCAGCGAGAATGTCACGACCGATAAGGCACTTGTATAACCCTGGTGCAACCCTCTGTCATAGGTGTATCCAACTGCAAGAGATCCTTGGTGACTTCGAGCTTTGCCCTCAAACCATTCAACTTCTGCCCAGGTCCATGGTCTAGCCACCAAGGAGCTGTACCTCCATCTATAGGAGTTCGAGATGATTTGTAGCACTATCCACAACAAATTTTTAGACGAGGACACTATCAAGTTGATTGCATTCCCATTCTCTTTGGTTTACCAAGAAGCCTATTGGCTGAAAAATTTAGGGAGGGTAGTCACCACATGGAACAGCTCCAGACCGAGTACTTTAACAAGTACTATCCACTCGATCGGACCAACAAAACACGAGCTATGATTAGAAATTTCATGATGAACCCAAATGAGCACTTCCATGAGTCTTAGGATCGATTCAGAGAGCTCATTAATCGATGCACACATCATGAGATATCCAAGCCTAGCCTAGTTCATAGCTTTTTCTGTGGGATGGAACTGGAGCTACAAGGGCTAGTGAACGTCTCGTGTGAATGGTCCTAATTTGCCGAGGATGAAGACCAGGTTTGGGCCATCTATGAGGAGATGGAAGAGAACTCTATAGTGAAGTACCAGATCCACATCTACACTCAGGGAAAGCCCCTCCCACTGGTCATTTCTTATTAGAGGATTGCACGCGTCGATATCGGTCCTTCCACTTAGTTGTCAACAGCAGCACTTGCCGAGTCTTTAGCTGCCGACATAGGTACCATCAGTCAGAATCTTGAACATATCAAGATCATGGAGAAGAAGCAGAGCCAAGGGATGGAGAAGCTCAATAAGCTTGACGAGCTTGCCCAGACCTTGAGTGACCTGAAGACCCAGATCGTGTGTCTCCAGGAGGGACAGACGGCTTCTCAGCCCCTTCTTAGGTCACAGGCCATTTCAAGGAGCAGCTCCACCCTACCGTCTGCCTCATACTGACATGTCCACCACATCTAGGTAGATCCGATCCAACATCTCCAACATTACCAGCAGCCACCACCATCTCCGCACACTAAGATGGTGGTCTACCAATCGGATCAGCCCCTAGCAGCCCTTCCCCCGCCACTCCTTGAGAAGCATGAACCGTTGATAGAAGTCAATGGGATACGGTACTCCTAGTACTAACCTTAGCTCGAGATTCATTGTGACCATCCCTACTTTTGATGGTCCACTGGAGGAACCTCTTCCCAATAGTAGCGTCCAACTCCGGTAGGGCAGAGCAGCCATGCTCAGCAACCCCATCACTCCCACTAGTATCAGTAGCGTGGTCCTCGTCCCAACTATCTGGGACAATAGTGGAGGCAACAACAACAACCTCAACATTACTCCCAAACTCCTCCTCACTACTAGCAATAGCACCAGTCTCAGCCTCATTTCTAATGAGGCAACCCATCCAGTTTTCACACACTTGTCTATGAGAAACCAACCCTTTATGACCTCACCCGCTTACTCTCTGATCATCAGGCATCCTTTCGTCGAGAGATGTATGAGTTATGATCAGAATTGAGGGAGATAATAAATGGAAATGCCACCATACCAACTCAGATTGAACCCAATCCGAACAATCTGAAGAGAAAATATAAGCAGGTATAGTTTACAGATGCCATCACTCCTAGAGATTTTTTGGATGATACTTCTTCCTATGTATTTGATGTTGATTTTGTGACACTTAAGAGTGGTAGGAAGCTAGCCAGCGATGACTCGTCTGAACAACATGTGGACGTCGATTCCAGGGCACCATACAACAATGGAGGTTGTACTTGTTGGACATGCGACCCCACAACGAGCCATTATGAAATAAATGTCATTGTGAATATCATTCCAAGATCTAAAATGGAAATTGATTAGTTTGCATAATAGGTACCTTAGTACAATTAGGGTTATGTACCATGGATATCTTAACGATCATACAACTATTGATTCAGTTGTTAAATCATAGAGGTTGGTGCTGGGATGAACATCTAAAGAGTTAGATTGAGGACCCTTCAAGCACTGTCAAATGATTATTAAGAGAGGATCTCCATCTTGAGAAGGATATGGCAATCTTTTATCTAAAGGATGATATCTGACTGACATCTTGATTCTGGTCCTCTGCATATGAATATAGATTCAAAGGTGTCTGATTAGTTAGGTCAAAGAGTTGACTTAATGAGATCAAGATAATCAAAGACCTATGTCGTATGCTGTCACGATAAAGGCATACATCCTTTGAACGGAGACAAAAGTGTTACTATATGTTTGAGTATGTACATTTAACAGACCAATAGGTTAACGACATAACCAAGGTCTATACAATGGCGTGCTAGTGTGCATGTAAGGGCATATGAATAATACGATCTCCCAAAGGGATCATACATGTTCATTACTAGACTGGAAGACATGAGCTCACTCATGAGATATTGTGAAGAATCAAATTTCATGCATGGTCATCTTGCTTTTGAAGCTTGACTGAATTTGTAGGTTTGATATATGCTTTTGGAAAGTATACGATCAAGACCTAGGTATGATATAATCTTTTGGAAAGTATATGATCGATACCAATTCCCAATGATCAAATGAGAAATGTAATGATAAAACCATGGAGTAGAGGTGAAAATTGATCTTATACATTCGGTGTACTCTGGGTCTTCCAGTAAGCAGGATGTACAGGTATTAGGAATATATGAGGGTAATGTGATCATAAACGATTGTATAACCATGACGCTTCCATTCCTAAGGAGTGATGAAACAGGTCTGGATTTTAGTGACTCCTCTCAGTATAAAAGTAATCCGATCTTGGTCCAAAATATTGGAAATTGATGTGAATGTGATTCAAATGCAATGAGAAGATTAGATTTGCAGTCTTGATTTAATCAACCACCTACGAGACGTCTACACGATCTGAAATTGAGATGTGATCTCAATATCCTAGTCACATGCTTGGAATAATACAATCACAATGTCCTTATCCCCAAGTATCCGTGGAGAAAGTGCATTACCTTTGAAAGAGTTCATGGATAATTTCACTATTTATATTGTATATCCGAGTTTGAGAAAATTGAGAATTAAATGCTATTTGATTACCATGAATAATATGAATTTGATTAATTTTATAAGGAGGGTTATCTAGGATAATAACATGTGATGCTATTATCAAATATGTGAATAATTTGAATGTGATTCATATTATTTAGGCATATGAGAATAAACATCCAAGATGATTAAATGTGATTTAATATCATGAATATGAATAATGTGGATAGTATTATCCATATAAACCAGATATATTATATATGTGATGTATAATATAAAAGAGAGAGCCTATTGTGATTTATATTTGTTAATTAATTATAAATATCAATTAGATTCACATTGGACGATTAATTGAAAATATAATTTACATTTTGTTTTGGGACGTGAATGTGATTCACATTTTTACATTGGCATGATAGTAATATTCACAAGATAATTATTAATTATTTTTTTAAATTATTTGCAACAAATGATGTTGTAAATCTTTGAGATATCATGAGATAATGGGATCTCATGAGGAATTGAGGAGATGAACTCATTCCACCCAATAAGGGTGGACAACCACTAATCTCCATTAGGAGAAGAGTGGCCATCCCCCTCCTTTTTAGGGGATGTGGTTAGTTTTCTCATTATCTCAATACTAACCAATTGATATGAATTTGAAATTAATTTAATTAAATCAATTGTTGTTGTGTTTTTTACAACAACATCATGGGCCATTGAAAGAAACACAAGTCAATCTCACCCATTGATTGTGTGATGTCCATGGATTGGGACCCATGGAGTCCCAAAATACTATATAAGAAGAGGCACCCTTTGCTCTTCAAGTTACATCATCGACGATCTCTCTCTCTCTCTCTCATTCTCTACACGCCATCTATCTCTCTCTCTCCCTTGGGTGGCTATCCTCTCTATACTAGACAGAAAGTCGCCATCGTTGTAACATCATCATTATGTTTCCGGATTGCTTGCTCATGGATCTCCATCACCTTCGATTCACTTCACTTGTGAATAAGACCTCGGATCTTATGTGACGAGATCAGGAGATTCGTCACTTGGATCATTAACATGGATTGCGAGGAGCAAGCGTCTCATCAACACGCTCACAAGTGTCTCCTCTGTTGGATCGGACTTGAGACATGAGGTATCTTCCTTTAGAGAGTCAATCGCAAACACGCTTCAAGATATAATCCTAATACCTAATTGTGTTTTAGATGAAATGATCAGAGAACTGTTCTTGGATCATGCGATGTCGTCACATTAAAATTTTTTAAATTCTACAGCCTAGAGAAAATAGTGTGAGTAGTCATTCCCAATCACATTCGATACGATCCTCATGCTTCTCTGATGCGCTTAAGGATCTCCCCATATCGTTCAAGTGGCATCAGTGCTAGGTTGGAGGTTTCGGATACAATCCATATGCCTAAGAAGACTTGGGTTCATTAGGGCTTAAGAAAATTTTATGGCATTTCGATTTCATAGCCCTATTTTGTTAATATTTTCAGCACTCTTTAAAATGTTGAAACACGAAATTATCACTAAAATGTTCCCAATTAATTAAAGAAATTGTGGGATTTAATTTTCATGATTTGGAGTCCGATAACTCTAGTTATGATCATTTTAATGAACATATATCCATTGTTTCGGGGATGGCGAATCATGATGTAATTAAGGAGTTAGTTATTGTTTTGAATCGCTTAGAAATGCATTCTAATCATTTGTGTTATGTTTAAAATCAAATTAACAAACTTTTAAAACTGATTTTATATGATTTGGATTTAAAATGAATGAGATGTGCTAATTTTAGTAAGTGAGTGTCACTTCTGGGAATGGCAATCCTAATCAAGAATCGTGTGATTGTCATTTAAGAAATTAGTGAAATTAATGGTTAACTTCCTGGTTATTGTCACTTCTCCATGTGATTGTCATTAAAAAATCAATTTTGCATTATCCTTTTCCGAGGCGGATCTGGTGTCTAGTCGGGGAGCGTTGGGGTAGCAGGTTGCACCGTGTGCAGTTTGTCTCACTCCCGTCGGTACTGGCCATGGCAACGCATAGGATTGGTATAATGCTTGAGAAATCTTGATGAATTTTATAATTATTGAAATTCTAAATAATATGTACTTTGAGATAATACCCTATTTCAAGTAACAATAAAGAATGTCTGATGGATATTAATTGGGTCATTGTTTTAATGTGATTAGATTAATTGGAATTCAATTAAAATTAAAATAATCTATATAAATAGATGTATTATTTACCTTGGAAGAATTAATTGCACGAATATGACTCATAATAATTAATTAGAATTTGAAGATGATATGGAGGATCACATAAGTGACATCAATGGTCTCCCATCAAGGAGAAGGGTTCCGTCGTGAGGGATTATATGTAGAAGACTCATGTACGAATTGACAACTCCTGCATACAAGTGCATCTGGATCGAGCTCTTCTCTTCTCGAAAGAGTAAGGATGTGTGTGTAGTGACCCTGATATTGGGTCCTCGAATTATTGGGGTGATATTGGATTACGCATAGTGAGTTGTATTCCTGTTGACAGTTGGTTCAATTAATGACGGCTCAACATCACCTTAGGGGTGGTGGGATTGGGTGTTAAAGACGGAATTGGGAATGAAAGTTGGACTTGCAAGGTGAAATGTGTTCCTACTTTTTTTATCCGAATTACAAGTTCTCATATTATTTGGATGTGATAAAGATAAGGAAGGAGATCCCATATCTTGATGAGATATAATGGTAAGCATATCTCTTACATTTAAAGTGATTATGGGAATGAACTTTCAGTGTTGACAAGTCAAGACAACTTTTATATAAAAACTCCTAAATCAAAGTAATATATATTTATGCAAATTATATTATTTCAAATAATCCTTCATTAAACTCACTCAATGCTATACTCAATAATAACTAGTAAATATCATGGATTGGATTCATGATAAAGATATTGTACTTGTAGTTGGACACATATTGTATGTGGTTGTAATGTGCAAGTTTCCTCGTAATAGTGAGGAATGACAACTAAATAGACAATAGGACTACAACCCTAGGGTATGTATGTCTCTATAGTCTTGATTTCTCCTCGAATGTACTTTGGAAGTGACATGTCAATGATGATCATATTTGTCAAAATAATCCTTGTTAAATCTATGAAGATGTTCTATCATACATATGTGCTCTTGACATTTAATCATGAATGACATGGTTCACTGCATTACGCAAGAATGGTAGCTCTGTAAGAGATAATGTATTCAAACTGTTTGAGTACCTATCTAAACCTAATTCTTTACGAGTTAAGATGTATGTAGATACGATGAGTGTCATCATTCTATTGTTTATATGCAAGTTATTCATGAAGCTACATAATATTCATATTGTATGAATTGAATGAAGAACATATAAATGTTGAAGTACTCTTATATTGATATCTCTTAAATTCAATATAAGAGGTCCTTTGTCTTGCAATGGTTGTTTGCAGATGAAGAGAGCATAGTGGAAGGAATGGTCTGAACCATTTGAGAAGGAAAGTGAAAGAGTTGATTGTACTTCTATGACTTCCAATTGAGATCCAAAGAGTTGGATGAATGTTAATACAGTAATAAGCTAATGTGTTGAAAGTATGAGTATCAAGTCTATCTTGGATCCTTAGAGAAGGACACAGATAGTGCATCAAATTAATCTATATCTACTTATAATAATCGATATTGACTATCTTATTGGATAAGATCAAAGTATATTAATTGTATCTCAATCTTCTAATAACACTTGCAATTGATTAAATATGTATTAAAAGACTAGAAAAATTAATCTTACGATTTTAATAGTTATCCACATGTATATTAATGCAATTGTTGCAACAATCTCTATTGGATAGATAGACATTGTATTTTCTGTGGGAGAGCTTGTTGGACATGCGAGCCCATGGAGAGCCATTATGCAATAAATGTTATTGCAAATATCATTCCCTAATCTGAAATGAAGAATAATTACTTTGCATAATGGGCCCCTTAGTACAATTAGGTATGTACCAAGGCCGCCATAATGATCATACAGTTGTTGATTCAATTATTGAATCATAGAGGCTGGTGCATGGATGAAAATCTAAAGAGTTAGATGGAGGACACATCAAGTATTGTCAAATGATTATTAAGAGATAATCTCCAGCCTGAGGAGGAGATGACAATCCACTCTATGAAGGATGATATCTAACCAACCTCTTGATTCAAGTCCTCTGCATAGGAATAGAGATTCAGAGGTGATAGATAAGTTAGGTCAAAGAGTTGACTTAACAAGATCAAGATAACCAATGTCCTATGTTGTATGTTGTCATGATATAGGTATGTATCCTCTAATTAAAGATAGATGTGTTACCATATGTCTGAGTATGTACATTTGACAGACCAATAGGTTGATGACTAACCAAGGTCTATACACTGGCGTGCTAGTGTGCAAGTAAGGGCATATGAGTAATAAAATCTCTCAAACGGATCATGCAGGTTCATTACTGAACCGGAAGACATGAGCTCACTCATGAGATATTGGGAAGATCAAATTTTGTGCATGGTCATCTCACTTTGGAAGTTTGACTGAATTTGAAGGTTTGATATATACTTTTGGAAAGTATATGATCAAGACCTAGGTATGATATATGCTTTTGTAAAGTATATAATCGATACCAACTCCCAATGATCAAATGAGAAACTTAATGATAAAACCTTGAAGTAGACAATGTAAAATTAATCTTATACTTCGGGTTTATTCTAGGTCTTCCAATATGCATGATGTACAGGTATTAGGAATACTTGAGGGTGATGCGATCATAAACGGTTGTATAACCATGACGCTTCTATTCCTAGGGAGTGGTGAAACGGGTCTGGATTTTAGTGACTGCTCTTTGTAGGAAGTAATATGATCTTGGTCCAAATATTGGACATTGATCTGAATGCGATTCAGATGTAATGATAAGATTAGATTTGTGGTCTTGATTTAATCAAGCATCTATGAGAGGTCCACAAGGTCTGGATTTAAGCTATGATCTCAATATCCAAGTCACTATACATGGATTAATACAATCGCCCTGTCCTTATCTCCAATTATCCGCATAGAAAGTGCAATATCCTTGAAAGAGTTCGGGATAATTTCCTTGTTGATATTATGTATCCAAGCATTGAGAAAATTGATAATTAAATGTGATTTAATTATAATGAATAATATGAATTTGATTCATATTGTAAGGAGAGTTATCTTAGATAATTAAATGCAATATAATTATCAAAGATGTGAATAATGTGAATATGATTCATATTGTTTAGGTAAATGAGAATAGAGATGCAAGATGATCAAATGTGATCATCATTGATACGAATAATGTGGATAACATTATCCATATTAACCATATATATATTATAAACGTAATTTATAATATATAAGACATTGATATTTGTAATTTACTTTGTTAAGTAAATGTTGATGAGAATTGGATTCACATTGGACAATTAATTGAAAATTTAATTCGCATTTTATTTTTGGTTGTGAATGTGATTCACATTTTTCCAATAGCAAGACTACAATATTCACAAAATATTGATTAATTATTTTTTTAGATAATTTAGAGCAGGTGTTGTTGGAAATCTTGGAGATTTCCATGGAATAATGTAATCTCATGAGATTACATGAGATTGCCACCAACTCCCATTAGGAAAGGGTGAGGTAATCTCCATTCCATAATCTCCATGTTTTATTGATTTAATTTTAGGATTTATTTATATTGATTTATCAATATATATTTAATCTAATTGTTGTTTTGTTATTACAACAAAATCATGGCCATTAGAAGAAACACAAATCAATGTTAGCCATTGGATGTGTGTTGTCCATGGATTGAGATCCATGGATCCCAAAATATTATAAAAGGATAGGCACCCCCTTTTCTCTTCTTTACACAACATAAGTCTGAGACAACAACATATTCTCTCTCTCCCTCTCTCTATTCTCTGCATTCCATCTCTCTCCCTCTCTCTTGTGGCTATCAACCATGGAGCTCTAAAGAGAGTCGCTCTCGTCGCATCATCATCGTTATGATGTCAGATTGATTATTCATGAATCTCCATCTCCTTCAGTACACGTCGCTTGTAAAGAAGACATCAGATCTCGTGTAACAAGATCTAGAGATTCGTCGCTTGAATCTTTAGCATGGTTTGTAAGAAGCACACGTTTCATCAACGCGCTCACAATCGTCTCCTCCGTCGGATAGAACTTGAGGCAGGATGTCTCTTCATTTAAATACTCAATCGCAACCATGCTTCAAGAGTTAAACCTAGTACTTGTTTGTGGTTTAGATGAAACAATGTGAGATGTATTCTTGGATCATGTGGTTTCAGCACATGAAAATTTTTTTTACTTTCCGCTGCCTTGAGCAACTAATGCGACTAGTCGCTCTCGATCGCATATGATGCAATCCTCATGCTTTCATGATGCACCTAAGTATCTCACCATATCCTTCATGTGGTATCATATCCAGGTTGGAGGTTTTGGATGTGATCCATAAATCTACGAAGACATGGGTTCATTAGGGTTTATGAAAGTTCTCTCGCATTTCATTTTCGCATCACTGTTTAATGAATATTTTCGGTCCTATTTAAATTCATGAAAATAAAATTTGTATTATTTTCACCATTAAATAAGGAAATCGTAGGATCTGAGTTTGCGTGATTTTGAATCCATTTGATCATGTTATGATCATTTTAGTGAACACGTATCTACTATTTCGGGGACAGCGAATCATGACGTAATTAAGGAGTTAGTTACTAATTTGAAACACCTTGAAATGAATGCAAATAACTTAGATTCTGTTGTAAATAAAATTAGAAAAATTTGAAACTTATTTTTCTTGATTTGGATTTAAATTTATTGAGATATGTTAATTTTAGTAAGTGAGGGTCACTTCTGAAAATTACTTTCCTAATCAAGAACATTGTGATTGCCATTTAATCAATTAGTGGAATTATATGGTTTAATTACCTAAAATAATTATGGATAAATATTTGTGAAATATTTGATGATAATTATTTCCTTAAATGATGATTGCCTTAACCAATAATTAATTAGATATGATCTAGATCACTATTGGTTACATCATACACTTTCCAACAAACATAGTTGCTTGAATAGGATTGGGGATTTGTTTAGCAAATTTCCTTATAATGTTAATCAAAATTGTTTTAATTATTATTATATGGTATAACATTGGTTGAAAAACCGATTATCATCTCATGTACACAATGATCAATTTGCCATTATCCTTTCTTGAGGTGGATATGTTGTCTAGTCAAGGAGCGTTGGGATAGCATGTTGCACCATGTGCGGTATGCCCCACTCCCGTCGGTACTGGCCATGACAACAGGTAGGGACTCGATAATGCAGGAAAGTTCACGATGTATTTTTCTAATTATTAAAATTTTAATAATATGTATTTGAGATAATACCATATTTCAAGTAACAATAAAGATTGTTTATTGGATATTAATTGGATCATTGATCGAATATGATTAGATCGATTGGAATCCAATTAAAACTAAAACATTGTATTACGAATAGAGTTGTATTTCCCTTAGAAGAATTAATTATAGTGAATATGATTCATATTGATTAATTAGAATTTGAATATGATAATGAGGATCACATAAATGACATTCATGGTCTCCTGTCAAGGCGAAGGGTTCTGTCGCCAGGGATTGTATGTAGGAGACGCGTGTTCGAAGTGACAGCTCCTGCATGCAAGCGCATCTGGATCAGGCTCTCTGCTTCTCGAAATAGTAAGGTCATATGCGTAGTGACCCCAATATTGAGTCGTCGTATTATTGGGGTTATATTGGATTGCATATAGCGAGTACTATTCCTGTTGACGGTTGGTTCAATTAACGACGAGTCAACATCACCTTAGAGGTGGTGGGCCCGAGTGTTAAAGATCGAATTGGAAAATGCAAGTTGGACTTGTAAGGCGAATGGGTTCCCTCTTCTTTTTATCTGAGTTGCAAGTTCTCATATTATTGGGTTGTAACAAAGATAAGGAAGGAGATCCCAAATCTTGCTTGAGATATAATGGTATGTATATCTCTTACATTGAAAGTGATTAAGGGAATGAACTTTCAGTGTTGACAAGGCAAGATAACTTTGATATAAAAATTCCAAAATCAAAGTAAAATATATATATATTTATTTGTTTATGCTTATAGAAACTTCTTATTTTAGATAATCATTCATTAAACCTACTCAATACTATACTCAATAATAACCAGTAAATTACCATGGATTGGATACATGATCTAGATGTTGTACTTGTAGTTAGACACATAATATATGTGGTTTCAATTTGCAAGTTTCCTCATGATAATGAGGAATGACAATTAAATAGACAATAGATCTACAATCCTAGGGTTTGTATGTCTCTATATTCTTAATCTCTCATCGAATGTACTTTGGAAGAGACATGTCGATGATGATCGTAATTTTCAATTAATCCTTATAAAATATAAGAAGATGTTTTTGGCATTCATATGTGCTCTTGACATTTGATCATGAGTGACATGATTCTCTGCATCATGCAGAATGGTATCTCTATAAGAGATGATGTATTCAAAATATTTGAGTACCTACATGAACCAAGAATTTTAAGAGTTAAGATGGATGTAGATATGATGAGTATCATCATTCTATTTTCTATACTATAGTCATTCATGAACCTTCATAATATTCATATTGTACGAATTGAATGAAGCATGTATAAATGTTGAAATACTCTTATATTGAAATCTTTTGATTTCAACATAAGAGATCCTTTGTCTTAAGCAATGGTTGTTCATAGATAAGGGAGCACGATGGAAGCGTGGGTTTGACCCATGTGAGAAGGAAAGTCAAAGAGTTGACTATACTTCTGTGACTTCCATCTGACATCCAAAGAGTTGCATGAATGCCAATATTTGCAATAAGCTGATGTGCTGATAGTATGACAAACAAGTCTATCATGAATCATTAGAGAAGTACTCAACTAGTACATCGAAATAATCTACATCTACATATAATCATTGAAATTGACTTTCTTATTTGATAAGATTGAAGTATATTAATTGTATCTCATTCTTCTACTAATACTTGCAATTGGTTGCATATGTATTAGAAGACTGGAATTTGAACTTCAGGTTTAATAGTCATCTACATGGTATTGATGCAATTGTTGCAACAATCTCTATTGGATAGATAGACTTCATATTTTCAGTGGGAGAGTTCGTAGTCTTAGAGAAAGTCTCTGTGACCTGGATATTAGAATACTCTCGCAATTTATTTCTAAATGTTGGAAAATAAACATGAATTCTGGAATAAACCTATCATAGAGAGTTATGATAGATGTATTTTAGATAGTAATCTAACATCTAGTGGACTCTTCTAAGTTAGAAATTTAATGAATGGTTCATTAGGATTTCTAATACAGAAAATGAAACCTTTAAAGATCAGTAGGAGGATGAAGATCATTTGATAGTGACCTGGCATCAAATCTTGAACATATATCTATTTATGAGATCATTAGATTAGTAAGATATGAAACATTAGAATGTCTAAAATATCAAATCTTACATATCCATGAATAATTGTATTGAAAAGTAGAAATTGTCCAATGCACCCTTCTCTGAGAATGGTGTAAGATGTCAAGGGATTCAATATATCATGCATGTTGATGCATGCGGATCATCTATATAATGATAAACATTGATGGTATGTGATATTATTCGATAATTATTTATGATATGAGATTTCTTCCCTTCACCTTAGAAACTTTGAAATGTTAAAATATTTCAAATTATTTGGTTTAGAACCAAGGTTAGAAGGAAGATGAAATGAATTTGATCTGATCTAGGTAGTCAGTACCTAATAGATGAATTCATGGAATACCATATGGAGAAAGGAATATCATTCCTATCTCACTCCTAATACACCTAAACTCAATAGAGTTGTAGGGAGATACAATTGATCATCTGTGACATGATTTGATCAATGATGAATCTTGGCATAATTATCTCTTAGTTTCCAAGGTATATATGTAGTAGACACTACAAGATATATCCCTAAATAAAGTTCCATGCACATTAGCATGAATCTAGCACTAGAGAGTTCTACTTCATTGGGAAAATAAAGGATGGTATTGGATACCTACTTTATGAACTTGAGATTCTTAAAAGATCTCATCTCTGAGAATGCGATTCTTAGAGAATGACACTTTTGAGAATCAAGATGAAGTAAAGGAACTCATTTAATCTTGAGATGATAATGAGGCTCCTGAAATCGGAAACTAAAAGGACAATTAAAGATGAAACACTAATACCTCTTCACTTGAGTTTGAGGATGTGTTCCATGTGTCACTTAAATCTAACAATGATCTGACTTCATGTGATGAAGCTTATGAGTATCATGACATGGAAAGGTGGATGTTAGCAATAAAGTCTAAAGTAGACTTCATATACAAGTGTTGTATATGGACCCTTGAGGATCCACCTATATGGATAAGACTCAGAAAGGTGTAAATGGATCTTCAAGAGAAAGAGGCAACATGATGAGAAGGTAGAGACCTTCAATGCACAGCTCGTATCCACAAGATACACACCTAAGAGAAGAAAATGCTTGCAATGAGATATGCTCTTCAGTAACCATGCTTAAACCCATCGGAACATTGCTAACCATGGACACACAATTTGACTTTGATATCTTCAATATGGAAGTCAAGATTACATTCCTCCATGATTACCTCTCTGAGGTTATTCATATGAGGTAGCCCCAAGGCTTCATTGATGAGGAAAGAAAGGTTTGCAAGCTAAAGAAATCCATCTATGGACTCAAATAAGCTTCTTGTCGTTGTAACATAAGATTTAATGAAATCATAAAAGTTATGATTTTAAAGAGAATCTTGATGAACCATGTGAAGCTTAGTGGGAGTGTCATTGTGTTTGTCATGCTAAATGAAGATGATATCCTAATTATTTGAAATGAGATATGGATGATAGTAAGTGTTTTATCATATGGCTATTCCATGCCTTGAGACATGATCTCAAGGATATCTCTTAAAGATCTTAATTCTGAAGGTGTTCAGAAGCAAAGAGAAGAGGGTATTGGGACTGTCACATTTATAGTACACCTTGGACATATTCCATTCTTGGAAATTTCCAAGAAAGGCTTCTTTCCCTTAAGATATGCTACTGATCTATCTGAGGGGATAGCACCTTAGAGAGTTGAGGAAGTGAATTCTAAAACGTCTTGCCCTTGTACATCAGTTATGAGAAGCCGGGTGTATGCTAGATGTGTACAAAAGTCAAATGCCTGCCATGCAGTGGGAGTAGCGAACTGTTACTAATCTTACTATGGAAATAAAACACTTTATTGTGGTAATAACAATAATTTTATAGATGATGACACTTTATAGATAGTAATATATAGGTTTTAATCGCAAATATCTTAGAAGATAGAGATCTCCAAGAATAACAGTATTCTGATAAGGATCATGGTAATATTGGTTATAATAATAGAGTTGTAGTGTCTGGGACATTATAACTGACAAAAATTGAGTATTGGTCGCATAAGATGCTGCATTCGCATTGAATGTGACCACTGTTACTGGGTGATATGCAAGTGTCATAAAAGGACTTGGCATAGTCTCTGGAGAATAGAGTGATTGATCAACTTACCTAGCTATTTTTCTAATAACCTATGATTGTCATATGAGTGTGGGTTTAAATATTGTCCCATTAATGGCTCTTTGGGATAGTGGGAGATTATTAGACATGCGAGCCCATGACGAGCCATTTTGCAATAAATGTTATTGCAAATATTATTCCATGATCTGAAATGAAGAATAATTAATTTGCAGAGAGGTTGCTTAGTATAATTAGGGTTATGTACCATGTCCATATTAATGATTATACAGCTGATGATTCAATTATTGAACCATATGAAGGATATGGAGAAATCCTGAAGTGCATCACGGAAGCGTGATCGTCGTATCGGATACGACGAAGAAAGACTAGTCGTACTAGTTGTTCGGTGCAGTGGAATTTAAAAAATTTTATTCGATGAAACCACATGATCCGAGAACCATTCTCAAATCGTTTCATCTATAGCCACAACAAGTATAATGCAATACCTCTTAAAACGTGGTTAATCAAGTCTCTAAGAGAAGAGACCTCCTGTCTCAAGTCCGATCGTCGGAGTAACGGCTTGCGAGCGCGGGGATGAGTCGTAGTGTCCTCGCAATCCAAGTTGATCCAAGCGCGGTTGCTCCTGATCTCGTCACACGAGATCAAATGTCCCCTTTGTCAGTGAAGCACTCCAAGTAGACGAAGAACCGCAGAGCGTCGAAGCGGTAGCACGATGGCGCAGGCATCGACGATTCTCTCCACCAAGGTATGGTGGACGGCCACCAAGAAGAGAGGGAGAGAGGGCTGTCGAGTATGAGAAAGAGAGAGAGAGAGAGAGAGAGAGAGATGTGTGGTACAATAGCATGTAAAGAGAAAGCATGGTATGCCTCTCTATTTATAGGGTTTTGGGATCCATGGATCTCAATCCATGGGACATATAAAATCAATGGATGAGATTGATTTATGTCAATCCAATGGTTAAGATTGTTGTTGGAAAAACAAACAACTTGTGATTTAATTTTGATTAAATATATTTGATAAATCAAATATATATTAATACCAAATTAAACCAACCAAATAAGGAGAGAGAGAGAGAGAGCAAAGGAGATCATCCTTCCCCTTTGGAGGGAGGTGACGGCCTCCAATCCCGCAAGGGATTTGGTGGCGCCACCTCCTTTCCTAATGGGAGGGCAATCTCATGGATTCCCATGAGATTACACATCTCCTTGATTCTCTCTCTACTTATTTTCCAACAATTATTATTGGGATTTTATTCACCAAAAATAATTCTCAATTATTTTGGGAATATTGCAATCTTGACATTGGAAAATTGTGAATCATATTCACAACCCAAAACTAAATGTAATTTACATTTTCAATTAATTAGACAATGTGTATCCAATACACATTAATAATTAATCAACAAATATAAATTATAATTAGCTCTCTCTAATATATTATAAATCACATTTATAACATATTAGGAATAATTGAATATTACTATCCACATTATTCTTATCCATAATAATTAAATCACATTTAATTATATTGGATAATCTCTCATACATCATGATAATTAAATCACATTTAATTATCAATATCTCATTGCTTAGATCTTATGGAATTATTCTTAAACCATTTAAGAACAATGTTATTACTCCTCAGATACTTGGAGATAAGGACAGGGCGATTGTATTGTTCCACGTATAGTGACTTGGATATTGAGATCACATCTTAAATCCATACCCCATGGACCTCTCATAGATGCTTGACTAAGTCAAGACCGTAAACCTAATCTTCTCATTGCATCTGAATCTCATTCAGATCAATGTCCAATATATGGACTAAGATTAGGTCACTTCTCTAATGAAAGGAGTCACTAAAATCCAGACCTGTTTCATCACTCCCTCGGAATGGAAGCGTCATGGTTATACAATCGTTTATGATCAAATCACCCTTCAGGTATTCCCAATACCTGCACATCCTGCATACTGGAAGACTTATAATCATTATGAAGATATAAATCACTTTTACACTGTCATCTTCATAGTCTGATCATCAAGTTTCTCAATCTTGGTCCTTGGGATATGGTATAGATCATATGCTTTCACAAAGCATATATCTTACCTTCAAATTCATATCATGCTTCTAAAGCATGATGACCATGCATGGAATTTGGTCAATCCCAATACCTCATGAGTGAGCTCATGTCTCCAGGTTTACAAGTGAACCTGTATGATCCCTTTGAGAGATCATATTACTCATATGTCCTTACATGCACACTAGCTCGCCAGTATATAGACATTGGTTAGGTCATCAACCTATTGGTCTGCCAAATGTACATACTCAGACATATAGCAATATATCTGTCTCTGGTCAGAGGATGTTTTCTTGTGATGTGACAGTATTCATCATAGGTCTTTGGTTATCTCGATCTCGTTAAGTCAACTCATTGACTCAACTAATCTGATACCTCCGAATCAATATTCCCATGCAGAGGACCTGCATCAAGAGGTCGATCAGATATCAGTCTAATGAGATAGGATTGCCATCTCCCACTCAGACTAGATATCACTACTTGTCAATCATTGATGGTGCTTGATGAGTCCTCTATCTAACTCCTTAGATATTCATCCAAGCATCAGCCTCTATGATTCAATCAATGAATCATCAGCTGTATGATTATCAAGTTGGCCATGGTACATAACCCATATTGTACAGAGGGACCTTATAGTGCATTCATTCATTCAATATCAGAAAGGGAGTGAAACATAACCAATAACTTTTATTAATAAATCATTTATTGCAATAACATTTATTGCAGGAATGGTTCGCCTCGGGCTCACATTGCTAACACCATAGAGGTTGAGGCTTGGATGAAAATTTAAAGAGTTAGATGGAGGACTCATCAAGTACCGTTAAATGATTATTAAGAGATGATTTCCAGCCTGACTTAACGAGATCAAGATAACCAAAGTCCTATATCATACGCTGTCACGATATAGGTATGCATTCTCTGACTGGAGGCAGATGTATTACTACATGTCTGAATATGTATACTTGGCAGACCAATAGGTAGATTACCTAACCAAGGTCAATACACTGGCACACTGGTGTGCATGTAAGGGCATATGAGTAATACGATCTCTCAAAGGGATCATACATGTTCATTACTGAACCGGAAGACATGAGCACACTCATGATATATTGGGAAGAATCAAATACCATGCATGGTCTTCTTGCTTTGGAAGCATGACTGAATTTTCAATTTTGACATATACTTTTGGAAAGTATATGATCAAGACCTAGGTATGGTATATGCTTTTGGAAAGTAGATGATCGATACAAACTCCCAACGATCAAATGGTTATACCTGAGGGTGATGTGATTATAAACGGTTGTATAGCCATGATGCTTCCATTCCTAGGGAGTGATGAAATAGGTCTGCATTTTAGTGACTCCTCTCAGTAGAGAAGTATTCTGATCTTGGTCCAAATGTTGGACATTGATCTGAATGCGATTCAGATATAATGAGAAGATAAGATTTGCGGTCTTGAGTTAATCAAGCATCTATGAGAGGTCCACAAGATATGGATTTGAGCTATGATCTCAATATGCAAGTCACTATGCGTGGATCAATACAATCGCCATGTCCTTATCTCCAAGTATCCGCGGAGAAAGCGCATTATCCTTGAAAGAGTTCAAAATAATTTCATTGTTGATATTATGTATCCAAGCATTGAGAAAATTGATAATTAAATGTGATTTGATTATCATGAATAATATGAATTTGATTCATATTGTAAGAAGAATTATCTTAAATGATTAAATGTGATTTAATTATTAAAGATGTGAATAATGTGAATATGATTCATATTATTTGTGCACGTGATAATAGATATGCAAGATGATTAAATGTGATTTAATTATCATGGATATGAAGAATGTCAATAACATTATCCATATTAATCATATATATTATAAATGTGACTTATAGTCTATAGAAGAGAGCTATTTGCAATTTACCTTTGTTTATTAAATGTTGATGTGAAATTGGATTCACGTTGAACAATTAATTGAAAATGTAATTCACATTTTATTTTGGGTTGTCAATGTGATTCACAATTTTCCAATGGCAATATTACAATATTCACAAAATAATTATGAATTATTTTTTAAGAATAAATTACAACAAGTGTTGTTGGAAATCTTAGAGATTTCCAAGGAATAATGTAATCTCATGACATAACATGAGATTGCCACCAACTCCCATTAGGAAAGGGTAAGACAATCTCCTTTCCATAATCTCCATGTATGATTGATTTAATTTTAGGATTGATTTATATTGATTTATCAAAATATATTTCATCTAATTAAATTAATTGTTGTTGTGTTTTTCCAACAAAATCTTGTCCACTAAAAGAAACACAAATCAATGTGAGCCACTGAATTTGTTTTGTCCATAGATTGAGATTCATGGATACCAAAATATTATAAAAGGAGAGGCACCCCCTTTGCTCTTCTTTACACAACACAAGTTGGAGACAAAAACATATGCTCTCTCTCTCTCTCTATTCTCTACACGTTATCTCTCTCCCTCTCTCTTGTGGCCATCCACCATGGAGCCCTTGAGAGAGTCGCTCTCGCCGCAGCATCGTCGTTATGCTACCGGTTGTTTTCTCATGGATCTATGTATCCTTCGGTGTGACTCACTCGTAAAGAAGACATCAGATATCATGTGACGAGATCAGGAGATTCGTCGTCTAGATCTTCAACATAGACTGTGAGAAGCACATGTTGGATCAACGCGCTCACAAGTGTCTCCTCCGTCGGATTGGACTTGAGATAGGAGATCTCTTGATTTAGAGACTCTATCGCAACCACGCTTCAAGAGGTAACCCTAATACTTGTTTTCGGTTTAGATGAAACCGATCGCAGACACATTCTTGGATCATGTGGTTTCATCGCATGAAAAAAATAATTTACGTTGCCTCAAGAAACTTGTGCGACTAGTCGCTCTCGATCGCATATGATGTGATCCTCACGCTTCTGTGATGCGCCTCAGGATCTCACCATATATTTTAGAGCACTCCATATTAGAGAATATCTCTATGGCCTAGATATTAGAATACACTCATTGTTTATTTCTAAATGTTGGAATAAACATGAACTCTGAGTTAGATATATCATAAAGAGTTATGATAAATATATTTCAGATAGTAATCTGACATTTGGAGGATTCCACTAATTTAGAATTTTAATGAATGGTTCATTAGTTATTCTAATACTGAAATTTTAAAAGATCAATAGGATGATAAAAATCAATTGACAATGATCTGGCATCAAGCCTTAGACATATATCTTTTTGATGAGATCAATACACTAGTAAGAGATGAAACTTTAGATTGATTGAAATTATAAATCTTACATACTTTTGAATATTGTATTCAAAAGTAGAAATTTCCCAATGCACCCTTCTCTAGGAATGGTGTAAGATGTCAAGGTATTCAAGATCTCATACCTATTGATGTATCCGGATGATCTATATAAAAATAAAAATTAATGACATGTGATATCAATTGATGATTATTTATGATATGAGGCTTCTTCTCATCACCTCAAAAAGCTTTGAAATAAACAAAGATTTCACAATTTTTGTTTAGAACCAAAGTTTGTAGGAAGTAAAAATGAATTTGATCTAATCTGGGTGGTCAGTATCTAATAGATGAATTAATGGAATACCTTATGGAGAAAGGAATATCATTCCTATCTTACTCCTTGTAATACACCAAACTCATTAGAGTTGTAGGGAGATACAATTGATGATGTGTGACATGATTTGAACAATGATGAATATTAGCATTTTTATCTCTTAGTCTTCACGTATATATGTAGTAGAGACTACAATATATATAATGAGGTTCCATGCAGATAAGCTAGAATCTAGCACCAACGATTGCTACTTCATTCGGAAAATAAAGGATGGTATTGGATACCTACTTTACGACCTTGAGATTCTCAAAAGATCTCATCTATGAGAATATGATTCTTAAAGTATGATACTCTAAAGAATCAAGATGAAAATGAAGTGAAGGAACTCATTGAATCTTGAGAAGATAATGAGGCTCTTGAAATCAGAAACTAAAAGGAAAATTAGAGATGAAACACTCATACCTCTTCAAATGAGTTTGAGGATGGATCTCATGTGTCGATTAAGTCCGACAATGAGGTGATTTCATGTGATGAAGCTTACGAGGATCATGTCATGGAAAGATAGATGTTAGCAAAAAAGTCTAAAGTAGACTTCACATACAAGTGTTGTATATGGACCCTCAAGGATCCACCTATATGGGTAAGACCTGTTAAGGTGTAAATTGATCTTCAAGAGAAAGAGGGAACCAGATGACAAGGTTGTAACCTTCAAAGCATGACCCGTATCCATGAGCTACACATCGGAGAGAAGACATCGCTTGCGACTTGCTCTCCAATGACCATGCTTAAACCCATCAGAATATTACTAACTATAGCTACACAACTTGACTTCGAAATCTTCAAGATGGAAGTCAAGATTGCATTCCTCTATGAATTTCGAGGAATTCATATGAAGTAGCCCCAGGGCATCATCATTGATGAAAGCAAGGTATGGAAGATAAATAACTCCATCTATGGATTCAAATAAGCTTCTTGTAGTTTGAACATAAGATTTGATCAAATTATAAATGTTATGATTTCAGACACATTCGTGGTGAACCATGTGAAGCTTAGTGGGAGTGTCATTCTGTTTATCATGGTAAATGTAGATGATATCCTAATCATATAAGGATGATAATATGTGTTTTATAATATGCCTATTCCATACCATGATATATGATCTTAAGGATACCTTCTGGATCATAGTTCTTAATGTGTTCAGAAGCAAAGAGAAGAGGGCATTGGAACCGTAACATTAGTGACACACCTTAGACATTATCCATTTTTTAGAAAATTCAAAGAAAGGCTTCTTTTCCTTAAGATATGGTATTTACTTGTCTAAAGGGAAAGCATCTCAAGGAGTTGAGGAAGTGAATGCTAAAACTGCCTGTCCTTGTGCATCAGTTACGAGAAGCCGAGTGTATGCTTAATGTGTACAAAGGCCACTTGTCTACCATGAAGTAGGAGTAGTAAACTGTTACTAATTCTACTATGGAAATAAAACACTTGATTGAAGTATTAATAATATCTTCAAAGAGGACAAGACTTCTGAGATATTGATCTATAAATTATCTCTTCAAGAACATGAATAAGGGATCTAAAAGCTCTTGACTACAGATACCATAGGAGAGAGAAATCTCCAAGAATAAGGGTACTCCGATAAGGATTATAGAATTGTTTACAATAAGGATACTCCGCTAAGGATTATTGTTTGCGTGCTATTCTTCGATGATTGATAATTTATAATGGAAATGGTCGTTGTTATCTCCGAAAAATCCCATGACAAACAAACATTTTTTTGCTACTTATTTACTTGTATATCAGACATGATCGAACTCAGGGAGGCTACAATTCCCATGAGTTATTCAAATAATTGAAAGAAATGCAATTAAGAGAAAGTAGGAATCTCAAAAGCAAACTATCCTTGGTTTTTATGGATTTTATCTCTTTTTATTTTTTTTATTTTTTCCTATATTTTTTAATTTCTAAATTTCAAAGTTTTAGTGATTTTAATTTTTCATTTTTTCATTTTTTAAATAAAGAGCAATATGGACAAGATAAGAACTATGCATACCAAACTCTTTTTGTATTTTTCAGTTATATCGAAAATGATCAGAAAAATCCAGAGAAAATATTTTTGGGTTTTAAAGATTTTGATTTTTTGGGAATTTATGTAGAATTTTCAGATGTTTTTGTATTTTTTCTAAAAATTAAACAATGATAAAAATGAGAAATAGTGCATAGTTGGAGTAATTTGCAATTTAAAAATATTTAATACCCAATACTCCTGGAAATTATTTTTATGATAAAATAGGGATGAATATCTACAAACATAGACTGAAATAATGAGTTTTGGTTTTTTTTCTAGATTTTTTATGATTTTTTAAGATTTTTGATATTTTTAAATTCTTTTGGGGTTTTGAAAAGAATTAATGCGTAAAAGTTGGAGAAAATTAAAAGATAATGAAATACAAATACTCATTTTTTTTATTTTTATACAAATATTCAAATTTTTATGAAATTTTTGAATTTCAAAAAGAGAAAAAAACTGTTTTCGATTTTTTAATAATATCAAATAATGCAAAATGCAATGAAAATTTTATGCTAGAAAAATAATCACATCAGGAGCATAACATTTCTTTTGCAAAATTTATTAACTAAAGAAAATATTTATTTAAATGAAGAGGGCTTGCAAAATAATGTCTGGAAATAACGGTCTTATATGCAAATATTAATTTTTTTTACATGAAATAATAATAAAAATAACTATTAAGGTGTGACATAAAAACTTACCCTGGAGGGCATGCATGAAGCATGTGATAGTTGGATAGTGGGGATCTTTGCGCGAAACTCTAAAATTTGCAAGGGGCTATAACGTAATTTCTCCTAAATATAATTACTTCAAGAACTGATTTGTAATATCTGATATTTTGAGATTATCTTCTATATTTCTCCAAATTTTTATTTGTCCTAGGGTTTGTGGTCTGCCTTTATTTATTCACTGAAGCAAAGTTAAAGGACCAAGATGTGTCGTCGATCCCTTCCTCTTCCTTGCGTACGCAGTTGGGCGGCGGATCGGTCATGTTGTGGCGGATTTGCTACTAGTCGTGTGGGGCAGTGTTAACAGGTCTGGTGGTTTTGGTGTACTGCGAGCGCGACCTCACGCAGTGGAGGGTGGTGTTTGCAGCGGTTCCATGCTGGAGGGGCGGTGGTTAGACGGAGGCACTAGCGGTGTTCCACCCAGGCGGAGTCGTGGTGGAGGTGGATACGCCATCGGGCGTGCCAACGGCTGGAGTGGGGTCGTGCAGCATCTGGTGATGAAGGGGAATCCGCCATGGTGACGTTCCGCCGCACCGATCGGCTCTTGCAGTAATCGTAACAGCGATCTTCAGGCAGACTGGAGGGGCAGATGCGACGTTGGAGCTGTGGCTGCCGCGGTGGAAGGTCAGTAGCAGAGCAGCGAGTAAGATTTCGCCTCTAGGCTGGTCTGGCGGTGATGGATGGCGACGCAAAGGGGGGTCACCTTCGTAATTTAATGGGCGATGGTGGCGGTCACGGAGGTGGCTGAGCGGTGCGGAACGGGCAGTTGGGTGATGGTTGGGCGTCCGTGGATGCCGCTGTTTCTTTTTTATTTAAATGTAAACTAATTTTTTTTATTTTTGTAAATATAAATGTAGAAATTAAAAAATAAAATATTTTTTTAAAAAAATAGAATGGTAGAAATTTTTTATTTTTTATATATTTTTTGGATGATCATGCAAAACAAATGTTAGAGAGAAAGGAGACGAATATATATCTTTATTTTATTAAATTTTTATTTATCAACAAATTAGGGCACGAGCATGATGACTCGTTCCTAAAATCACGCAGAAGATGTGAATGGGGATCTGGTGAAAAATGAATGGATGGATCCGGATCTCTGACCACTGTACGCGACCAGAGTCGGGAGATCGTGGAAGATAGAAAAGAACGCATAGAGATCGAAATAAGAGATGAAAATCAGGATTGGAGATGAATACAAATCGTGATGGATTTTTAAGATCTAGAAAAATAAAATGACAATGAAGAACAAATATGAGAATAAAACTACGATTAATCTATGATAAAAAATAAGAAGAAAAATGTGGATCTCTCCTTAGGAGCCGAAAAGACCTTGATCACCTCGACGAAGGCCGATGTGTTGTCACTGGACGGCTCGGAGGCTAGGCGCCCTTCTACGACAAGAAGACTCTCGGAGATCAAGCTCCTCTTACCAAAGATTGATCAAGCTGAAAATATGGAGAAGGAGCCCTATTAATAGATAGAATGAGATAGAAGTTCAAAAAATTTGAAATGACATAAAGAGATAAGGAAAAAATTGAAATGAGATAGAGATAAGAAGATAAGTGTCAACATTAATTACAAGAAATTAACTATTTTTTGTATTTTCGTCACTTTATTTATTGGAAAATTAATTGTTATTTTTTTATTTTTTGTAATAGTTAGTTAAGAAAATTAACTATATACGCATGCTATATACAAATATGACATTATCTACATGGGTAAATAAGAAAATTAGTTTTTTCATATTATTATTTTTTTATTTTCAATATTTAGTTAAAATATATGCAAATATTTACAAATACAAAATGTGCAAATAAATGGAAAAATTGCATAAACCACACTAGAAAACCGACTTTTCAACTGTAACTCCAAAAATTATGAAATCACAACCATTTCAAAGATAATTTCATTTAGAATACAATGGAAGTGAGTTTTGTTCAATTTGAGTTCATATGGAGCCAGAATTAATCTTTCAATTATCGTTTAATGGCTTTTTCCAAATGTGGTTACTTTTATTATTTACTTGATTTCTTTGTGCAATAATTTTTATTATTTAGTGCACATTTTTATTTACAATTTTTTTTTGAAAATTATTTTATTTAAGTTAATTTATATAAAAGTAAAATAGTCTTCGTTTTATACAGATTTACATAATAAGTGAGAAGTATTTAAAAAAAACATTTTCTTTTGGATTTTCCGATTAAAGACCCTATCTCCCCCTACTTTATTCCTGGTCGATCTGGTCAAGTCTTGACCTTCTCTCAGAGTTCGGGTCAGTATGTATTTATTACATATATACAGTCTTCTTTTCTTTTCTTTAATTTTCCTTTCTTTCTTTCTTTATTTATGTTGGGTTAAAATAATATACAAATATACAATATTTACACATAGATGCAAGTTGGTAAGAATATGAAGTTAATATTATGTACATGTGTTTTATAAAAGATTTTAAGCTTAAATAAATGAATAAAGATGATGAATCGCATATTCATCATCCCCCTACGCTTTACCTTTACTAGTCCCTTAGTAAACACTTATTTGAAAGAATAAGTGAATAGAAGAAAAAAAGGATGAAAAAAGAAAGAAGTTTGGACAATATTGAGTATTAAACTTTTCTTCATAAAATTGTAGTTTGGAGCTCTGTCAGACCTTTAGATTATTAGTGTGTCGCAACCTTAATGGGAGATGGATTTAAAACCTAACAACCTTTAATTTCCATAAGACTCCTATTCAGGTCACCTCAACAGTTAGGTCAGAACAAATCTACATATACAAATCCTTGTGATTATGAATCTTTACTCGTATGGTGTAAGTGAGAAATATCTATGATAAAACCTTGTTTCATGCTCTTAATTCGTTGAAATTAACCCCCTAGCATAGAGTAGGAGTCAATAAGAACCCGATTAATCAATGTAATTATCAGAGTCCTTGAATAAATTTAAAAATACAAAAAATGCAAAATTAAAAATCATAGTATTTTTAACATTAAAAACACACGCAAAAATATTTCTGCCTTTGTTTGACCTCATCTCCATTTTTGGTCAACATGAAACTTGTAGATCTCATCGAGATATACAACTTTCATGTTTTGAGTTTTTTTCAAAATTTGGCTATATTGACCCTCTTCTGAGAGGTTTTATATCTGAATAATTTGATTGGGCCACGTGGCTCTTTCTGGTTGAGTCACGTGGCCCCTTCTCATCTCCCCACTCGCCCTTCATTTCCCACCATCCGATCGCCTTCTAGAGCTCTGATCACCACCATTCATCTCCGCTTCATTCCAGACCCTTCGATCATCTTCCATCTTTCATCAAGGCCGACAACCCACGCTTTTCCCCCAGCTCACCACGTGGCCTCATCAGCGCCACCCAATCGTTTTTGGTGCCTCCATCTCAGTCGCACGTCTGCACCTAGATCTCCACCATCTGATTAAGGCCTGCTCTAGGCTGGTCTGGCGGTGATGCATGGCGACGCAAAGGGGGGTCGCCTTCGTAATTTAGTGGGCGATGGAGGCGGTCACGGAGGTGGCTGAGCAGTGCCGAACGGGCAGTTGGGTGATGGTTGGGCGTCCGTGGATGCCGCTGTTTCTTTTTTATTTAAATGTAAACAATAATTTTTTTTAATTTTGTAAATATAAATGTAGAAATTAAAAACATAAAATATTTTTTTAAAAAAATAGAATGGTAGAAATTTTTTAATTTTTTATATATTTTTTGGATGATCATGCAAAACAAATGTTAGAGAGAATGGAGATGAATATATATCTTTATTTTTTTAATTTTTATTTATCAACAAATTAGGACACGAGCATGATGACTCTCCTAAAATCACGCAGAAGATGTGAATGGGGATCTGGTGAAAAATGAATGGATGGATCCGGATCTTTGACCACTGTACGCGGCCAGAGTTGGGAGATCGTGGAAGATAGAAAAGAACGCATAGAGATCGAAATAAGAGATGAAAATCATGATTGGAGATGAATACAAATCGTGATGGATTTTTAAGATCTAGAAAAATAAAATGACAATGAAGAACAAATATGAGAATAAAACTACGATTAATCTATGATAAAAAAAATAAGAAGAAAAATGTGGATCTCTCCTTAGGAGCAGAAAAGACCTTCATCACCTCGACGAAGGCCGATGTGTTGTCACTGGACGGCTCGGAGGCTAGGCACCCTTCTACGACAAGAAGACTCCCGGAGATCAAGCTCCTCTTAACAAAGATTGATCAAGTTGAAAATATGGAGAAGGAGCCTTTCTAATAGATAGAATGAGATAGAAGTTCAAAAAATTTGAAATGACATAAAGAGATAAGGAAAAAATTGAAATGAGATAGAGATAAGAACATAAGTGTCAACATTAATTACAAGAAATTAACTATTTTTTGTATTTTCGTCACTTTATTTATTGGAAAATTAATTGTTATTTTTTTATTTTTTGTGATAGTTAGTTAAGAAAATTAACTATATACACATGCTATATACAAATATGACATTATCTACATGGGTAAATAAGAAAATTAGTTTTTTCATATTATTATTTTTTATTTTCAATATTTAGTAAAAATATATGCAAATATTTACAAATACAAAATGTGCAAATAAATGGAAAAATTGCATAAACCACACTAGAAAACCGACTTTTCAACTGTAACTCCAAAAACTATGAAATCACAACCATTTCAAAGATAATTTCATTTAGAATACAATGGAAGTGAATTTTGTTCAATCTGAGTTCATATAGAGCCAGAATTAATCTTTCAATTATCGTTTAATGGCTTTTTCCAAATGTGGTTACTTTTATTATTTACATGATTTCTTTGTGCAATAATGTTTATTATTTAGTGCACATTTTTATTTACAACTTTTTTTTTGAAAATTATTTTATTTAAGTTAATTTATGTAAAAGTAAAATAGTCTTCGTTTTATACAGATTTACATAATAAGTGAGAAGTATTTACAAAAAACATTTTCTTTTGGATTTTCTGATTAAAGACCCTATCTCCCCCTACTTTATTCCTAGTCGATCTGGTCAAGTCTTGACCTTTTCTCAGAGTTCGGGTCAGTATGTATTTATTACATATATACAGTCTTCTTTTCTTTTCTTTAATTTTCCTTTCTTTCTTTCTTTATTTATTTTGGGTTATAATAATATACAAATATACAATATTTACACATAGATGCAAGTTGGTAAGAATATGAAGTTAATATTATGTACATGTGTTTTATAAAAGATTTTAAGCTTAAATAAATGAATAAAGATGATGAATCGCATATTCATCATCCCCCTATGCTTTACCTTTGCTAGTCACTTAGTAAACACTTATTTGAAAGAATAAGTGAATAGAAGAAAAAAAGGATGAAAAAAGAAAGAAGTTTGGACAATACTGAGTATTAAACTTTTCTTCATAAAATTGTAGTTTGGAGCTCTGTCAGACCTTCAGATTATTATTGTGTCACAACCTTAATGGGAGATGGATTAAAACCTAACAACCTTTAATTTCCATAAGACTCCTATTCAGGTCACCTCAACAGTTAGGTCAGAACAAATCTACATATACAAATCCTTGTGGTTATGAATCTTTACTCGTATGGTGTAAGTGAGAAATATCTATGATAAAACCTAGTTTCATGCTCTTAATTCGTTGAAATTAACCCCCTAGCATAGAACAAGAGTCAATAAGAACCCGATTAATCAATGTAATTATCAGAGTCCTTGAATAAATTTAAAAATACAAAAAATGGCAAAATTAAAAATCATAGTATTTTTAACATTAAAAACACTCGCAAAAATATTTCTGCCTTTGATTGACCTCATCTCCATTTTTGGTCAACATGAAACTTGTAGATCTCATCGAGATATACTACTTTCATGTTTTGATTTTTTTCAAAATTTGGCTATATTGACCCTCTTCTGAGAGGTTTTATATCTGAATAATTTGATTGGGCCACGTGGCTCTTTCTGGTTGAGTCACGTGGCCCCTTCTCATCTCCCCACTCGCCCTTCATTTCCCACCATCCGATCGCCTTCTAGAGCTCTGATCACCACCATTCATCTCCGCTTCATTCCAGACCCTTCGATCATCTTCCATCCTTCATCAAGGCCGACCACCCACGCTTTTCCCCCAGCTCACCATGTGGCCTCATCAGCGCCACCCAATCATTTTTGGTGCCTCCATCTCAGTCGCATGTCTGCACCTTGATCTCCACCATCTGATTAAGGCCTGGACTCCATCATAGCCCTCCACTACTGCCTTTCTCTCATCTCGCCACATGGCTCTTCCAGAGCCATTCGATCCACCGTCCATCGAATGATTGGGTCCACTCCTTAGCGCCTAGCATCATACCCTTCCTCCAGTCGCCTCTCTCCCACGATCCCTAGCTTGCCAACCCGTCGTTCCCTTACTTTTTCCTCTATGTCCCATGTCCATCATCTCCCGTCCCGACACCTCCACAATGTCGTCTGGTCATCCATCCTTCTCGCAGGCATACACTCTCTCCGTAACTGCCTCTCTCTCAAACTCCTTCTGCCATCATAACTGCCGCTTTCCTCCTCTTCAAATGCCCCCTTTTACCTGCCATTCATCAGGGTCTGCCTTTACATGAGGCCTAGCCCAACCCTCTCCTCCTCCCCGTGACACGGAGAGGATCGATGGATGCATGAAGACGGCAATGGACCCCTGCATTGACCCTAAGCCGTTGTAGGTTTAGTTCTGTGGTGGCTTCGCCTCCGCCTATCTATCTCCAGTAGTTGCGGAGGTCTAGCGATTACTAGGGCCCCTCCCAGGAGCTCGCGCACAGGCGATTCATCTACCATTCTCAGGCACCTGATCTTCTTTGTAATTTCCCCCCTCTTTTCTCTTAATTAATTAGAACTCCCCAGTCACCATCTTCGTTCATTGACCACCTCTATAGATTCGTCTCGCACCCACCTTCCACGTGCGACACTCGATCACTCTCCTCTTCCTGCATAACCCCATACCACCTCCGACCCAACTCCTCCAGGATTGTCGGAGAAGATTACCGACTGCCACCTTCTTCAGCCCATTCACGGTCGATCACCTCACTCCACCTCACGCACGAAATATATGGCACGCTTTGGCTATGCAATTAACCACGCAGGTGCTCGAGTACTCAATAGTCGGATTCTTTGCCGGAGCTTCTTTGCCAAGCTTCGTCTCTGGAATACTGGCTTTGCTCGCCTCCTCCAAGACAACCAACAATCCAACCGAGCTTCAATGATGCGATCCGTCAATCCAGGAGTGGTCGGAAGATTTTATCGAGAGTGCTAGAAGGTGGCGGAGCCAGGAAGGTTTTGCCGGTGGTCTGAAACCACCACCAGCATCGTGCCGGAAGAGGAAGATCCGAAGCTTACATGCACCATCAGATGCTCTTCTCCGAAGCTCATCCAACGGCGCAGACGCAACCATGTGTTCAACAACGTAGGTTACAACTATCGTTGGATCCTCAAGATCCAATAGTCCATGGATGTCCACGTGTTAAGTGCAGCGTAGACTTGAGCCTCAACCTACAAACCTTTAGGTCGTAGTCTGTTGGACTAGTGCCAAGCCTTCTCCGAGCCAAAGCCTCTATCGAGCCTTCCTCCGAAGCGGAGCCCAACTCCGAGCCTGCATCGAGCCTTCATCGCTAGCTGAGCCTATCAGAAACAACCCTGAACCTCCAGCACACCCGAGCCTGGCCTTACAAGATCCTCATGTGCTGTCTGGGAAAATTGTAGGGAGGCCCTTGGATGTTTCCATATTTGCATTCTGGTCTAGAGCTCATGTGCAAACTACGTGCACCTGGGGTATTTCGCACTTATACCCTCACAGTTTTTTAATAATTGTAAAAAATACCCCCTCATGTGTGGTTTATTTATAGGGAAGGTCTCGAACTTTATTTTATTTGCATTTTAGTCCCTCCCAGGGACATGTTTGCTATTTCTCTTTTATGTTATCTTGCATTTATTTCCCGGTCTTTACTCTTTCATATCTTGAGCATCCTAGCTTCGATAGAGTTGATTTCAGTGGCATTTTGAAGCATGTTTGATTCTCTTTTTAATAGCATAACTCTTGTTTTGACTTGGACATTTTGGACTATGATGATTAACTCTAATGAAATAGTGTCAATTGTTCATTGATTGTCACGCCTTTATTCCTTATTGCTTCATAAATGGAACTGAATTGATTATCTTGTATTACTCATGTCTTTAATATAAATAGGGCATAACTGCATTGCATTTAATTGCATCTATCTACATGTTAAAAAAATGAAATAAAAAAATGCATTGCTTCCGTTAACTTAATGCATATTGTCTTTTCTTCATGTGTATGTTGACCTACGATTCATTAATCCAACACTTAATCTAGATAATTAGAATCCAAATAATATAAAAGAGGCTCGTGTGCCTGAGTTTGACCTTGGTCTTGCCCAAGTAAAATATAAATTTTACTATTAAATTTGATTATTGATCAAATTAAATGGTCCTTGATTGATCTGATTCGGCCCGATTGCAATGACATCAGAAGTTTTAAGTTAACTCTATTAGAGGGTCGAATCTTGGGTTTGGCAATAGCGTCTTTGACGGGGATATAAATCATCTTTTGTCTTGTTCGGATTTTTATTGATTTTGTTAAATGTTTTATATTTGTAGGTCAATATGTTCATTTGTCTTGCATCATTAAAAAATCTTTTCAATTGATAACTAACATTTGCTTTTGTGGCATGACCGTTAATTTTTAAGGAGGCGAAGGTACCTCCCTACTGTAAGGAGCTACAGAAGAAATTTTGGCAAGGAATCGAAAAAATGTTGCATTTTAATTTGGTCATGTAATAATCATCTTTACAGCGGTCTTCGATCAAAGACTCACGCTCGTAAATGAACGACTTATATGTGGTTGTGTAGGGATCGTCACCACTTGAGGGTCGACCTAGGACTAGGCACGTGACTCTTCAAGCTTCTTTCATATTTTTGTTTTACATGCTTGTTCGTAGGTAGGACACACTTTAATAGACACACATAAGCATTGATTCACATAGCCAAATTGAAAAGATGTCCTTCTTCGCTAATAGAAGCATGTTAGTGCGGTTTTCCATCGACTTGCATACATTTGATTTTGATTCTCAATTCAGTCTAAGTTTTCGTGCTTCATGCTAAAGGCACTGCATTTTTTCTTGTATAGCCTACATCATGATTTTTATCGACTACATGGGTTTTCTCGACTTCCCCCTATCTTGATCACCTAGGTTGATGGAAAATGGGAATGAGTGGTAGACGATGATTGCTTGGTTTATGTGCTCTTTTTTAATCAGTGATAACCTTAAGCAAAAAATGGGACTGTTAATTGCATGTCAACCTAAAAAATGGAGTAAATCTTGTTTTGGGAGAGCAACACCTGCGTTTACGCAATTGACTTTATTTGACATTTTCCCGCATAAACTAGAATGTTTTCAATCACCAATAAATTCGACAAGATAATCAACCAACATTTGTTGATTTCACGTGTGAGTTGGTGAAATCATGGGTAATGCACGTTTGTTTAAGACTTAGTTGCTTCGACACCCTCCCTTAGACCTCAGGTAATCCATTAATCTCAGAAGATTCATCCGCTTATTTTTATATCCATTCGATTTCTTCGTTCACCTCAGGTCTCTCCTGGCATCAACTCTCAGTCATTATACTTAAGCTACTCTCAGCCTAGGTATGGGGGGGACCCGAGTCTTCAAGACTTCTCTACTCATCTTTCCTTTCCTCGATACTTAGGTTATTTCTAACCTAAGAATAGGGAGAGCCCACATCAGTTCTCATATATTTTTCTATATTTAATTGGACCTATGGATTTGTATCATCTAGTGCTATGAGTACATAACAATGTTTAAGTATAGGGGGGTATACCATATATACAATATATGTACTTTAGCTATATTTTGAAAATATTGAAAATTTTAAAACTTTTGTGTAATGTATAATTTATTAAACTAAGTGAACAAAATTAATTTCAAGGCTTTTTTATATTATGTTACACTACTTTTCAAGAAAAAAATTCTAAAAATGATTTGAAAAAATCAGTTTCTCTTGTTTTGAAAAATCTTTTGAAAATCTTTATTTGTGTGACATGGCTTGGAAAGTTATTTTATTCCAAGGAAAGTTGAGTCTAACATGTGTTCTAACTTAATTTAAAAATCCTTTAAGAGTCAAATTGACTACTAAGCCGAAATAAGTAGCCACATTCAGTGAGGGTTCACCCTTAGCAGAGTAGATGGTTTAGAGGACATTGCGTAAGGCTCCGTCCTTAAGAAACGGGCTCCAACCTATACTTACACCTGTGCTGGCTGAATGCAGATGCGTCTACTCATTTGAGTTTAGGCAGTAATTTTGTATTTTAAAGTTTTCATAAAAATTTGAAAAAAAAGAATTTTTTTGAAGTAGTTGGATTAATCCCTCTAAAATTCCTGCTTCCACTCAGGATCAGAAATGTTCAAGGAAACTTGGTTTATGACGTCTTGAGATTTAAGGTTAACCATCCTTAGCCATCAGGGTCTTAGACTTAATCATCCACATTTCCCTATATTTAAAGATTTGTGTGCTATATTTCATGCTTAGTCTCTACCTTAATAATATGATCAACACCTCACATACACAACTGCAGTCATGAAGATGAGTTTAAATTTCACTTGAGGAACTGGGATGAGGGATTTGAGTTTGGACTTGATTTGATGATGCTCGAGGATGGGATAAAATCAATGAAGGCTACATGAAACCTGAATGTCAGCACCATTAGCCAGTATGAGAGTGTACTATCTCTTGACATTTACTTATGTGCCAGGGAGTAATTGATGAATCCATGATTCATCATGTCAAGATCTTGATCTTAACAAAATCCCCGAGTAAAATCCCATAAATATGTCCATAAAATCAGTTAATTAACAAAATGACTCTTGTAAATAAAACACACTAATTAATGTAT
The DNA here is from genome assembly GCA_037367405.1 of Ottelia alismoides. NCBI lineage: Eukaryota > Viridiplantae > Streptophyta > Magnoliopsida > Alismatales > Hydrocharitaceae > Ottelia > Ottelia alismoides. Next base: position 817,455 of record JAZKJV010008820.1, on the reverse strand, counting down.
ATTAGATTGTAGAAAATAAATTACACATAAAAAGCCGCAAAAATAAAGGAGTTTTTCACCTGTAAATTGCCCAAAACTTCATGTATTTTTAATAATTTCATTTCAACTCCTTTTTGGCTAATTCTTTCTCCAACGTGTTTATATAAATGTATATAAAATTATAAAAATGCAAAACAAATTTTATCTCAAATAAATGCTCCTAGATCCCAAAGGGAAAAGCCGTAAAAACCAACTTCCAAGCCAAATTCCCGCTCCGTATGAACTCCAAATTCACCAAACTCACTTTTAAATTTCAAGTTAGAAAAATATCTATCCAACGAAAGTGATTTCATCAAAATCGGAGCTCATTTGTAAAAGTTGGGTTTTGGGACCTAGATGTACATTGTATATCCATTCTTTCTTCATTTTTATTTTATCTTTACTAATTACTAAAAAATACAAAAAAATCATGCTTGTATTGTATTTTGATTATAGTATTTTTTTGTATTTTTCCGTTGTAAATATCTCTTATTAAAAAGACAAAAAAATACATATTAGAAAAGCAAATAAAAAAATGTACATGTTGTATGTATTCACTTGTAAATTCACCACTATTTTTCCTTCTTTATTTTTGTTGTATTTAAAGTGGCCAACTATATATCATTATTTATTTTACATTCTCTACAATAACCACCATTCAACTCCATTCTACCACCAACCTCCAATCAACCCACCATTTTTTAAACCTCCCATTCAACTCCATTAATAAAATAACCTCCCACCATTTTAATAACTTCTCATTTTATCATCTTTATATACATTCCATCCTCCTCAATTTTCACTTGATCCATCTTTATGTGAGGAGATCCTAGTTCCCAGAGTTGAATCGGTGACAGCGATGCAACCGTGGTCGAGCGACGACGGGCCTCTCTCCGGTGATATCCGTTGGCTTTTTGGCCAACACCGCAACCGCCTCCGCACGCTGCTCGAGCTCATCGCTCGCCGGCGATCGAGCGAAGATCGTGCTCTCGTGAGCACAAAATAGGCGATCGTATCCATCGTAGGTAATTTCTCTTCTCATTTTATCATCTTGTTATTTTTGCAAATTTTTTTATCACATCATATCATAACTTAAAAATCCTCCATTTATTTAGTTCATCATCATCACCACCACCAACTCATCATCTACCATTTTGTTTCCCTTCTTTTTTGTGTACATATTATCTCCTATTTAAAGAAAATTTAAAAAAATATTAAAAAAACTAAAACAAAAAAGTCTCTTTATTACAACAGGAAAACAAAAAAAATTAAAAAAACAAACACGGAAGGAGGCAGCGGCCCTCTACCGCCGCCCCCTCCCTTTTCCGCAGCCATCACCAGCCGACGGCCTAGCCCTCCGGCCGCCTCCAGCCGCAAGGACCACCAGCGGCTCCGTGAGGCTGCCGTACGCGGCTCTACCGCCCCGCCCGCGCCACTGTGCGCGGCCCTCTGCCGCATACTCCACTGCCAATTCCGCCCCTCCACGTGCCGGCGTGTGCGCCTCGCCTCTACGTCTCTGCCCCCCGCGACCCACCGTCGTCCAAGTCGCATGCCTCCTCGCCGTTGACCTTCGCCGCCGCCGACACCATCTCCCCTTGTGTTGGGATCATCTCCCCACCTGGGAACCAAGGAAGAAGAAAGTGGTTTGTATTTTTTTATTGTAAAAATTGTATATATATTTTGTATAGTTTCTAATATTGCATAACAATCTTTGTATATATTTGCTTTGTAATTTCGTTTTCTGAATTTGCAAACATACCCCTGTGTTCACATATTAATTGGATATCCAATTTACGTCATTTTATTCAATGAAAAATGTTTTCATATTGAGCAACTAATTTATACATTCTGAATATTTATTTATATTTTTGTGAGTTGTGGATAATTAATTAAAAATATTTAACTGGAATTCTATCTATTTTACCCACATTGAGCTTTTAAATTTATATCTCACACACGATTCCTCTAAAATTCCACAAAAATTGGAAATGATGCCTTGATGTGATTAAGATACTGTCCAAATATCATTCAAAATGGAGTTGTCTTATGCCTGAAATAAATTGTAGAGTGATTTTTGTTTTTATTTTTTAATTAAATCAATGTACATCATTTTTGCGAAATTTCAAGTCTCTTGGATTCTATATGAAAATACCTTTTATAGATAATTCGCACTCTAATTAATTTGACATTGTGGATTAATTAGGAACTATTTACTCACTATCACTCTAATTTCACTAAAAAATCCCTAAAAAATCATATTTTCTCAAAAATTTTCAAAAATATTATTGTAGCTTCCTTGCATCATGTTTAAATTCCAGTAAAGTTTTCATGATTTTTGCTTACTATTTGTGTGAAAAAATGCGAAATTACTCGTAAAAGTGTGCAATTTTAGTTGTTGCATTTTAACTCTGAAAATTCTAAAAAAATATGTTTTGTATTCATCACTGGATTAGGATTATAGGAAAAATATAATTTGGCTGAATTGAACTGATTTTATATTAAAATTAATTTGGCCTTGTTGTTTGTTTTCTTAGAGTCTTAATTCACCCGTATTTTGCATTAGCATTTATTCTTGCATAAAAAAATTATTAAAAAAACACGCACTGAAAACCTAGATCTCAATTTTAGAATTAAACCCAAAGTTGTTCCTTTGCCTCCTTGTGTTTGATCCCGGACTTGCCCGGGATATAAATTAAAGCTGAGACACTCTTCACGGAGATTTTCTCTTGGTTCTGACTGGATCGCTAAGTACACATATTACAACGTGCCAAATTTAATCATCGTATTTAGTGACTCGTCAAATGGTGTAGTTGACGGGGAGGCAAACGGCTTAGGTATTAATTTAAAAATTTGGATTTAGTTTTCATTTACTCGGGTAGTCTGATCACCGAACCACCTGTAATTAATCCATTTTTTTCTCTCAATTATTCTCTCTGCATATTTTTGTTTATATATTTTGTTTTTATCTCTCTAATATAATCTTATTTTCCTTGCGAGGGACCGATGGACTTGGAGTGCTTCGGAGGTCGACGGACGCGATGCGTGCTGACTGCTGAAGAGCTTGGAGAATCAATTTATCTTAGAGAGATTTTTTTTATAAAAATTTTTGTAATTATTTAGCTTGCTCCTTTATAGTGGCTCTTGTTTGAGATCTCACGTGTGTAAAGAGACTTAGACATTATTTGTGGTATGTTGAGGCCTGTTTCACTCTCCGGTGAGGGTGGGGCTCGACTTGAGTGGCGAAATTAAGGATTAGGCACACGGTAGTTTAGATTCAAATTTGTTTGTGCCCATCGTAATTTAGGTCACACATATCTTAGAAGATTCACATATCTTATCAGATTCATAATGAGACGCACATAGACACGTACTACTTATCTCAAAATCAAATTAATTCTTCCCCGCTAATAGTATACTGTTTAGGAGCGGTTTTCTCGATCTGCATTCATTTAGTGTAAAATTTACAAATTCTGTTCTGCATAACGCATGGAGAGTGTGGGGATTCACTGTAAGTATACTTTTTCTGAGCATGCATCATAGTTTCTCGGTTGCATTCTGATTTCCGATTCCCTTCTTGTTTTATAACTTAAGGTCAAAAAGAAATTGGGACTGAACGGTAGACGTGCTTATGTGTTCATATAAATTTCAAAGTGATAACCTAATTCTAAAATTGGGACTGAATTGAGCAGGTCGATTAAAAAAATGGAATAAAAAGAACCCTTGTTCTCGGGTGCATAAAGCCCTCATTGTTTGTTTTACTTGCAAGTGAGAGAGAGACGACCCTAGGATAGAGACAAGTCTGGATTTCTTACTTACTACTGGTTCTTTATTTTCAGGTGATTAGCTACTTTTTAGTGAGGAATACGGGCAGCTGTATTTATACGGTCTGGACTTCCATAGCAGAGTGGGAGGTTTAGAGGACGCTTTAGTCCTCAAGGAATGGGCTTCGGCTTGTACTTACTCCTATATTGGCTGAAAGTAGGCCAAACTAGTTGTAAGAACCAGGCCAGTCTGTAGGAAAATATGGGCACCTAACAACTCGTTAATCTTTTCAAGATTGTACTTATCACCAACTAAATTTGATAAGATAATTCGGCCGAACTCTTACGGCCATCACGTGTTGAGTTTGTGAAACTGAGGGTTTGGATTGTGTTTGTATTGTGTGAGTTTACTCCGCACATTTACGTGCACCGTAGACCTAGTGCCTCATTGAATATCGTAATCTAATCGGTTCTTTTGACATCGAAGATGACCAATTGGGGGGATATTTATTCGAACCTTGCGAATCTCCCGTTGAACCCTCCAAGAAGTATGTCTTCACAGGTCCATGTGCAACTTGGACCAACCTGGACTCATGACCCTCTTGATCCCAGGCTCACTCACTCTCAGGATGGTTACTCTCAAACCATTCCCTTTCTCTCTTCCCACCTCACCGAGGAAGACCTTCGCCTCGATGAGAATATCGTGATTCATAAATCCTCTTCTAATCCAGAACACATTGTTGATTCAAGACCTAAAGAAGACATAAGAAAAATGCCTCCAAAGAAGAAAGACGATGAAGAAGAGAACCATGAAGACCCAATGAGAATGATTCTTGCCAGATTAGCTGCATCTGAGCAGCAACACGCATTACTGAGAGCTCGGTCAGGACAACTCAATGTTGGGGTCGAACCATCAATAGATGTGGCGTACAACCCCAGACAATATCAAATTCGGAATTACTTGAGTCCAACCGAACCCAATGTTGATTTTGAATTGAATCTGCATTTTCTGAACCTGCTGCCACATTCTGATGGGAATGCATCTGAGGAGCCATATGCATTTCTAAGAGACTTTGAGCTCATCCGTGCTAACCTCAAACATAATAATGTTAGCCAAGATTATATTAGGCTCAAAGTCCTTCCATTTGCTTTGGGTGGAAAAGCCGACTGCTGGGTAAAGAACTTGGGAATTACAGTCAATACTTATGCCCAGTTCAAGGACCTGTTTCTAAAGAAGTTCTACCCGTTGAGTAGAACTAACATGATGAGGACGCATATTACGAGTTTTTCCCAATTACCCCATGAAGCTTTTTGTGATGCTTCGGAAAGATTCAAGGACATCCTACATAAGTGTCCCTGTCATGGATTAGATGATAACATCTTGGTCCAATCATTCTTTACTGGTCTCAACCCTGAGATGCAGGGTTTAGTGAGCGCTGCCTGTGGAGGCAGCTATACATCATGAGGAGCGGATACCGTCTGGAGGGTATTCGAGCATATGGCTGAAACTAGCCGCTCACAGATGGCCAGCATGGCCTATACACCATCCCCCAGTTCACTCTCATTTGGAGGGGGAAAACCAGCTATAGTCGATCTCTCTCAGGACGTGATCCCTATCATGGGATTCCTTACGGATAAACTTACAGTAAATGAGAAGATCGACAGGAGGATAGATGAGTTAGACCGGAGCGTCTCCAAACTTCCAAAACAGATGGAGGAGTTGACTGAGAAGGTATCCAAGATAAGGATATCCGCCGTTACTGCACACTCTGCTCTCGTATACCGAGTTCACCATATTCAGGAGCAGTTGGTGTCAGGGCAACCCCAGCCGTGGGAGCAGGACCAATCGTACACCCACTCTTTTTAGCAGCCACCTCCATTAGCAAAGATAGTCCAGGAGGAGCCTCCACCGGTTTGGGAGTTTAATGGGAAATGGTATATTAAGGACCCTACCAGGCAGGTAAGTACGAGAGACCGACATACCTATCAGCGTTCCCCGACCTTTCATAACACCGCATTCACCTCCGCACCATCTCCTTTACAGCAGAGCCCTGGATTTCAGCCACCCCAGCAGCAGTACCGGCAGTATGGCCGACAAGGCCATTACCAGACGGGCCAGCAGGGCTCGCAACCCCAGCAACAGTAGCAGCAGCAGAGGTAGTATTCTAGCCAGCAGGGCCAGTCTTCCCGTTCTTCTTCCCAATCTTATCCACTTCCTTCACCGTCTAGTCTCGTGGATATTCAGCAGCAGATACTTGACGAGCTACGTTCCTATAGGAATGAGATTCATGACTTACGAGTGGATGTCATCCGCCTGTCCAGATGGCGAGATGAGCAGACTGCACCCTCTACCTCTATCCCAGCCCAAGTTCATGCTAACCCCAATAGCCTGAATCGATCTGTTTGTCAGCAGCACTTTGGTCAGGTATACTATTCAGTATTTCCTAGATCTGAACATGAGATTCTTTCGTGTGACGAGGCTAACCACATGTCACTCAGGAGCGGAAGGACCGTGACCGTACCTGACCGGGCGAGGAACACGAGGAGGGGCATCTCTGGAGCTCTACCTGAGGAGTCTTCAGAGGACGAGGAGGAGAGGCATCATATTTTGGAGCCCCATCAGCACCATTCGAGGATACCTACTCAGGGAGCCGAGAGGAGGAGGAGAGCACGAATGGAGCATCGTCAACATGGATATTCTTCTGATTCTACAGAGGACCTTGCATCTCCATTTGTGGTGGATACCACTCCAGCTTTTATTCCACAACCTATAGTAGATAGATTTGATTTCGATCCCATGTTGCATCAAAAAGATTCTTGTATGAAGAACTCCGTTTCCGTTAATGCAAAGGATGATCTTTTAGTTCATGATTCAGACTCTTCATCCTTTGTTTCCCTAGCTTCAATACCTTTCCCCCATGCTCTTACGGTAGGAAAGCGCATCAAAAAGATTCAGAAAGATGACCCCGATATGGCACGATTTTGTAAAGAGAACATCATTGTAAAGGTGCCATTTGATGAATATGTGGCTAACCATCCTGCATTCCAAAAATACCTTAAGGTGAGATGCACACCTACAAGGGTTAGCAGGAAGAAAGATAATCAAAATATAAAGACACATGTCTTATCAGTAGGCACAACCTACTATCTCAAGAATCAGAGTTTGCCAAGGAAAAAGAGAGACATGGGTGCTCACTATGTGGAGAGCCGTATTGACGACATTGCATTTGCACGCACACTCTTAGATAATTGTTCTTCGATCAACTTACTTCCCTTAGCATTCTATCAGAAACTGTAGGTGGGACCACTTGGCAAATCTAGAGCTTTACTCCAATTCGCAGATTATTCAATCAAGAGACCTAAGGGAGAAGTGAAGAACGTCGTTACCTCGACTGGGGGGCAGAACTATCAGGTTGACTTCATAGTCTTGGACATGGAGACCCCCAATCATTGGAGAGAATCTCAGATCATTCTTGGGCGGCCCTTCCTTAGGACCGCAGGCACAACTTTCGATTATGGAACGGGAATGATGAAGTCCCGTTCTCCAGGCAGAGAAGTGCACCTTGAGATGAAGCAAACCAAGTGTCAGTGACCCGATTCAAAGAGTAGCACAGAGTACTCGTCTTCAGAGGCAGATTGCAGTATGATTAGCACAATTGGGATTTGGGGACAGATTCCTTCAGGACAGAGCGTGTCCCTTTCATCTGGAAAGAGCATAGTGGATGATGCAGTTTGCAAGGTGTTGTCTAATCTTGTGGGAGATGCATCTACCTATCCCCATGATGACCTAGAGATCCATCTAGATCTGCCAGTTCCATCCTCTTCGGAACGATCATGGGACATAGATGATGAGTCGGACGCGACTTTGGCCGAACTACCGCGTTTCTTTGGTGATCCGACTCCCCTTACTTCTAAGTTGGTGGCGAGTACTACTCAGCTTAGCCCACCTTCATGCTGCACGGAATCAGATTCAGATTCAGTTCAGCCAGATTTGCTTGATGATACCACATTGCCAAAACTGAAATCACTACCTCCTACACTCAAGTATGCCTTTCTTGCGGGACCCAAAGAGAGATATCCTGTCATCATTAGCTCATACTTGACTTTAGAACAAGAGTCTAGGTTGTTAGAAGTTTTAGAGAGGAACCACAAAGCAATAGGCTGGACAGTGTCGGATCTTGTGGGGATCAACCCCGCTTTCTACTCGCACCACATTTTTACTGAGGATAATGTGAGACCTTCCTGTCAGTTCCAAAGGAGTCTTAATCCCAATCTACGGGAAGTGGTGAAGAAGGAGATTGAGAAATGGTGCAAAGCAGGGTTTATATACCCATATTTCTGACTCCAAGTGGGTGGCCCCGCTTCATGTTGTCCCGAAGAAGTCGGGAATTCAGATGGTCACCAAAGAAGAGGGGGTAGAAATCACGACACGAGTACCTACATCGTGGCATGTCTGTGTTGACTACTGGTGCTTAAATGCCACGAGGAGGGGGTAGAGATCACTGTCTTCTGCCTTGTATAGACCCAGTTGTCCATATCATTCCATTCTTTAGTCCCACACCCCATCTTCATCATATGATTATGCTATACTTAAGGTGTACTTTACCCTAAGTATGGGGGGAGTTGGATTTTTGAGTACTCTTTTGATTCTTTCTACCTCTGTTTTGCTGCCTACACTTAGGGATATTTTACCCTAAGTCGGGGGGAGGTAGACCCTGTACAATCTTCCACTCGGATTTCCCTTCACATACAACTTGCCATACCTAGGATTACTTGATCCTAAGTATAGGGGGAAACACTGAGTCCTCTTCATTCTATTCTTTGTTTCGTCCTTGCAATATACTATTCCTTTTCACTTCCCTATAGTAAGCACGAGTTATGTCTTCTTCATTGCTCTTGATTCACTCTGAGGACATCGTTCAAGCCAAGTATAGGGGGGTGTCGTATATATTTCATATATACTTTAGCCATAACTCGTACTTTGTATGAGTGTGTTAATAAATGAAATGGCTAAAAATCTTTTATCCAAAAACCATAAAAATTTAAGAATTTTCCTTGTACATAAAAATTCTTTATTACACATACATAGCGATTTATAAAAAAAATTTGTACAAATGTTTGTAAAAATATTTTGTGTAAAGAGTTTGTAAATATTTTGATATCAAAATTATTTATATAGTATAAAATTTTTGTAAAATATCTGAAAAACAAAAGTTTGCAAAAACCCTTGTGTAAATGTTTGTAAATATTTTGCAAAACTCCAAGTATGCATTCATTCATTCAAACATTTTTCAAATATTTTGCACAAACTTGCATAAAAACATTTTCGTATATATCTGTACAGTTTCTCTGAATCATGATCGACCTTAAAACTAGCCTGGAATTAAATTGGAAAATGGAGCTTGGTTAAGACCTTAATCCACCTAATTCTAAGAGGAACCTTATAGGGCTTAGGATTAAGACTTTTCAGGTCCATTTAGGGACTTAATTCTTTGAGTCCACTAGACTATGATCATATGTCATCTTGATAAGCCTAAGTAGAACACTTAACAATGCACACATGATTCTCAGAGACAATGGCTTTACTTGCACCAACACATTACACATATCTCTCCATGGATGAGGTGGTGAGGAGGTAGATTCCTTTGGCTTGGGGTAGCATATCAGGGTAGTTCTTCTAGGCGGAGTCCTCTTCTTCTTATAGTGAAGGAAGTGCGTCTCAACTTGGTCTAGTGGTATTGAAGTCTAAAGACAAGAGTTGTGGGTTGCAATAAAGCTTCAAAAGAGGGATAGTCTACTGGCTCAAGAGGAAAAACTCCTTATGTATATATCCTGCACCATGTGGATATGTTGTACATATGCACATCGAAAAAAATGTGTAAAGAAATAAAAAACTCCCAAAAAGTGGTGGGTCTGATTGAAAATAAAATACCTACTAGAGTGTATATAGTCAAATATAGCAAAGCTTATGTTACCCATTCCCATCTCATGAAGCTTGCAGCAGGGAAACTTAGCTGCACTGGTTGGGCTCCCTAGGATACATGGCTACACTTGTCATGGTCCATTCTCTTCTTCCTCCTCTTCTTGAGCCGGTTGAACTTGAACTTAGAAGGGAATACCTTGTTCCTCGAGGAAAGAGCTGCCATGCTGAGGCATTAGAGTTACCTTATTAAGGGGGTTTGTCACTTTGTCATTTCTGAGGTGGGGAGCCACATATCACTTACACAGTACAAGTAAAGATTCATGGTCATTAGAGTTTGTGTATGTAGACTTGTTCTGATCTGGATTATTGAGGAGTCTTGACCATAGATTGGTGGAACTTAGAGGCTGTTGAGTTTTAATATTAAATCCAAATAATGTCCCGACAAATTAATAATCCAAAGGCCTGACTGAGCTCCATACTCCAATTTAATGAAGGCACGTTTAATAATCAATCTTGATTTCCCTTCCTTTTCTTTTTCTTTTCTTTTTCACTTCTTTTTCAAATAAGTGTTTGCTAAGGGACTAGCAAACGTAAAGTACAAGGCGGTGATAAATCCCCATTCATCTCTCTTTATTATTTTAGTTTAGCTAAATATTTTGGCAAAACACCATGTAGATAGATATAAATACAATAAGTAACAAATAAGCATGTATTTCTTAAATACTAATAATTAGCATGTATTTGTACAAAAATAAAAGAATAAGGAATAAAAGAAAAAGAGGGAAAAAATTAGAATAAATATTGAGTGACCTAATCCCATGAGAGGGCCCAACGTGGGCCTCATCGCCAAATAAAATAAGTAGAGAGAGATAGGGCCACTCAACCTTGTACACATTCCCTTCAATGTATGTGTGTGCGCGCGTGTGTGTGTGTATATATATATATATGTATGTATATATATATATATACATGCATATTTTTTTTACAAAAACCAAAATAGAAATGTGTTTATATTACCTTGTATATATTCCCAAAAATAAAATAAAATTTAGAAAAAGAAAAATAAAAAATAATTTCTCTCTACAACCTTGTACATAATACATGTATATATGTATTATATCCATATTTATTTAACACTTGTAAGTAACTCATAAAAATAAAATAAAAAATATTTTGTACTTAAAATTTTATGTTATAAATAAATAAAATATAAAATTTGGGTATTTATGAAAAAATAATCAAATCAAAATTAAAGTAAAAATAAATATATATTTTATACATGTATATAATGTAACATAATGTATATAACTTAATTTATTTTCAAAAAAATAAATAAATATCACAAAAAATAGTTTGGAAAATAAGGAGCATTTTTCATGGTGAACAAATTTTAAAATAAAATCATTTTCCATTTTTAAATCATTTTACAAATAATTCTGACCAAGGAATTTTCTGATTGGTCCAGAGGGAACGTTGACCTCTGTCAACTGCCCCCTGGACCACCTCCTTTGCAGATCCGGTCTTTCACCTGATCTTCTCTAAATTTTCAGCTGATCTGATCGCCATTCCATTCCATTCCGCGCTCCGATTATCCAGGGTTGATCCGTGATTCACGCCCGCCGATACCGTTAGGGATCCTCTCCTCGGAGTACGCTCCCGTGCTCCAAACTTTTCGGACCCCGCTGAGTATAAAGTCACCTGGAGCCGCAACCTTTCCCGCATCTTCAACCATTGCCTTCGTTTCCTAGGAGCTCCATTCTCATCCTTGAGTGACAACAAGTAAGGGGGAGTGTCGTAGCGAGGTCTCGAGGTGTTTAGCACTAGGTCCGACGAGCTTCATCACTGTGCTCTATCGCAAGGTGGGCTCCAGCCTTTGGACGCGTCAACCACTGAAGGTCCACGACCTTCATCCCAGACGACCTCCTTCACCAGGTAGCCTCTATAGCCTTTAGTTTGCTTTAGATTCCAATTTTTAGGTTTTCGATCAAAGAGCATTCACTGTATCATCCTTCGTGATCGGACCATCCATTTGACCTACCGACGATCGTATCACCTTCATCAGTCTTATCCCCATCTTTTGCACCCCTTCGTTCACCCTAATTCGCTCAGGAATAGGAACCCAGCTCTCCTCCGTCGTCGCTTCGTCGGAGGGCTCCGCCCCGCCTCATCTTTCACCCATTTCACGTACTAATTGGTCGAGGCACTTTACCCTCGAACCAGTGATTCGTTTGTGCAGGTCTGAACACCGAAGGGGCCTCATCTGGAGTTCCAAACACCAGGGCACAACCGCTCCAGATCCCTCCTATCGCTGGGGCATTTCAGATGTCCCTGACCTCATCGGAGCATCTCAGCAGTTGTGGATCGTCATCGGATTTCTTTTTCCAATCCTAGAAGCCTCGAAGGACAACCCAGCTATGCATAGTAGCCGGTCGAAGCTCGCCAGAGGCGGGTCTTGGTCGTTCTTCCAGGGAGCTTCTTCGTTGTTGGATCGAGGCATCCTCCAATTTTGATCGTCACATCCATCCAGTGGGAGCCTCGATCGTTCGATCCATCTGAGGATCACTTGTCAGCCGTCCATCGCCGAACCAGTATTGCCCATGCTAAGTCGTCCAATCTTAAGTGAGGACCGCCTTAGCCGTTGGATCTGTAATAAGAAGGGTAATTTACACTTAGGCCATCTTTACATTTTGCATTTATTTTGTAGTCCTGTAAATAGTTTATGTAGTTGTTCTTATTTTGGATAGTTTGCACAAAGGACCTTGTGTTTCTTTTATTTGCAATTTGGTCCCTCTGAATGTAGTTCATGTGGTTTAGTACGTGCCTTATGGGTTATTTGCATGTTTCTGCCTGGATTTTATTGTTGTTATCAAATGAACTTTTATAAATAGAAATTGCACTTATACCCCTGCTTGTCTGTTTTACGTGCTGCCCACGTGCGGATCTAGGCTTTTTGCTTCTTCAGCCTGATAAACACGAAAATCACAAGAGCCTAAACTGGTGTCTCACACAAGGCGGAGACAACCGTCGCTGTGGCGGCTCTCAATGAAATCTGCATTTAATCAACAATTAACCCACACTAAAGATCAACAAATTAGAACTAATGTGGAGTTAAAATTTATTTTTAACTCTGCACAAATGGTGTATAGTGACAAGTATGCAGAGAGTTCGAACACAGGGAGCAAGCAGGGTAATTCGAGCAAATGTAAGCACAAGTGTGTGTGTGTAAAGTGTCTACACTAAGCAAGCAAGCAACTACAATTTTTTGTGGGTTTTTAATTTTAAATTTTTTTTATTTTAATTTTTTTTTTGTTTTGTATTTTGATTTTTAATTTTCTGATTTTTATAATTTTATATTTTATATTTTTCTTTTTCTTTTTCAATATTGGAATTTAAAGACAATGGAATAAAAGACAAGATAGAATATTTATAAAACTAAGTAAAAATTACCAAAAATTCAGAAACAAATTGTTTTTAGTCTTTTTAGGGTCTTTTTTACTGTTTTTGTGATTTTTGGAAAATTTTCAAGGTGTTTTTGGTATTTTTAAATACTGAAATAAAGCAAAACAGTGCAAATAAGGCTGGCTGTGAATAAAATGAGATTTAAAAATAGCAACCAGTAGCTCAAAATTTTCACACTATTTTTCAAATAAGAAGGACAAAATAAGGAACACACAGAAACTAAGTTTTTGATTTTTGGAGTTTTCTACTATTTTATATATTTTTTTGAAGTTTTTGAGTGTTTTTAAATTTTTAAGGTTTTTCTTTTGAGATTTTTATTGATTTTTGGACTGACACTAAAATAGGTTAAAATAGACACTAGGTGATTTTTTTGGAATTTTTGGAGGTGTTTTAATATTTTTTTGGTATTTTCTAAGCTAGACAGTGCACAAAAAGCAAGTTTTTGATTTTTAATAAATGTGCGAATAAAATAAAATCAAAAACTAAATATGTGGCGTTAAAGTACACATGTCCAGATGCTTAAGTCTATTTTTGTGGAATTTTTGGGCTTAAAATGGTCATTCAAATAAATACAACAAGCATCCAAACATTAAACAGTCCTGGCAGGGGTATATGCGCAATATTTAAAACATCCAGGGGCGTACACGCAATTTTTCCACAAAAGTCTACACTGAAACATGCATTTCAAGGATTAAATATGAATAACAAAACCCGCAAGGGTATCTGAGCAATTTACCCACCAGGGTGCGTGACTCGCACGCGCCTGGAAGGGGTATTTTTGCAATATCACAAAGTTCCAAGGGGTTCAATGCAGTTTCTCCAAAATATTACAACTTAAAGCAAACATTCATGGACTTAAGAGAAATAAATAAACCCCAGGGGGGTCCCTGCAAAATACCCAGCCCCCTCACGCGCACGGGCACGTGAGGTGACGTGGATTGGACCTCGGTGCAAATAAGAAAACTACGGGGTTCTAAGTGCAAATATTACAGAAATATTTAAACTACGCAACACAGTTTTTGGACTGAATAGGAATTACAAAATAAGCGGGAGTTGACTGCAAAATACCCTCGCTTAGGCGCTCTGGAGGTGACGCGTGGCGCGCATCCAACGGCTGGCGACGATGGACGATCCAACGGCGGGAAGCGGGCCACTTATCCACGTGGCAGCACGAGAGCGGCCGATGACGGTTGGCGTTGATGTCTGGGATTAGATCTCAGTCAGAGATCTAATGGTGGACGAGCTTGGAAGATCGGACGGTCGTCACGCGAACTGGAGCTGCGGCTTAATCGGACGGTGGAGAAGCGAGGAGGAAGAACGGGGAAGAAGGCCGGCGTAGGCGAACTTCCCCGACTCCGATCTCGCTCCTTAGACGGTGGATGGGCTCCAAAATGGAGCTGCAAGCTCCTGGAAGGTCCGGCTATGTGCTGGGAGGCTCGGATTCGTCGGAGGCGCTTTGGAGTGCTGGCACGGAGGCGGCGGAGCTCGAAGCTCCAGGTAGCTCCGACGAATCTCGCAAAATGGCCCCTAGTGACTTTGACTGCGCTTTGACCTGCAAAACAAGGTGAAAGGGTCCAGGGCAAGTTGCCTGGACCCCGCGGAGGCGAAATGGAGGTCGGAGGTGGTCTGTGGACGGCGGAGAGATGTCGGCCGGAGGTGCGCTCCGGCTATGAGCGATGGGAGGTCGATTTGATCGATGGAATTCAGATTTTTTTAGGGATTTTTGATACTGAAGCTAAGGGGAATAAAATGACATAAAAAGGAACGAAGATAATGGATTCCTCGAAGGTGGACTACCTGAGGAAGAAGAACCTCGACGCCGGTGGTCGGCGGAGGTGGTGGAGCCGCTACAGAGCCTCCTCGACTCGCCTGAGGGTGTAGATGCGGAGCTGTCACCTCCAGCAACACGAAGAGCTCGTCAGGGAGGAGGATTAATGGCTAATGAGGGTTCAAACTTGGGCTCGAAGACGGCGGGCAGTTTAAGTAGAAGATGGTGGCGTCTCCTTCAAGCGAGATCCACGCGCGCATCATGAGGATTTTGCGTGGTTTGAAGGCGCGTCGTGGGAGAGTGATGATCAGGGAAGAAGTTCCAAGAAGGATTCGAGGCGAGAAAATGGAAGGATCGGGCGCCATAATTTCTTGAAAATGGGGCAAAATCGCGGGCGTCAGAGGTGGCAGGCGTTGGTCGGGGGAGTTGACCGGGGTCAACTCTAGACCGCGCCTGGTTGGTCCACGTGGATCAACCAGGAAACTTAGATTAGAAATTATTTGAAAAATCAAAATAAAATAGTAAATGAATTTATTGATGTTAGGTTATAAAATAAAAAATGTTTATTATTTTATGAAGAATTTTTCTGTGATTTTTATTTATTTTTATGAAACGTATTTTTTACAAGTTTGCATTTATGCCCTTTATAGTATATATATCTATATATATATATTTAAGTATTTTATTTTTATTTTGTGTATTTTATCTTTATTATTTTTATTTATCATTTTTCTAAAACATAAAATACTTTTATGTACATAAATACCTTTTTATTTTATTTTTCTGAATTATTTTGTACACTTAATAAAATGAAAGTGTTATTTGTGTATGTATGTATACCTGTACTATACCTATGTATTATAATATATACAAGTATTTTTCTTTGAGTTTTATTTATGTTTTTATTCTGATTTTAATGTACATAATTATTATAAATAATATTTACAACCTCTTAAAAATATGAAATCGGATAAATAATGAATGAGGAATAAAGTGAATATTTTAATCTGTACACTTATACAATGAGGGTCCAAAACCCAATTTTCAAACCGTAGCTCCGCCAAATGCGAAACCACCACCATTGGATAGATTATTTTATTCTATATACAATTAAAGGTGAGTACGCTGCATTTGGAGTTTTTATTTGTGAGATACGGTTCTGGGAAGTTGGCATTCTGGATTTTTATTCAGACCATAACTTTTTACCTGTACATTATTTTTCTGTGAAATCAATTTTGTATTTTTCTTTGTTTTATTATCTACAACTTTCATGTACAAAGTTTCTTTATTTGAAGTGTAAAAAGTGGAACCAAAAATAGGTCCCAAAATGAATAAAGAATGAATAAAATGTATAGGTATTTTATCTGTGTTCCTGACCTTATCTCCCCCTACTTTATTCCTTGTCGACCTATTCATCAAGATGCCTAGGTCTCGGGGTTTCGGGTCATAAAATATTTACAATATTTTATTCTTTTTCTTTTCTTTATTTATTCTATAATTTTGGCCTTAATTACAGTAATTTTCACACTGTTTAGATGCACATGCATGAACGCTAAGATGGTGATTTTAATGCTATTTACAGGCATTTGCTAGGGTTTTTGGTGCCAAAATGATAGAATAAAGATGATGAAATGTGGATTCATCATCCCCCTATACTTTACCTTTGCTAGTCCCTAGCAAACACTTATGCAATAAGTGCAAAAAGAAAAAGTAAGAAAAGAAAAAGAAGAAAATTAGATTAAGTTTAATTATCGAACTTGTCTTCGCAAAATCAAAGTTTGGAGCTTAAGTCGGACCTTTGGAATTTTAGTGCGGTCGGAACCTTAATGAGAACCAAGTTTGAAATCCAACAGTCCTTGAGAATCCCAAAACTCTGTCCAAGTCTCCTCAATAGCCAGGTCAGGAATACTTCAACTCATACGCAAACTCTTATGACTATGAATCTGACTCGTACAGTGTAAGTGATATGTAGCTCCCCACCTCAGAAGTGACAAAGAAACAACCTCCCCCAACCTGGTAACTCTAATGCCTCGGTCTAGCAACTCTTTCCTCGAGAAGCGGGGTATTCCCTTCTAAGTTCAAGTGCAACCGGCTCAAGAAGAGGGGGAAGAAGTATAGACTTTTGGGAGCTCAACCAGTGTAGCTAAGTCTCCCGCTGCAAGCTTCATGAGATGTAACGTGGATATCATAAGCTTTTGCTTTATTGGACTATATACACTCCGGTGGGGTTATTAAATTTTCAATCCGACCCACCACTTTTTTGGAGTTCTCTTTTTTTTTTTAAGGACTTCTGAACAGCATATCTACATGGTGCAGCATATATACAAGAAATTTTCCTCTTGAGCCAGTAGACTATCCCTCTTTTGAAGCTTTATTGCAACCCACGGCTTCTGTCTTTAGCCTTCATCACCACTAGACCAAGTTGAGGTGCACTTCCTTCACTAGAAGAAGAAGAGAGGTTCCGCCTAGAAGTACTACCCTCATATGCTACCCCAAGCCAAAGGAAACTGCCTCCTCACCACCTCATCCGTGGAGAGCTATGTGAAAGGTGCAGGTGTCCAAGTTAGGTCATTATCAACAAGAGTCGTGCGTGTGCTCCGAAATACTCTACTTAGGCAGTCAAGAATCCATTGAACTAAGTCCCGTGATCCTCAAAGAATTAAGTCAACTAGACCTGAAGTACCTCAAACCCAGTTCCTATAAGGTTCCTGTTATTAGGTAGATTTTAAGGTCCAATCAAGCTCCAATCTCCGGATTTTACTTAGACTTGTTCAACTATCAAACTCAATCCGAAAAATGCTCATGCCATGCAATGCAAGAAATATTTTTGTGATACAATTTTCAAGATTTTGAACTTTTTATGGATTTTTGAAAAGATAATGATGATGCGTGCAGATGCATTTTTTTTGTATTTTTCAAAAAGATATTTCAAATGTTTTTGGATTTTAGTTTTCCAAATGTTTTTGGGAATTTTTTAAAACAAAAAGTTTTGGCTAAAAACTAGGTGAAAATATGTACACAGTAGTGCTTCTTATATCTACAAGAAGTGGATTTTAAGAATTTACAAGGGTAAGTGATCAATTTTATACATATATATAGGTAGTGGATTTTGGTGTGATGTTAGTATTCCTCAAACTTATTTGACACAAGCTTTTCACACAATTTTTGAAAACTATAGTCCAAAATATTTTTTACAAACATTTTTACAAACATGTACACACATTTGAAAATCATTTTGCAAAGGTTTTCCAAAACAGTATATATAGGTTTTTCAAATATTTTTGCAACCATTTTTCAAACCATTTGCAAATCATTTTTCAAACATTTTATTTCACACAAAGAAAAGAAGTTTTACAAACCACACATTTTTACAAAGGTTGAAAACATGTAACACAGTATTTTCACCTGATTTATTAATCAGTAAATACAAAAAGAATTTGAGGAGTAACCACATCTTTTTATTAAGGATTTTTAATGAATTTTAAAGAATTTTTAGCCATATTTAAGAAAATACGAAAGTACGAGTTATGGCTAGAGTATATACACAGTATATACGACCCCCCTATACTTAGCTTGAGCTATGTCCTCATAGATTGGAGAGAAAAGAGAAGACATAACTCGTAGTAAGTATAGGCAAGTCTAAAGAATGAAGGAATAATTAACGGAATGAATGAATGAATGAGAAGTTGACCGTCCCCCCTATACTTAGGATCAAAGAATCCTAAGTATAGCAGACTGTACTCAAAGCAGGGAGGGTCAAGGGTGGGAATGAACAGATCGTACTCAGATTGTCTCCCCCTATACTTAGGGTAAGATATCCCTAAGTATAGACAAGAAGAGGAGACAATGGAGAGGATCAAAGAATATAGAAACTCAGGATGCACACCCCCCTATACTTAGGACAAAGTACGTCCTAAGTCTGGGGAACTGTCTACAAGGGCGGCACCTTTTTCGTAGATAAAGTAGATAGAGATGGAAAAGAAGAAAAGAAGAAAGGAAGAAAATGACTCAACAGATGAAAGCGATATGAACAGATGGACCTGTACAGCGGCAGATGGAGTTGATCACCATGTATAAGATGTAGTTGATGAGAGTTAAAGGACACATCTCATACCAGAAGAATGGGGGCAACGTCAATGGTCGGCGGATCATGATCTCGATATAGCTTCAGGCATTGACCATTGACGCGGAAGGTGGACGAAGATGACGGTTCGGATATATCAATGCTGCCATTGTCATGTACCTTCCTAACCACATACGGACCTTTCCACTTGCTCTGCAATTTCCCTGGGAATAATTTCAGCCTGGAATCGAACAACCATACTCTCTGATCTGGCTCAAACTGTTTATGGCTGATATGCGAATCGTGCCATGTCTTCACTTTTTCTTTATACTGTAGGCTGTTGGAAAAAGCTGTATCTCTCAATTCCTCCAGGGCTGCCAATTCTGCTCTTCTTTGGTCTCCTATACTCTCGGGATCCAAAAGTAACTCAGTAACTGCCCAAAAAGATTTGTGCTTGATTTCCACTGGCAAATGGCACGGCTTGCCATAGACGAGACGAAAGGGAGATGTCCTTAATGGATTTTTGAAAGAGGTCCGATAGGCCCACAAGACCGAGTCCAAAAGCTGTGACCAATCCTTTCGGTCTGGGCGGACAACTTTATGCAAGATAGTCTTTATCTCCCGATTCGATACTTCAGCAAGACCATTAGTCTGAGGGTGATACGGAGTGGCAACCCGATGGTCAATGCCGAACTCGTCAGCAAGGGCCCTAACCTTGTCATTGATGAAATGAGACCCCCCGTCAGAAATCAAAACTCTAGGTACCCCGAACCGTGAAATGATATTTTTCCTCAAGAATTTGCACACGGTTTTCGGATCTGCGGCTCGGGCGGGAATGGCCTCAACCCATCGACTGACATAATCCACAGCGAGCAAAATATGCTCGAATCCCTGACTCTTAGGAAATGGGCCCATGAAATCAATCCCCCATGCATCAAAAACCTCACAGAAGTGAATGGGTTGCGTGGGCATCATGTCTCTCTGTCCGCAGGTTCCCATTTTCTGACAGTCAGTACATCGCTTCACGAACTCATCAGAATCCTTGAAGAGAGTAGGCCACCATAGGCCGGATTGAAGCACCTTTTGTGCTGTCCTTTTTCCAGAATGATGTCCTCCTGCCTCAAGCTTGTGGCAGTATGTGAGGACGCTATGCTGCTCTTCTTGAGGAATGCACCTCCTCCAGATACTATCCCCTCCTTCATGATAAAGGACGGGATCCTCCCAATGGTAAAACTTGGCCTTAGCTAGGAAGGTCTCGAGTTTCTGCCTGGGCCAACCCTGAGGGACTGTCTTGGCAACAAGATAGTTTACAAAGTCGGCATACCACGGGAGTGAGGTGACAGCCAAGATCGCCTCATCTGGAAACGTCTCTGTAATAGGTGCGCTGGGCTCAGATTCCTCAAGATTCTCCAACCTGGAGAGATGATCCGCCACCACATTCTTGACTTCAGGCTTATCCTTAATCTCAATATCAAATTCCTGGAGTAGAAGGATCCATCTGGTCAGACGTGCTTTGGCATCCTTCTTGGCCATTAAGTACCTGATGGCGGAATGGTCGGTGTAAATGGTCACTCTAGATCCGAGGATATAAGATCTGTACTTATCTAAAGCAAAGACTACGGCCAGCATTTCTTTCTCAGTCACAGTGTAATTCCTTTGAGCGGCATCTAAGGTCCGGCTGGCGTAGTGAATGGCAAACGGTAATCCATCCCTCCTCTGTCCAAGCACAGCCCCAACGGCAAAATCTGAAGCATCCGTCATGATCTCGAATGGGAGAGACCAATCGGGTGGCTGAAGGACAGGAGCTGAAACAACCATACTCTTGAGAGTCTCAAATGCTTCAAGACACTTATGATTAACAATAAACTCGGTGTCTTTGGTCAGCAAGTCAGTGAGCGGTCGGGCAATTCGACTGAAATCCTGAATGAACCGTCGGTAGAAACCGACATGCCCCAGAAAAGACCGTAACTGACGAAGATTGGACGGCGGATTGAGTTTTCTGATGATATCCACCTTGGCAGGATCGACCTCCATGCCCCTGTTGGAGACGATGTGCCCAAGGACCGTCCCTTGAGTCATCATGAAATGACTCTTCTCCCAGGATAAGACAAGATTGACCTCTATGCAGCGCTTCAGCACACGATCTAGGCAGTCAAGACAAGCATCAAACCCGTCGCCATAGACCGAGAAGTCATCCATGAAGACCTCTAAACAGTCACCCACCATGTCCGAGAAGATGGACAACATGCACCTCTGGAATGTCGCCGGAGCGTTACATAGACCAAAGGGCATCCGTCTGAAAGCATATGTCCTAAACGGACAGGTGAATGTCGTTTTCTCCTGGTCTTCGGGCGCAATGGCCACTTGATTATATCCAGAGTACCCATCAAGAAAACAATAATGGCTCTTCCCGGCTAGCCGTTCGATAATCTGATCAAGAAAGGGTAGTGGGAAGTGATCCTTCTTGGTGGCCTCATTCAATCGTCTGTAGTCCACACAGACCCTCCAAGAAGTTGGTACTCTGGTAGCGATCTCCTCTCCAGACTCATTGACCACTGTAGTGACACCCGTCTTCTTGGGTACCACATGTAACGGACTTACCCATTTAGAGTCAGAGATGGGATAGATGAAATCAGCGCTCCACCACTTCGAAATTTCTTTCATGACGACCTCTCGAAGATTCGGGTTCAGCCGTCGCTGGAACTCACGCGATGGCTTAGCGTCATCCTCGAGATAGATGTGGTGGGAGCACAGCTTCGGGCTCAGCCCCTTGAGATCAGCTATATTCCAACCGATTGCCTTGCGGTTTCTTTCAAGAACCTCCATCAGACGAGATTCTTGTTCTCCAGTCAAATCTGCTGAGATAATGACTGGGTGCATATCTGGCTCACCTGCAAGGAATCTATACTTCATTGATTACGGTAGAGGTTTCCGTTCAGGACAACTGGGAGGCGGCAGATCTGGCTTCTGATATGTCTGGGTGAATGCTACCAGGTCTGCATGGGAGAACTCTCGCTCTGCATGAATTTCTGACGAAAGGCGGCTGACTGAATTATCAATAAACTGTACGGGCTCGCACTCTGTCACGGTTGTTGGCTCGGAATGAATCAGACCAGACAACGGATCATCGAAATAGGCCCATTCAATATCGGAATAGGAGGGATCAGAAGCAGAAGAACAAGAACTGAAATCATCGGCACCACTCGTCACCACACTGTCAGCCTCAGGTGTATCCGTATCCAGGAATGTGCTCTCCCGGCTCTCGATTGCCATGAGCTTGCGATACAATGAATCGGTAGGCAAGGCGAGAGTCGGTGCTACAGGGTCTTTCCATTTGGATTCATCGTCAATCATCTCGAAATCACGAACCTGGTGGACGTCTAGCTCTTCCTCTGTCATCTGCGCGGCTTCACTAGATTGCTCGGAGCATTCTAACTCTCTGGCTCTGGTTTCCTCGATCGTCTCTATTTGTATGGTCTCGCCCTCTACGCGAAAGCATACCTTCCCACAATCATGGTCGGTCACCGCCTTGGCTGTGGCCAAGAATGGGCGTCCTAATATGATGGGGGCATCAGTTACCGCCTCAGGGATCTCCATGTCCAATACAACGAAGTCCACGGGGAATTTCAAGCCCTGAATGGTAACGACCACGTCTTTCAATAACCCCTTCGGCCTCTTAATCGACCTATCAGCAAACTGAAGGACCGTTCTGCTTCGAAGAAGAGGGCCAAACTCGAACTGCTTGAGTAAGGCTGCCGGAAGGAGGTTAATTGAGGAGCCGCTGTCTAATAGAGTACGATCAAATTGCTGCTCTTGAATCTCGCATCTGACATAGGGAGCTCCTGCGTCTGGTCGCTTGGCTGGCAGCTTGTTCTGAATGGTGCAGCAAGTATCATGAGTGAGCATATGGATTTGGTCTCTGCGCTTCCGCTTTCTTCTGACAGTGGTTGTCTCTTTCAAATTCTTTTTGAAGAAAGGGATATGCTCAAACGCTTCACGTAGAGTTAGCTGAATGTGAAATCTGTCAATCATCTGATTGCCGAACTCTACTTCCTGGCTCTTTTTAGGATTTTCTTTTTTATTCCCCTTCACCCGGCGGAGTGCCTCAGGGAAGGGGATGGTGGGGGCCTCCTCAGATGGAGTACTAGGAAACGGTCCCTGCGCCTGTGAAGATGGAGAATCCACACAAATATCATCATGCAACACATATGGATGTGCAATTTGAACAGGAACCTTTCCTTTATTCATATTTTTGTTCTCTTTGTTACCACAGTCCAGGGGTACAAAATGTGGTAACATCACAGTGGGAGGCTCAACAAAAGTAGAGGTGGTGGCCTCAGTACCACCACCGGCACCTGTCTCTGCGGCATCAGCACCGCTCTCTGGTTCTACATCAAAAATGGTGGCATCAGCACCACCGTCTTCATCTGGTATCACGACGACATCAGCATCGTCGTCCTGGACTTCATCATGGGTGGCATCAGTACCACCGTCAACATCATCATCAACGGCATCAGCACCGCTCCTCGGTTCCTCTGGCGCTCCTGATTCTGCCTCTAGTTGTCGCTCAGAAGAGGTGCCGCCGGCTGGCATCCTACCGCTCCTAGTAGTGACAAAATCAGCATCATGATAGGAATAAGAGATGTCACTCAAACAATCACTAGGAGAGGTATCCTCTGTAAACTCTACCTGCTCAGACTTCCTTTTCAGATTGTTCGGGTTAGGCTCAATCTGAGCGGGTATGGCGGCCTTGCCTTTCATAATATCCCGCATCTCCTGCCGGAATTCATCCATTTCTTGCCTGAAAGATGCTCGCTGTTCAGATAGCAAGCGGGCAAGATCATCGAGGGCCGGGTTCTCAAAGGCTGGACCCTGAGAACCGGATGTCTGTCCCATCTGGAAATGGGGCTGCTGCTGTTGCTGCTGATACTGGGGGGAAGGCTGGTGATAAGACTGCTGAGGCTGCTGTCGCTGCCTCCACTGCTGTCCCTAATAGGAGGGACGAGGACCATTCTGGTATTGCTGATAATGGGCATATTGGGGCTGTTGCTGCTGTGTCTGCTAGCTGCTCTGCTGTCCATGGGCAGGAGGATGCTGCTGGGACGAGGATCCACCATTCCCCCAACAGAATCCAGGGTGATCCCTACGAATTGCGGGTTGAGGGTATCGGTCATACCAAATCCCATTGACTTCCATCAATGGTTCCTGCTCAAAGGAGGGTGGAGGAAGAACTGCCAGTGGCTGCTCCGGCTGATAGACCACCATCTGCGTGTCGGAAGATGGCGGTTGCTCTGGATGGTACTGCAACAACGGAACCGGCTCTGCCTGGATGTGATTCACCTGACGGTATGAGATAGAGCCCTGGTTGGGGTTGCTGCTGCTGGAGGCAACCTGTGACCTAGGAGGCTGTTGGGCATGAGATTGGGCCTCCTGAATGCATAGCATTTGGGTTTTTAGGTCACTCATAACTTTGGCAATTTGGTCCATCTGGGCCATGCCTTGATTCTGTTTTTTCTCGAGGATCTCCATGCGGTCCAGCTTCTCACTAATGATGCCCATGTCGGCTGCGGCTGATTCTGCTTGGGCTGCGGCAACTGACACTGTGTTGGGACCGGCATCGATGCGTGCGATCCTCTGGAATGATCCTGCTCCTTGCGGTGGCTTTTGTTGGGTGTAGACACGGGCCTGAGTCATCACCGTAGAATTTTCTGCCATGCCCTCGTAGATGGCCCAGACATCATCTTCACCCTTGGAAAAATAGGATCCACCACAAGAGGCGTTGACAAGCCCCTGCAGCTCCGGTGTCAGCCTGCAGAAGAAACTCTGCACCAGGTTGGGCTTGGAGATGTCGTGATGTGGACACCGGTCAATGAGTTCTCTAAATCGATCCCAGGCTTCATGGAATTGTTCGTTTGGGATCATGACGAAGTTGCTGATCATTGCTCTAGCTGCGTTGGTCCGGCCGAGAGGATAGTACTTCTTCAGGAATACGGTCCGGAGATCTGCCCATGTGTCGACGAAACGCCCAAGATGTTTGAGCCAATAGGCGGCTCTGTCAACTAAAGAGAATGGAAAGGCGATCATCTTGATTGTGTCCTCGGTTGTCAACCGATCATGGATGGTGCTGCAAATCATCTCGAATTCTTGGAGGTGGAGGTGCGGCTCTTCGGTCGGCAACCCATGGAATTTGGGTAGCAGCTGGATAGTGTGGGGCCGAAGCTCGAAATCTCCGTGGATGGGTGGGAGTCGAATCCATCGGTGAGTGAGGGATGCAGCTGGGTTGTGCAATTCCCTCATGATAGTCTGTGGCGGTCTCTCGCCGTCTGGATCGCCTCCTCCTGCATCTGGTCCTCCTCCTCCACCACCTTCCCGGTTTTCTCTCATCTGAGCAATTTCCCTCATAAGGTCACCCATGAATGTGCCCTGGTCACGGATCTGTTGCTGCATAGTCTCCAGGGATGCTAACAAGGAATTATTGATGGCTGCTTGATCAAATATGAACGGAGGGTGCTCATGATCATCTTCATGCTCGCCTCTGTCTGCCATGGCTGGATTTTCTGAAAAAGCAAAAGAGGCCATCTCAGGTGCTGTCGAATGAGCGGAACACTGTGAAGCACTGTATTCAGACACTCTTGGATTGATGGAAGAAGAATGAGAAGGGTGGTCGAGGGGGAACAGGGTGGATGTAAACTCAGGCTCGGAGAGCGGACTCTCCGAGGTATTCCTAGATGAATAAGGAGGAGTGCGGGATAGCGGTGCCGACAAGGTCGGCCTAAGAGATCTCCGTCCCATCATCTTGATTTAGAGAAAGGCGGATGAGATCTGGAATGCAAACAAGATGATAAATCAAAACCCCAGTTTCACCTACTCCACACTTGAGCTGATGACCGTAAGAGTTCGGTCTGTTATCTTGTCAATTTTTATTAGGTGATCAGTCAATCTATCGGAGCGTTAGAGCGAGCTGTTAGGTATCCTACTTTCCTAGCCGACTGTCCCAATCCACGTCAGATCTTTCCCAGCCAGTATGAATTGCGGACCGTAACCCGGTTGCTCCCGCTAATTCAATCTGTTAAGGATATCGCGGTCCGCTTTACCGGTTACCGGAGAGATCCTCACTGGAGAACGACTAACCACGACCGGTAGTCAACTAAAATTTCAGATGTGGCTCTATCCTAGTGTCGAGGCACTCTCTCGCAGCAGATAAATCAAACAAGGACGAGCTTCATCACTGTGCTCTATCGCAAGGTGGGCTCCAGCCTTTGGACGCGTCAACCACTGAAGGTCCACGACCTTCATCCCAGACGACCTCCTTCACCAGGTAGCCTCTATAGCCTTTAGTTTGCTTTAGATTCCAATTTTTAGGTTTTCGATCAAAGAGCATTCACTGTATCATCCTTCGTGATCGGACCATCCATTTGACCTACCGACGATCGTATCACCTTCATCAGTCTTATCCCCATCTTTTGCACCCCTTCGTTCACCCTAATTCGCTCAGGAATAGGAACCCAGCTCTCCTCCGTCGTCGCTTCGTCGGAGGGCTCCGCCCCGCCTCATCTTTCACCCATTTCACGTACTAATTGGTCGAGGCACTTTACCCTCGAACCAGTGATTCGTTTGTGCAGGTCTGAACACCGAAGGGGCCTCATCTGGAGTTCCAAACACCAGGGCACAACCGCTCCAGATCCCTCCTATCGCTGGGGCATTTCAGATGTCCCTGACCTCATCGGAGCATCTCAGCAGTTGTGGATCGTCATCGGATTTCTTTTTCCAATCCTAGAAGCCTCGAAGGACAACCCAGCTACGCATAGTAGCCGGTCGAAGCTCGCCAGAGGCGGGTCTTGGTAGTTCTTCCAGGGAGCTTCTTCGTTGTTGGATCGAGGCATCCTCCAATTTTGATCGTCACATCCATCCAGTGGGAGCCTCGATCGTTAGATCCATCTGAGGATCACTTGTCAGCCGTCCATCGCCGAACCAGTATTGCCCATGCTAAGTCGTCCAATCTTAAGTGAGGACCGCCTTAGCAGTTGGATCTGTAATAAGAAGGGTAATTTACACTTAGGCCATCTTTACATTTTGCATTTATTTTGTAGTCCTGTAAATAGTTTATGTAGTTGTTCTTATTTTGGATAGTTTGCACAAAGGACCTTGTGTTTCTTTTATTTGCAATTTGGTCCCTCTGAATGTAGTTCATGTGGTTTAGTACGTGCCTTATGGGTTATTTGCATGTTTCTGCCTGGATTTTATTGTTGTTATCAAATGAACTTTTATAAATAGAAATTGCACTTATACCCCTGCTTGTCTGTTTTACGTGCTGCCCACGTGCGGATCTAGGCTTTTTGCATCTTCAGCCCTATACTCTTTCCACGAGTTATTGTTTGGCAGATAACTTTTCCATAATTACATTTAGCTCCTTGTGTGTTGTGCCTCTTTGATTGGCTTGAATAAATAGCAAATCTCGTCTAAATTTCATGAAATTTGTGTTCATGGCTCTTGCCATGATGTAAAAAGTTTTATAAATTTTTGGGCTTATTTTGTTTGAATTTAGTATTTTTGAAAATTCAAAACCTTTCAAATTTGTTTCTGTCCAGTTTCAAAAATCAAGTAAAATAATAAAAATCCTCTGAAAAATCCAAAAAAAATACTTATTGTTTATTTTGTTGTGTTTTCACTTCTTTCCAATTTTCATTGCATTGTGATTTATAAAAACCATAAAAATTGAAAAACATTAAAAAAGTTACAAAATCATTAAAAATTCCTAAAATTTTTTAAAAAATGCATTTTCAATTTCTGTGGTTAGAAATTTGTCATTAGTTAATAAAATTGTTGCTCGAATTTTATAGGCACTTTAGGAATTTTTAAAGTTCCTTTAGATTCTGGCTGCACACTGTTTTGGATTTTCAGCCTTGTTTCATTTTTATGAAATTCACCAAAAATCAGAAAAATCCAGGAAAAATACCAAAAACATCTGAATAATCAGAAATCCAAAAATATTTTTATTTGAATTTTCTGAGTATTTTTGATGTGCTTAATAATATTTTGATTGAGGTTTTGTGAGTGTTTTTATTATTTTTCTTAATATTAAAAATTCCAAAAAAATAAAAAAAAACATAAAATCCACCAAAAATAGTTGTTTTCGAATCTCCGGCTGCTTCATAGGTTTACCATATCGTGCTCCTTGTATTCGACCTTGGTAGCTATACCAGGTAAAATGAAATAGTGAGACCGCTATTTGTTTGATTGATTGCTTGATTTTTTTATTGGTGATCTTCCTTTTTCCTTATCGATTCCGATCCGAGTGGTTGAGGTCGCAATGACGAGTGACATATTTTACCCTTAGTCGCTCGGGTTGTTGAGTCACATCAGATTTCCGAAATAGGGCATATGACAACAGTTTGATTTATAAGGAAAAAGTGAATAGATGGCATGATCAACACATTATGTACGAAGACTTTGTCCTGGAAAAAAAGTATGGTTGTTCAATGCCAGGTTGAAGATGTTCCATGGGAATCTGAAATCTAAATGGATGGGTCCCTTTATTGTTAAGAAAGTGCACATAAATGGAAGTATAGAGATAGCTAATCTCACAGATGGTGCACAATCTCATGTGGTAAATGGACAACTACTGAACCGTTGTAGATTCGAGGTCATCAACTTCATGCGGAAGGAGCAAAGAGCAGATACATCATATTGCTCTTCAGGAAGCTGCAACATCAAGATTCAACAACTTAGAAGATTCAATCACTCTTGTACATTCTCCCTTCTTTGTATATTCTCCAGATCACATCGTTTCTCACACTTACTCATGTCATATTATAGAATAATTACGGAGTTGGTAAAAACATTTTTTCAAAAAAAGATATCTTAAAAAACATTGGCAAAAAAACTTTGAATTTTTTTCCTTATTTGCTTTAAAAAAACTTTTCAAAAAAAATCCTTTCTTAATTACCCGTCTTTTTCAAAAAAAACATTTCAATTTTTTTGAAAAAAAAGCCAAAAAAACTCTAAAAAATCACAAAAAAATTAACTAATAAGTTGGTTTAATCCCTGACACATTCAGATTCACACAAGACTAGTGAAGTTCAAGAACACTTGTTTTATGAGGTCTTGAGATTTTGAGTTAACCAAACTTAGTCATTGGGGTCCTTTACGTAATTATTCACATTTCCCTAGTTTGAAAGATTTGTGTGCTATATTGCATGCTTAGTCTCTACCTTAAGAATATAATCAACACCTCACAAACACGACTGCAGTTATGATGAGATGAGTTGAAATTTCACTTGAGGAACTAGGATGAGGGATTTGAGTTTGGACATGATTTAATGATGCTCACGGATGGGATAAAATCAATGAAGGCTTCATGAAACCTGAGTGTCAGAACCTTTAGCCAGTATGACAACATGGTTCTTGTACTATCTCTTGACATTTACCTATGTGCCATAGTGTGATGAAATAAAAAAATGGTGATCATTGTGCGCCACCTCTTGGTAAAAGCAGTGGATCTAGCCAAAAAACAATCAAAGAAAGGAAATATTCATGTTGAAAGAAAAGCTCTCACCATACAAAGTCAAATATCAAAGAGCATCCACCAAAGGAGAGCGCTCCCAACCATTTCAAAGTATCCACTTGAACAACCGCTATTAGGACCAGGAGTCGGGCTATCACTAAAAAAAAGGGTTTTGCATCGTAAATGCTACAATTTTGGTTGTAGAAGGTATAAAAGGTACTCAAAAAAGGCACATCTCGATGTACTCCAAAGAAAACAAGTGCAGACGACTCCAACTTCTTTTGACGGGTGCATAGATCAACAAACAAAAAAAAATACATGTGTTGAGTTAATAAGGCACTCGAGAGGATCCTTGTTCCAATGAGAGGGAGAGAAGAAATAACACAATCCTATGCCCTCCATCAACTAGCCTTCCATCTATACTTTTAAGACTGACAACTAAAGAGACGGTGGATTAGATGCAAGAAATGGTTTATTCCCTACTGTTGAGGGTCAGTTTCTTAGGAGAGTCTCTTGGACTGGAACCTTGGGTGACGTTGCGACTCTACTCTTGTAACTGCAAACAACACTTAAGTCATATCCCTACTATATATGTATACAGAGAGAGTCTGATGATTAGGGAAATTGGATACATTTGACTAGAGCTTGGCTCAGCTTAGAATTTTAGGGTCTATAAAATCCAGAGTACTTGAACATATCAAGTCTTGTATTCACATGCACAGTCAGGGGTTATTCCAACTTATTTATTCTTTATTTGCTCGAGGACTAGCAAAGTTTAAGTATAGGGGGTGATGAATCAATGATTCATCATCTCAATATTTTGATCTTAGCAAAATCCCTGAGTAAAATATCAAATAAATATCCATAAAATCAATAAATTAACAAAATGACTATTGTAAATAAAACACACTAATTATTGTATATTATATTGTACAAAATATAATATACATCTAGGTCCCAAAACCAATATCTAACAAACGATCTCCGATTTTAATGAAACTACTTCAATTGGATAGATAATTTTCTAACTTGAACTTTAAAAGCGCGTTTGGTGAATTTGGAGTTCATACGGAACGAGAATTTGGCCAGGAAGTTCGACTTCACGACTTTTTCTCTATTTGAGATCTAGGAGTATTTATTTGAGGTGAAATTTGTTTTGTACTTTTGTAGTTTTATATACATTTTTACGAACAAGTCATAGAATGACTTAGCCAAAAAAGAGTTGAAATGAAATTATTAAAAATATATGAAGTTTTGGGCTATTTATAAGTGAAAAACTCCTTTATTTTGCAGCTTCTTAGTGTTAATTTATTTTGCACAATCAAATATACAATAATTAGTGTGTTTTATTTACAAAAGTCATTTTGTTAATTTATTGATTTTATCGGTATTATTTGAAATTTTAATCAGGGATTATGCTAAGATCAAGATATTGAGATGATGAATCGTGGATTACATTATACTTACAATGACCGGTTCGTAATTGTAATGGGGTCGACCGACTTCTATTCTTTTATTCTTTTTCACCCACTTTTATTTAACACAAGTTTTGTCCTCTTTTTTCTCTTTTCATGCTAATATTACATAGCACAAGTATAGGGGGTGCATATATATATATATATATAATATAAATATATATATATAGGGTAAAATGGGGCTGCCCCCTGGGAGTAACCAACTTCACTACTCCCACTCCTATTTTCCCTCATTTTTTATTTCTTTCGAAAATAAAAATTTGTATATTCATCACTATATCCCTCTAACATTCTATTAAAATTTCGTCAGAAACAGAGACTTCTAGGCCCTCCATCCAAACATCATTTTTTTTAACGGTCGCAAGATTTTTTAAATTGACCCTATTTGGATGGAGGTCGTAGGAGTCTGTGTTTCAGAAGAAATTTTAATATAATGTTAGAGGGATAAAATGATGAGTTTACAAATTTTTATTTTCCAAAGAAATAAAAAAATGAGGGACAAATAGGGGTGGGAGTAGCCAAGTTGGCTACTCCCAAGGGGCAGCCCCATTTAACCCATATATATATATATATATAGACGTTTGTCGATAACTCTTACTTTTATATATTTTCTATATATATAAATTCCACAAAAGTGGGTAAGGGTTAATTTAATTAAGGTCGATTAATTATTATTTATAAAATTATTTTAACTAAGTAAAATATTTGTAAAATTCTTATTTAAAATTTTTAACTTAATATAAGTATTTAAAGTATGTATATCATATGTATAGTATTTAAAATTCTATTTATTAGAAAATGTGTAGAAATAATTAAATCTTTATAAAATTCTTCGTATATAAAACTTGTAAAATACATTCGTTATCTAATTCAAATAAAATATTGGTAATTTATATTGCAAAATTCTTGTACATATATTTGTTTACAAAAATTGAAAAATACATTAAAATGTAAAATCCTTAAATTCAAAAAATTACAAAAGATATTAAAAAATCCACAAAAATGAGTAAAATTCAAAAAAAATTGTTTCACAAAAACATGGTTTCATTAGCATTTTTCAGAATAAATTTGATTTCTTGGACTAATTATTAGGAATAGTCTAAAGGATGGAGCTTGATTATGGCCTTTAACTTTCATTGTAAGGAGCCTAGTAAGGAACTTGCATTTAGACTCTTTATGTCTTTGACTTAAAGCATTGGGTTCCATTAGACCATGTTTAGGAAGTCAACTCTTCATAAGTGAAGAGTTTTTGGACACATGCACTTTGCACTTAGCTTGACTTGCATGGGGTTGCAAACGAAATTCATTTTAGTGGTGCATTTTCATCCCTTTCTAGTGGCACAAACATCTAAAGACAGGTGTGTGAGGTTGAAATAAAACTTCGGATAAGACAAGCATATGTTGCCACATTTTTTTCAAGACCTCAAAAAATGGATGGAAAGAAAATACTCTATAACCATTAAAGCGCAAAAGATTGATGCAGTGCAAGTAACATTACAAAGTCTACCAAAAGAATCAAACCACCGAGTAAAAATATGACCACAATGGTCCAAGCCCCCAAAAATCATGCACATCTTAGTGGAGAGTTAGCTACAACAGCTGGGCTGCACAAGGAGAAGTGATTGTACTGGTCACACACCAGTTCCTTTCTCATTCTTCTACATTCTCTCTCTATTCGGAAGAGAGGCAGACTAAAAATATGTATATATGTATAGTATGACTAAAATATAAAAATATCTGAAATATGTATTTATATACCGAACCCCCGAGATCAAGTCAACATGGATTGGTCAACAAACAAATAACTAGGGGGAGATAAGGAAGAACGTCACAAAAGGAATTAATTATTCACCTTATACTGTATTCATTATTTATCCAATATTTATCAAATCATCAATGATTTTTTATTAATTCATTTGCATATATACCAAAATCTTCTCCTATTTATTTCTAAAAATGTATATAAAAATATAAAAATCCTAAAAAATCAAACTTGTATATATGCTAAGAAATCTAGCTTTTAAATTGTCAATTTCTAAAGTTCCAAACATCATAACTTCTTTATATGAACTCCAATTTAACTTTACTCACCTTTAAAGTTTATAAATAATATTCTATAATTAATGAACTCGATTTCACTAAAACCAGAGTTCGTTTGCAAAAAGTCAATTTTGGGACCTTATTACCACAGGGTTTCTAGGTAATTCATTTTATTCGAAATATATTATTTATAGTTTTAATTATTTTATAATTTCTACTGATTGTGTTGATCTTATAGTTTACATATACATTATTTCAAAAAACTTGACACAATTTAATATTTGAAATAAATAAAAAAATCATAATTTATAGATGAATTTGAAATGTATAATTTATAACTATATTAATCTATATACATAAATTAAATTATTAAAATTCAAAAACATCACACATCTCTTATTTATTATTCTAATAATTAATAAAATATGAAAATAATGTGTTATTTATTAACTTATTAAATTTAAAATAAAAATCCTATTTAATACGTTTATTATACAGTAATCGAATAATATTATATTTATAATTCATTAAATATTTATTACGTATAAAGATAAATTACATAATGATTTAGGTAATTTAATTATACACACTTTTGTTTTTATAATTTTTTAAAAATTGTTAATATTTACTAATTATTTTATATGTTATTTATCTATTTCAACCAACCTGATGCTGATACAAGTCAACATCTGTGTCTTCTTCTTCAAGAAGTAGATGGTGAGTTCTGTTTCAACCGGTCTGACTTCCCTTATTTTTCTCGCATATATTCTTCATCCAAATACTCATTCTATCCTCCATTATTTCATCTTAACAACCTAGAAACATGCCCAACTGTGGATCATTACCTAACTCCCACTGATCCCCCGACTTAATCCACTAAACATCATCTTCCACAACTAACTCTCACTCAAGATTCGAACTGGCTGGCTACCTACTTTCTTCCTCTGTTTCCGACCAACCTTGGTGGTGACGACACCTGGAGAGGTCTCTACGTGGAAGGAGAGTGACTTGAGGGGAGGTTCCAAGGCCACGTCCACCTTGCACCGCTGCCATCGTGCACGTTAAGCTCCGAGAAGGACACCACCATGTCAAGAAATAATAGAGGGTCTTATACCTTCTTCTCCCAGATAAACCCCAATCCATTCCCTTTTCCATTTTTATTCATCAAATTTCATGTCCAATTATCTAAATTAATCTCATCGCTGCATCATTTAATCATCCCACTTTTGATCTAAATCAATCCCACCTCCCAATTTGACTACAATTCACATTCATCTATTGATTTGAAGTTGCATTACTATAACTTTGTACTACAATAACCCATCGTTATTTGCAGGTCAATTATTTTGGAATCGAGGCATCTATCTTTCTTGTAGGTACCCATTCATCTATAGAAGCCATATAGATCATCCTCCTCCGTTGTGTGTTTGATTAAATAAAGACTCAAGAACTAGAGCTTTGACTTCAGTGTTCATACTAGAACCCTAGCACGACTTCGATGTTCAACATCTATGACTTCTACCATCTTCATCATGCGACAAGAAAGCTCGAAGGGGGAGGCACCCCCTTCTATCCTTGTCTCGAATTACCATCGTCGATCCTCGCAAGAGACATTGGAGCAGATCAAATCAATTGTGTCGTTGCCACCCTTCCCAATTTGGATAAGAACAACACAAGAGCCCAAGAGTACATCTTTCTGATGCGTGTCATCATTGATGGACAAAATTTCATCTCCACATTCTAATCTCACTCGCGCATTATAAACCAGTGGAGAAATCACATAAGAATTCTAGTTGAGTTCTAGAATTTACGCTTGCCACTGGCTCTTCCACTGTTCACGCTTAGGTCCTTACGCAGGGACCTAAGTGTAAAATAAATTACATTTCTTTACATTCTACTCCATGACCATGTACCAACCAACAAGAATTTTTAATCCTTCCTTTACATTTCTACCCATATATAGTTGGGTACATTTGGACCTATTTTAGACATTAGTTTGATTTTATTTTTCTAGTATAGTTATCCAACTACCCTAGCGTGCTTTATTTGTATTTTCAAATATTTTTATCACTTTATTGTTGAGTTTTGATTTCTAAAAGTCCATTTACATTTTGAGTTTCGATTTTTTTTACTTTGATCTCATGGTTTGAGTTTATTTTCATGGATCTACTATACGGTATCACTATACATATTTTTTACCACATTATACTATAGTGTAGATATCCATTTGTTTAAAATATTAATTTTAATAAAAATAAAATAAAATGTGAAATAAATAAATCAAATAAAAAGAATAAAATTAAAAATTCTAAAAGTGTGTTCTCATCTAAGAAGAAAAGAAAAGAAAGATAACAAATATCACAGAAATATTTTCTTCCCTCTAAAATCATGAGTGTGATTTTCTGTCTCTTATTTTCGACTCAGGCACACTTATCTGGATAAATAAAAGTGAAACATCAACTTTCCATAAGTTGTTTAATTTTTTTCGATTAACTGAATTTTATTTAGTAGTTTTTGCATCGACAACTCTTAATCACTGGCAAATTTTGTTATCACTACATAGAAAAGATCATGTTCATTCGACGGTTTTCAGGCGTTCCCTACTCATCATTGCTCTTACTTTTGCAGGATCAACCAATATACCTTCCCAAGAAATAACATGCCCTAGAAGGTTACTTCAGATAGGAAGAAGTCACATTTTCTATATTTAGCAAACAATTTGTTCTTCTTTAGTGTTTCAAGTGCCTGCCGAGGATGGTGTTCATGTTGGTACTTATTCTTGGAGTAAATAAGCACATCATTAATGAAGACTACTACAAAGTGATCTAGAAATTCCTTGAATACACTATTCATGAGATCCATGAATGTTGCTAGGGCATTTGTTAGCCTAAAAGGCGTGGCTTAAAATTCATAATGACCATATTTAGTTCGAAAGACTCTCTTCGGAATATTTGCGTCTTTAATTTTCAGCTGATGGTATCCACCAATTCTCAAATCAATCTTGGAATACACCTTTGAACACTACAACTGGTCAAAGAGATCATCCTGATGGTATCCACCAATTCTCAAGTCAATCTTGGAATACACCTTTGAACACTACAACTGGTCAAAGAGATCATCTATTCTTAGTAGATGATACTTGTTCTTTATTCCCCTCTTGTTTAGCTATCTATAGTCAATGAACAATTGTATAGACCCATCCTTCTTCTCCACAAACAAAACAGGTGCACCCCATGATGAAGTACTAGGAAGAATGACAGTTCTTGTAATTATACCTTTAACTCTTGTAACTCATGTTGTGTTATCCTATATGGAGGGATAGGCATAGGATGTGTATAGGGTGTGAGAGACATTTCAAATTCAATCTCTCGCTTAGGTGGTAATCTATGTAGTTCATCTGGAAATACATCATGAAACACACACTATAGGTACATCTTCTATCATTATGTCTGACCCTGACATAGTGGATACATAAGCTAAATAACCTTCGCACCCTTGCTCTAACGACTGTAGTGCCTTCATAGTAGTAATGTATTTGACATCACCACTGGATGTCTTTCCAATAAACTAGAATTATATTGAGTTAGGAATGTGAAAAGTTACTATCTTCTGGAAACAGTCAAGGCATGGATGATACCTTTCTAGCAAGTCCATCCCTAGGATAAGATTAAAGTCATTCGTTTCAATTAGTAGAAGGTAAAAAGGAGTTGATGTCCTTCAATATGTACCAAATAATAATCTAGGATTTCTCATATTATGAATGCTTATCCTCATGGTTCCTTTATTAGAAAGGCTTTTTGCATTTCTGTTAGTGTCTTACCCAAAGTGGGTACCAACCGTCGAGCAATAAATGAATGTGAAGCACCAAAATCAAACAAGGCATGTACTGAAAAGCCATGGATAGTAATGGTACCTCGTATAATCGTGCCTAAATTGTAGGATTGCTCTTTAATAGTTACATTGAGCTAGTGTTGAATGCTACTTCTTGGGTTTTTATTTGATGAAATTAATCACAATGTGAATATTGTCGTCGCAACCTAAAGAAGCTTCAAAGAAAATTTATTTTTATTTTATACATAGCTCAAGTAAATAATAAAAAAATGTAAGCACAAGAACTATGTGTGATATTTATTTACCTACATGATCAAACGTAATGAGGCTACGAAAATCTCGAGGGTTATTCAATTCAATGAAAAATCAATGAAAAGAAAAAGGAAATTCTATGATCAGTACTCCTGGCTTTTGATTTTTAAAATATAATTTTTAATGGAATTTTAATTTTATATTTTTATTTGGTTTTCTAATTTTTTGTTTTTATGACTTTAGTTTTGCAAATGATTTTTCAATTTTCAAAACACATGAATAATACTTAAAAAATGAATAAACACAACCAACTCTCTTTTTATTTTAAATATATAAAAAATATATAGAAAATTAAACAAATTTTTTTGAGTATTTGAACTTTTTCTAATGTTTTTAGTTTTTTCCAAAATTTTTTGGAAATTTTAAGTCTTTTAAATAAATAAAAACAAAGAAAATGGTAAATGAAGAAGTATGTGAATGTTTTTGGCTATTTAAAGCAACAAATAAAAAGTAGATAAAATATGCACATATAGAATGATTAATTTTTTTTATTTTCCAAAAAATTATTTTTTGATTTTTTTTCGAATTTTCTATGAATTCTAAGAATTTTTATGTTTTTGGTTGTTTATGATTTTTTAGTTTTTATGGGGAATAAAAATGCGAAAATTGTATAGAAATTTGAAGACATGAAAATAAACAATTAGGATTTCTTTGGAAGTTTTCACAAAAGTTTATAAATTTTTATTGTTTTTTAAATGTAAATAGGGATTTTTATATAGTTCCTTAAAAAATCAAAGTGATAAAAATGCGAAATAAAAATTATGAATGAAAGATTTACTTAATAGAAGAATACCTTAATTTTTGCAGAATTTTTAAAAAGTTTTTACTTTTTCATTTGATTTTATTATACATAACAATATGTATATGGATAAGGATATGGATGAAAATAAACAATATTTATGGATGAAATGTTAACAAGTAAATAAATATAGGGGCGAAATGGGCAAAATGTCCAAAAAGTATATGCATGTGCACGCGAGTCCCGCTGGATTGGCCCTAATTATAAATAATTTGATTCAATGGGAAAACAAATTAACAAATAAAATGCTAACTTTTTCTTGCATTTTTTTCACAAAATCACATACAAGGCACATGCATAGTTCAAGCAGGATCAAAATGCAAATAAAATAAAAGTTAGGGTAAATAATGTGATTGTTCAATAAATATAATGAAGACACACATCCAAAAGGTCTTATTTGCAAAAGAAATAAATGCAGGGGTAGAGGTGCAAATATACCCTTAATACACGT
Source organism: Ottelia alismoides (assembly GCA_037367405.1). Taxonomy (NCBI): domain Eukaryota; kingdom Viridiplantae; phylum Streptophyta; class Magnoliopsida; order Alismatales; family Hydrocharitaceae; genus Ottelia; species Ottelia alismoides. Next base: position 779,051 of record JAZKJV010008820.1, on the reverse strand, counting down.
GTATTGATCTATAGTCGCATTCATCTAGAGTTTGAACTAATGGCTAACAAAGAAGCACGCTCGTGCAACTCGAATTTGATGTAGAACTTTGATCCATGGTTCAACTTCGGGGCAAATAGGGTTGTGATGAATACTAGAGTGGATGTTATTGGTCGGGCGGATGCAAGAATGTCTAGAAGAACTGTGATGAAGGTGTTGTTGGATGAATTTCAATCGTCTATCTCTGACTCAATCTTCGCTCACATTCCCTTTAGAGGGCCTCGTCTTGCTCTTGCAACAATCTGGCATCGAATGGATGCAATGATTGGGGTATCACACTCAATATGAGATCTAGAGGTTGATGTTTGGAGCAACAAGTGGACCTCCATATCTCGGGCCTTACTCCCAAATGCACTCATAGTCCCTGCAATTAATACTTGCTTGGAGGTTGATATCTGATAGTTTTTTACAGCAGAAAATGAGGAAAATGATTAGAGAACATGGGCTCCTATGATGTTGTTCAGAGCTGGGAGCCAGTCCTAAAATCTAGAGGGATCTAAGGGTGGTCAGACGTTGGAAGAGATGGAAAAAGTCAGGGTGAAGATAGTCATGAGGTCGATGTTTGGTGAAGGTGACGGAAACACCTATGATCATACAGATCAGAGGGAATTGAGGGTGGATAGATTTTAACCTAGAATATCAATAAAAATCAAAATTATAATATCACAATCAAAGACAAACCACCTACTATTACATATGGTGAATAATCTTGATGGAATCTCCATATTTCACCGCGGGTAGCGGAGTGTCGAAATGCATGGCGGAGGACTTTGGCACGTGTTGAACCACGTCTCTTCAAGGGTCTCTCACTCTCCCAATTGTGGAGATCAAAAGCTCTGTCACCACTCAATCGTCCGTGCTCAGTCTTAGGCAGAAAACGTCTCCAAAATGGATCAAAAAATGATTGGAGAAGATTTGGAAATATATATATATATAGGTAGTGGTTTGAATTTGAAATTGTGAGCGAATAGAGGCGATTTGTTAGGATCTAATGAACGGTCGATGGAGAGAATTAAGTGGGATAGAATTTTGTAGAAGAAAGCAGGGGCTGTTAGTAATTGTGGCACATGGAAAAATTAGGAGAAGAGAAGGTGGATGCGAGATGTGCGGGTAAATGGTGTGAACCAGACAGTTAGTCCAGGTAACAAACATGGGTCAACCAATCAAGAAGCATGGAGGAAAGGACAAATAAAGAAAATGACAAAAAACAAAGAAAAAGTTAGATAAATTAAATAAAAAATAAAAAATTATTTTAAAAATAAAAAATTTAAAAAATGTTAATGATAAGATATAATCAATTTAATCGATTTTTAATTAATTAAATAATGTATATACGAGGGTTAAAATAGTTACAAGTGTTATTTATATATTTGTGTACCTATATATAAAAGGCTTTGATTTTTAAATCTTATACAAATATACACCTAAATAATATTTTATTAATTTACAATATTTTATAAGGGTTTCAATGGTATTGTTTTTATATTTTTATGAAGTAATTTATCGGGGTTAAATAGATAGTTAGGTACAATATATACTTAGTGCTACCTGTACAATTATTTACATGATTTTATTTTTGTTGAGGCTTCATTTTGTGATTTTTATTTGTATTTTATATAAGTTAAATACAATATTTACAATGAATAAAAAATACAATATACACAAATATGTATAAGAAAATAAATATATGAATAATGTACATAGTATACATAGGTATTATAAACAATAGTAGCCCAAATGGCCACATTTCACACCTTAACTCTGATTTATATGAAACAACCTCCATTTTAAAGATTATTTAATTTGGATTACAATGAAAGTGAGTTTGATGGATTTTGTATTTTGGCGGAGAAGATATTTATCTTACAAGTTGAGCTTTTGCGACTTTTTGAGAATGTTGTAATTTACACAACACACCACGATTTTTCTTGTAATTATTTTTATTTTTTTACAAAAAGACTCTTAAGAAATCATTTTGATTTGGAAATAATTTAGTGATAAATAAATTAAAGAAAAGAATGTGTATTACACACAATAGTGTACAGATGACGTATACAAGTGATAAATGATTTTCTGGAATTTTTGGTATTTTGGCCTTATCTCCCCCTACTTTATTCCTTGTTAATCCAAGAAAAGTCTTGACCTTCTCTCGGGTCTTAGTCAGCTTGTATCTATTACTTGCATACAATCTTTCATTTTCTTTATTTTCCCTTTATTTTCTTTATTTCTTTATCTTATTTGAAAATAGTGATAAATATAAAATATTTACATAAGAATTAGGGTTAGTAAGATAATAGAATTATTGGTATTTACAAGAGTTTTATAAGGGATTTTTAGCTGAAATAACCGAATAAAGATTATGAAATGCATATTCATTAGCTAGCAGTTTGGAATAGGTAAAGTTAGAGCCTGGAACACTATGTGGTGGTTGCTTTACAGGTTTCAGTCCTTATGAGCCCTGACCTCTGCCTTTTCTTTCGCCAATTGTTGCTCCATTGCTTAGGATGGGTGTTATATTGTTAGTTAGGGTTGGCTTGAACCCTACTACTCTCAACTTTAAACAATATTTCTCGAAATGGCCTTCTTGATGACAGTAATAACATGCATGTGTTCCTGTCTGAGTTGAAGACCTGACCAAAGAGGTACTAGCTCTTGTTGTTGAGTCGCGAGGGTATAGTGGAGGTCCAAAGAAACCCCACACTTCTTGATAATTCTTGTCCCAATGTATATGACAAGCTTATATTGGAACCATCTGTATGATAATAATGGTCTCTACTATTATAATTTGCCTTGCCACATCTTATATAAAGAACAATAAATTTTCATAATAGGTCCCTTAGTACAAATAGGGTTATGTACCATGGCTATCTTAACAATCATACCTCTATTAATTAAAATGATGAATAATAAAGGTTAGTGCTTGTATGATATCTAAAAGGTTAGAATGAGGGCTCATCGAGCATAATCAAGGGACTGTTAAGAGAAGATATCCAACCTGAGAAGGTGATGGCAATTCTTTCTTTAAGGTTTGATATCTAACCGACCTCTTGATGCAGGTCCTCTACATTGGAATAAAGATTCAGAGGTATTGGATAAGTTAGGTCAAAGAGTTGACTTAACGAGATCGAGATAACCAAGATCTATGTCATATACTATCACGATATAGGCATGTATTATCTGACTGGAGACAAATTTGTTGCTATATGATTGAGTACGCACGATTTGTAGACTAATAGGTCAAAGATCTAATTAAGGTCTATACACTAGCATCCTGATGTGAAAATAAGGGCATATGACTAATGTGATCTCTCAGAGGGATCATACATGTTCATTACTATACCAGAAGACATGAGCGCACTCATGGGATATTGGAATCAAATTTTGTACACGGTCGTCTTGATTTGGATGCTTGACTAAATTTGTAGGTACGATATAAGCTTTTGGAAAGTATATGCCCATATATAATATATGATTTTGGAAATTATATGATCGATATCGACACCCAATGATCAAATGAGATACTTAACGATAAAACCCTGAAGAAGACAATTCGAACGTTCTTCTAGTATGAAACATGTAGAGGTATAGGAATACTCAAGGGTGATTTGATCGTAAATGATTGTATAACCATGACACTTCGGTTCTAAGGGGGTGGTGAAATAATTTTGGATTTTAGTGACTCCTCTCAATAGAGAAGTAATCTGATCTTAGTCCAAATGTTGGACATTGATCTGAATACAATTCAAATGCAATGAGAAGTTTAGATTTATGACTTTGATTTAATCAAACATCTTTGGGAGGTCCCCTTAGTCTATATTTGAGATATGATCTCAATATCCAAGTCAATACATTGAACATACAACCATCATGTCCTTATCTCATAATATATGTAGAGAAAGTGCATTATTCTTAAAAGAGTTAATAATAATTCCATTGTTAATAATGTATCTAAGTAGTGAGAAAATGGATAATTAAATCTGATTTAATTATTATGAATAATTTGAATGTGATTCATATTATTTGAACACATGAGAATGGACATCCAAGATGATTAAATGCGATTTAATTATCATGGATATGATTAATGTGTATAGCACTATTAATGGATAATATAAATTTGATTTATAATAGATTAGAGAGAGATAATTCTGATTTATATTTACAATTTAAAAGTGTATGTGAATTGTATTCACATTGAATAATTAATTGTAAATGCAATTACATTTTGTTTTGGAAGGTTGAATATAATTCACATTCCTTTAATGCATGATTGAAATTTTTACAAAATAACTTGGAATTATTTTGGTGAATAATTATGCAATAATAGTTATTGCATATGTGAAATATATGGAAAGATTTGAGTTCTCAACATATATGGAAGAGGAGCCTCCCCTTTCCTTACATAGGGTGGACGAGCAAGTTGAGTGCCCTCAACTCGTGACCAACTACACCATTTACAGAAGTTGACTTGCTTACCTTCCAATCCATTCAATCTTTGATTATTTGACTTAAATTAAATTATATTTATTGATTTTAATATATTTACTTATTTTAAAACCAACAAATTTATTGTTTCAAACTAAAATGCATAAAATCATGGCCATTGATTGAAAGCACAAATTAATGTCAACCATTGGAATTGTGTGCTAATGGACTATGATCTATGGACATCTAAAATAGTATAAATTGAAGGCATGCTCTTACCTTTTATTTTACAACATGATAAAACAACAAATCTATCTCTCTCTCATAGACGTCCACTCTCTCTTTTTTCAACTCCTGGCCGTCCACATGCCGAGCTAGATATCCTCGTATCCGTCACATCACCGTTACGCTGTCGAATCATCCAATTATGGATATTCAGATTCTTCTATGCACCTAACTTGTGAACAATATGTCATATTTTGTGAGATGAAATCATGAGACTCCAAGCTTGGATCAACAACATGGATTGCAGGAAGCATGTGTCTCATGAACACCCCCACAAGTACGATCTTCATCAGATCCAACTTGATATAGAAGAATCTCTTATTTTAGATATTAGCTATCACAACCACACTTAAAGAGGTATTCCTTGAACTTTTTTATAATCTTGATGAAACAATTTGAGAATGGTTCTCGAATCATGTGGTTTCATCGCTTTAAATTTTTTAAATTTCCGTTACATCGAGCAACTAGTATGACTAGTTTCTCGATAGCATATGTTGTGATCTTCACGCTTCCAGGATGAACTTAAGGTTTTTCACCATAGACTTCAAGTGGTATCAGATATAGGTTATAGGTTTCAGATATGATCCATAAATCTAAGATGACATGGGCATTTTTTATTGTACGAAATTCCATAGCATTTTGTTCCCGTATACCTATTTTGGGTGATTTGTTTGCCTTATTTACGTGCCTTAAAATGTGAGTTTGTCACATGGATTACGTTCCCCTTATTATTAGCAAATAGTAGGACTTGAGTTTGCATGATTTGGAATCAATTTGCTCATATTATGATCGTTTTAGTGGACATGTGTCCACTATTACGAGAATAATGATTTTATACATAATCACGAGATAATCATGGTTTTAAAATACCTAGAAATGTATGTTTATCACTTCAATTCAGTTTCAAATAAAATTATAAAACTAAGAAAATTTAGTTTTCTTGATTTGGAGTTTATTTGCTCAAGATTTGTTAGTTTTAGTAAACATGTTTCATTGATAAAAAGTTAAGAATTTTGAATAAGAATGTTGTGATTGCCATTCAATTAGTTCATGAAAATTAGTGGTTAATCTACGGAAATAATTTGTTGTTAAATATTGTGAATATTTAGTAAAGATGATTATTTTGAATGATCATAATCAACATGATTAGATAATTAATCTTGATCAATTTTGTTATAACAAACTTTCTAACAACTTTGTTTCTTGAATATGATTGGGGATTTGCTTAGAAAATCTCCTTATAATATTAATTAAAATGGTTTTTATAATTATTATATTGTATAACTTCATCTTAAAGGTCGAATATAATCTCAAATACAAAATGATCAGATTGCATTATCCTGACCTGAGGTAGATATGGTATCTAGGTAGGGATCGTTGGGTAGCAGGTTGCTCCATGAGCGATCTGTCCCACATCATGTGTGTACTAGACATGAAAATGGATAAGGAAAAGTAATGTTTGATATGATCATGATGTATTTTTCTAATTATTAAATTTTAAATAATACATATCTTGAGATTATACCATCCTTCAAGTAACAATCAAGATTGTTGGTTGTACCGATTGGATCATGATTTAATATGATTAAATTAATTATCTAATAATTATCACAATATATATTGCATATAGATTAAAGTTCCCTTTTAAGAATTAATTTTGTAAATGTGATTCATAATAATTAATTAGAAATTGAACATGATATGGAGGATCACAAAAGTGACATCCATGGTCTCTCGTCAAGATGAAGGGTTCCAGATTGTATGTGGGAGATGCATGACCGAGGTGATAGTCCTGCATACAAACACACAAGGATCGGGCTCTTTGCTTCTTGAAAGAGTAAGGTTGTATGCATAGTGACCCCAACATGGAGTCCTCGCATTATTGGGGTGATATCGGATTGCGCATAGCGTGTTTTATTCCTGTTGACGGTTGGTTCAATCGTCAACATCATCGTAAGGGTGGGGGCTCGAGTGTTAAAGATCGAATTAGGAAACACAAGTTGGACTTGCAAGGCGGAATGAGTTCCTAATTCTTTTTATCGAAGTTACAAGTTCTCATATTATTGGGATGTAACAAAGGAAGGAAAGGTGATCCCATATATTGCTTGAGATATAATGGTAAGTATGTCTCTTACTTACAAACTAAATAAGGGAATAAACTTTTAAAGTTAACTAGGTAAGGAAAATTTTATATAAAATCCGTAATCAAGGTAAAATATGTATTTGTCCAAGTATTCTTATTTCAGATAACCTACATTAAATCACTCAAAATTATACTCTATAATAATAAAAAACATATCATGGATTGGATCTGTGATCATGATATTGTACTTGAAATTGGACACATAATATATGTGGTTGCAATGAAGGATATGGATAAATCCTCAAGCGCATCACGGAAGCGTGATCGTCGTATCGAATACGACGAAGAACGACTAGTCGTACTAGTTGTTCGGTGCAGCGGAATTTAAAATTTTTAAACCGATGAAACCACATGATCCGAGAACCATTCTCAAATCGTTTCATCTATAACCACAGCAAGTATAATGCAATACCTCTTGAAGCGTGGTTGATCGAGTCTCTAAGAGAAGAGACCTCCTGTCTCAAGTCCGATCGTCGGCGAGACCGCTTGCGAGCGCGGGGATGAACCGCGTTGTCCTCGCAATCCAAGAAGATGATCCAAGCATGGTTGCTCCTGATCTCGTCGCACGAGATCAAACGTCTCCTTCGTGAGAGGAACTCTCCAAGAAGACGGAGAACCGAAGAACGTCGAAGCGGCGGCGCGGTGGCGAAGGCGACGACGGTTCTCTCCTCTAGGGTTTGGTGGTCGGCCACCAATTAGAGGGAGAGAGGGCTGACGTGTGTAGAGAAGAAAGAGAGAGAGAGAGCTCCAATATTGCAAGTCCCTAGAGAGCATAGTATGCCTCTCTATTTATAGGGTTTTGGGATCCATGGATCTCAATCCATGGGACACATAAAATCAATGGGTGAGATTGATTTGTGTCAATCCAATGGCCAAGATTGTTGTTGTCAAAAGCAACAAATTTAGGTTAAAATATATTTGAAAAAATCAAATATAATTTAGTCCTAAATAAACCCAACAAATAAGGAGAGAATGTGCATGGAGATTTCATCTCCATGCACCTTCCATGTTGGACGGCCACCCATTCCATATAGGAGTGGTGTGCCGCCCACTATGGGAGTCCATGGAGGCAATCTCATGGATTCCCATGAGATTGCATATCTCCTTGATATTCTCTCTTATTTATTTGCAACAAATTTATTGGGTTTTTTTATTCTCCAAAAAATAATTCACAATTATCTTTGAGAATATTGCATTCTTGCCATGAAAAAAATTGTGAATCATATTCAGAACCCAAAACAATACATAATTCATATTGTTAATTAATTACACAATGTGTATCCAATACACATAATAATTAATCAACACATATAAATTATAATTAGCTCTCCCTAATACATTATAAATCACATTTATAATATATTATGAATAATTGGATATTTCTATCCACATTATTCTTATCCACATTAATTAAATCACATTTAATTAAATTGGATAATTTCTTCACACATTCAAGATGATTAAATCACATTTAATCATTATTTCTTCATTGCTTAGATCGTATGGAATTATTCTTGAATCTTTCAAGAATAATGCAATCTCTCCGCAGATACTTGGAGATAAGGACAGGGCGATTGTATTGTTCCACGTATAGTGACATGGATATTGAGATCATATCTCAAATCCAGATCGCGGGCCTCCCATAGATGCTTGATTAAATCAAGACCGTAAATCTAATCTTCTCATTGTATCTGAATCACATTCAGATCAATGTCCAACACTTGGACCAAGATCAGATCACTTCTCTACTGAGAGGAGTCACTAAAATCCATACCCGTTTCATCACTCCCTAGGAATGGAAGCGTCATGGTTATACAATCGTTTATGATCAAATCACCCTCAGGTATTCCCAATACCTGTACATCCTGCATACTGGAAGACTTAGACTAAACCCGAAGTATCGGATCAACTTTATACTGTCTACTTCGTGGTTTTATCAATAAGTTTCTCATTCGATCATTGGGAGTTGGTATCGATCATACACTTTCCAAAAGAGTATATCATACCTAGGTCTTGATCATATACTAAAAGTATATATCAAACCTACAAATTCAGTCAAGCTTCCAAAGCGAGACGACCATGCGCATGGAATTTGATTCTTCCCAATATCTCATGAGTGAGCTCATGTCTTCCGGTTCAGTAACTAAACCTGTATGATCCCTTTGAGAGATCGTATTACTCATATGTCCTTATATGCACACCAGCGCGCCGGTGTATAGACCTTGATTAGGTCATCAACCTATTGGTCTGCCAAATGTACATACTTGGACATATAGCAACACATCTGTCTCCGGTCAGAGGATGCGTGCCTATATCATGACAGCATATGATATAGGACTTTGGTTATCTCGATCTCGTTAAGTCAACTCTTTGACCTAACTAATCTGACACCTCCGAATCTCTATTCCTATGCAGAGGACCTGCATCAAGAGGTCGGCCAGATATCAGCCTTCAGAGATAAGGATTGCCATCTCCTACTCAGGCTGGAGATCATCTCTTAACAATCATTTGACGGTGCTTGATGAGTCCTCAATCTAACTCTTTAGATATTCATCCAAGCACCAGCCTCTATGATTCAATAGTTGAATCAACAGCTGTATGATTATTAAGATGGCCATGGTACATAACCCTAATTGTACTAAGGGACCTATTATACAAATTATTCATTCTTCATTTCAGATCAGGGAATGATATGTGCAATAACATTTATTGCATAATGGCTCGCCGTGGGCTCGCATTTCCAACAATCTCCCACTAGCCCAAAGAGCCATTAATGGGCTAATCATTTAAACTCACACTCATGTGACAATCATAGGCTATTTAGAAAATAGCTAGGTAAGCTGATCAGTCACTCTGTTCCCGCGAGACTTCGCCAAGTCTTTTTACGGCACTTGCATATCCCCAGTAACAGTGCTCGCATCCAATGCGAATGTTGCATCTTATGCAACTAATACTCAATCTTGTTAGTTATAGTGTCCTTGACACTACAACTTAACAATTATCATAACCAGTATTTCCATAATCCTTATCAGAATATCCTTATTCCTGGAGATCACTATCTCTTAAGGTATCTATAGTTAAGACCTTTTAGATCTCTATCTATAAAGTCTTAAGTTTTTGAAGATAAGACTTTGAGATCACTATCTCAAAAATCTTGTCATCTATGAAGATTTTGTCATTACTGCAACCAAGTGTTTTATTTCCATAGTAGGATTAGCAACAGTTTACTACTCCCACTGCATGGCAGCCATCTGGCTTTTGTGCACATCTAGCACACACTTGGCTTCTCAGAACTGATGCCCAAAGGCAAGTAGTTCTAGCATTCACTTCCTCAACTCTTTGAGGTGCTATCCCTTTAGATAGGTCAGTACCATATCTTAAGGGATGGAAGCCATTACTGGAATTTTCCATAAAATGGAATATGTCCAAGATGTACTATAAATGTCACAGTCCCATTATCCTCTTCTCTTTGCTTCTGAACAACTTCAGAACTAAGATCTGAGAGGCATCCTTGAAATCATATTTCAAGTTATGGAACAACCAGATTATAAAACACTAATTATTATCCTTATATCATTTTTAAATGATTAGGATATCATCTACATTTAGCACGATGAACACAAAAGCACTCCCACTAAGCTTCATATGGTTCATCAAGATTCTATCTGAAATCATAACATTTATAATTTCATCAAATCTTATGATCCAACTTCAAGAAGCTTAATTGAGTCCATAGATGGATTCCTTAGCTTGCACACCTTGTTTTCCTCAACCATGAAGCCCTGGGGCTACTTCATAGGAATATCCTCAAAGAGGCATTCGTAGAGGAATGCAATATTGACTTACATCTTGAAGATGCAATAGTCAAGTTATGTAGCTAAGGTTAGCAATATTATGATGGTTTTAAGCATGGTCACCGAAGAGCAAGTCTCATTGCAAGCAATGTCTTCTCTTCCAATGTGTAGCTTATGGCTACGAACCGTGCTTTGAAGATCTCTACCTTCTCATCAGGTTCCCTGTCTCTTGAAGATCCATTTACACCTTTACAGGTCTTACCCATATAGGTGGATCCTCGAGGGTCCATATACAACACTTGTATATGAAGTCTACATTAGACTTTTATTGCTATCCATCTATCCATGCTATGATCTTCAGAAGCTTCATCACATGAAGTCCGATCATTGTCAGATTTCTCTAACACATGGAATCCATCCTCAAACTTATTTGAAGAGGTATTAATGTTTCATCTTTAATTGTCCTTTTAGTTTCCAATTTCATGAGTCTCATTATAAATGAGTTCCTACACTTCATTTTCATCTTGATTCTCAAGAGTCTCAACCTCTAAGAATCACATTCTCGGAGATGAGATATTTTAAGAATCTCAAGGTCATAAAGTAGGTATCCAATACCATCCTTTATTTTCCTAATGAAGCAGCACTCTCAAGTGCTAGATTCCAATATACATGGAACCTTATTAAGGATATATATTGTAGTCTCTACTACACATATATACCTGGAAACTATGGGATAATTATGCTAAAAATTCAACATTGATAAGATCATGTCACACATGATCTAATTGTATCTACCTATAACTCTTTTGAGTTAAGGTGTGTTAGGAGGTTTGAGATAGAAATGATATTCATATCTCCATAAGGTATTCTTCGAATTTATCTAGTAGGTACTTGCTACCTAGATTAGATCAAATTCATTTTATCTTCCTTCAAACTTTGGTTCTAAACCAAAATTAATGAAATCTTTGAACATTTCATAAGTTTCTTAGATGAAGAGAAGAAATCTCATATCATACATAATCATCAATAGATATCACATATCCACAATGTTTACTATGATATAGATGATCCGCATACATCAATATGTATGAGATCCTGAATACCTTGGCATCTTACACCATTCCCGAAGAAGGGTGTATTGGACAATATTCATAAGTATGTAAGTTTTGAAATTTTAGACATTCTAAAGTTTCATCTCTTACTATTCTATTGATGAAATCAACAGACAAATGTCCAAGGCTTGATGCTAGATCATTGTCAAATGATCTTCATCCTCCTATTGATCTTGAGGTTTAATTTCAGTATTTAGAAATGTTAATGAACCATTCATTAATTTTCTAATTTAGTGGAGTCCACTAGATTTTAGATTACTTTCTGAAATATCTTCATCATAACTCTTTATGATAGGTCCATTCCAGAATTCATGTTTATTTCCAACATTTAGAAACAAACAATGAGTGTATTCTAATGTCTATGTCATAGAGACATTCTCTAAGACTAAGGGCTCTCCCACTGAAATTAACAAGTCTATTAATCCAACAGAGATTGTTGCAACAATTGCATATCATGTGTGGACAACTATAAACCTTTAAGACCAAATTTTCCAGTCTTCTAAAACATATGCAACCCATTGCAAATGTCATCAGAAGATTGAGATACAATTATTTGACTTTATCTTGTTCAATAAGTAAGTCAATATCAATGATTTATGTAGATTATTCTGATGCTCCATCCGAGTCCTTTTCTAAGGATTCTAGACAGACTTGATAGTCATACTATCAACACATCAACTTATTGCAGGATTGGCACTCATCCAACTCTTTGGATGTCATATGGAAGTCACAGAAGTCCAGTCAACTCTTTGACTTGCCTTCTTTATTGGGTCCAACCCATGCTTCCATTGCGCTCCCTTTATCTATAAGCAACCATTGCTTAAGACTAAGGATCTCTTACAATAAATTCAAAAAGAATTCAAAATAAGAGTATTTCAACATTTATTTATGCTTCATTAGATTCACACAATATGAATACTATGAAGCTTCATGAATGACTAGAGTATAGATAGTAGAATAATGACACTCATCATCTACATCCATCTAAACTCATAAAACATAGGTTCAGGTAGGTACTCAAACAATTTGAATACATCATCTCTTTATGGAGCTACCATTCTACATGATGAAGAAAACCATGTCACTCATGATTAAATGTCAAGAGCACATATGTATGCCAGAAAATAATCATTGATTTTATAAGGATTATATGACAATTATGATCATCATCAACATGTCACTTCCAAAGTACATTTGATATGATACCAAGACTATAGAGACATACAAACCCTAGGGTTGTAGTCCTATCATCTATTTAATTGTCATTTCTCAATATTATGAGGAAATTTGCACATTGCAGCCACATACATTATGTGTTCAATTGCAAGTACAATATCTGGATCATGAGTCCAATCCATGATATTCTACTGATTATTATTGAGTATATCATTGAGTGGGATTTAATGAAGGATTATCTGAAATAAGAAATTTGCATAAATTTATATAAATATATATATACACTTTTTACTTTGATTTAGGAATTTTTATATCAAAGTTGTCTTGCCATGTCAACACTGAAAGTTCATTCCCTTAATCACTTTCAATGTAAGAGATATACTTACCATTATATCTCAAGCAAGATCTGGGATCTCCTTCCTTATCTTTGTTGCATCCCAATAATATGAGAACCTACAACTCGGATAAAGAGAAGCGGGAACACATTCCTCCTTGCAAGTCCAACTTGCATCTCCCAATTCGGTCTTTAACACCCGGGCCCATCACCCCTAAGGCGATGTTGACCCGTCGTTAATTGAACCAACCGTCAACAGGAATAGTACTCGCTATACGCAATCCAATATCGCCCCAATAATATGAGGATCCGATATTGGGGTCACTACGTATACGGCCTTACTCTTTCGAGAAGCAAAGAGCCCGATCCAGATGCGCTTGCATACAGGAGCTGTCACTTCGGACAGGCGTCTCCTACATACAATCCCTGGCGACGGAACCCTTCGCCTTGACGGGAGACCATGGATGTCACTTATGTGATCCTCCATATCATATTCAAATTTTAATTAATTATCGTGAATCATATTCACATAATTAATTCTTCCAAGGGAATTATTATCTCTAATCATATTAGAGTATTTCAATTGGACATAATCAATTTAATCATATTAAATTAATTATCAATCCAATTCAATCAATCAAACTTGATTATTTTACTTGAATATATATGGTAATATCTCAAAATACGTATTAATTCGAATTTTAATAATTAGAAAAATACATCTTAATCCCTTGGACATTATCCCGGCCCTACCCGCTGTCATGGCCAGTACCGACGAGAGTGGGACGGACCACATACGTTGCAACCCGCAACCCCAATGCTCTCCGACTAGGCACCATATCCGCCTCGGGAAAGGATAATGCCAAATTGATTAATTTGTACTTGAGATGATCATCGGTTCTTCAACCGAAATTGTACCATATAGTAATAATCAAAACATTTTTGATTATAAGGAAATTTTCTAGACAAATTCCCAAATCCTATTCAAGCATCAAGTTTGAAAGATTGTGGTTTCCAATTATGATTTAGATCACATCTTAATCAATTATTGGTTAAGGCAATGTCATTTAAGGGAATAATTATCATCAAATATTTCACAAATATTTATGCACAATTATTCTAGGAAATTAAACAATTTAATTTCACTAAATGATTAAATGACAATCACCAATCAAACATTAAGTTTGATGAATATGTTTCCAATTAAGATTTAGATCAAATCTAATCAATTAATTGGTTGAGGCCAAATCAATTATGTAAATAATCATCTTCAAATATTTCACAAATATTTTTCATGATTATTTCACGAAATTAACAATTAATTTCACTAATTGACAATCACTTGGTTCTTGATTAGGACTGTAATTTCAGCAGTGACCCCTTCTTACTAAAATTAGCATATCTCAATCATATTAAATCCAAATTAGACAAAATCAATTTTCATAGATTTCTAATTTGAGTGATGTTACACGCATTTCGAGGCAAGTCTAAACAGTAATTAACATTTTAATCACGTTCAGATCTACAGTTCCCGCAACAGTGCATACATGTTCATTAAAACAACCATATCTAGAGCATACGAAATCCGATTTACGTAAACTCAGATCCTATGGTTTCCTTATTTAATGGGGAACAAAATCCAAGTATTAAATTCGTGTTTAAACAATTTAAACAGTGCCGAATTTATTTACTAAACAGATCTGCGAAATCAAATGCGATAAAAACTTTCGCGACCTTAACGAACCCAAGTCGTCCTCGGTTTTTCGAATCATATTCAAAACCGTCAACCTGGCTCTGATACCACTTGAAGGATATGGATAAATCCTCAAGCGCATCATGGAAGCGTGATCGTCGTATCGAATACGACGAAGAACGACTAGTCGTACTAGTTGTTCGGTGCAGCGGAATTTAAAATTTTTAAACCGATGAAACCACATGATCTGAGAACCATTCTCAAATCGTTTCATCTATAACCACAGCAAGTATAATGCAATACCTCTTGAAGCGTGGTTGATCGAGTCTCTAAGAGAAGAGACCTCCTGTCTCAAGTCCGATCGTCGGCGAGACCGCTTGCGAGCGCGGGGATGAACTGCGTTGTCCTCGCAATCCAAGAAGATGATCCAAGCATGGTTGCTCCTGATCTCGTCGCACGAGATCAAACGTCTCCTTCGTGAGAGGAACTCTCCAAGAAGACGGAGAACCGAAGAACGTCAAAGCGGCGGCGCGGTGGCGAAGGCGACGACGGTTCTCTCCTCTAGGGTTTGGTGGTCGGCCACCAATTAGAGGGAGAGAGGGCTGACGTATGTAGAGAAGAAAGAGAGAGAGAGAGCTCCAATATTGCAAGTCCCTAGAGAGCATAGTATGCCTCTCTATTTATAGGGTTTTGGGATCCATGGATCTCAATCCATGGGACACATAAAATCAATGGGTGAGATTGATTTGTGTCAATCCAATGGCCAAGATTGTTGTTGTCAAAAGCAACAAATTTAGGTTAAAATATATTTGAAAAAATCAAATATAATTTAGTCCTAAATAAACCCAACAAATAAGGAGAGAATGTGCATGGAGATTTCATCTCCATGCACCTTCCATGTTGGACGGCCACCCATTCCATATAGGAGTGGTGTGCCGCCCACTATGGGAGTCCATGGAGGCAATCTCATGGATTCCCATGAGATTGCATATCTCCTTGATATTCTCTCTTATTTATTTGCAACAAATTTATTGGGTTTTTTTATTCTCCAAAAAATAATTCACAATTATCTTTGAGAATATTGCATTCTTGCCATGGAAAAAATTGTGAATCATATTCACAACCCAAAACAACACATAATTCATATTGTTAATTAATTACACAATGTGTATCCAATACACATAATAATTAATCAACACATATAAATTATAATTAGCTCTCTCTAATACATTATAAATCACATTTATAATATATTATGAATAATTGGATATTTCTATCCACATTATTCTTATCCACATTAATTAAATCACATTTAATTAAATTGGATAATTTCTTCACACATTCAAGATGATTAAATCACATTTAATCATTATTTCTTCATTGCTTAGATCGTATGGAATTATTCTTGAATCTTTCAAGAATAATGCAATCTCTCCGCAGATACTTGGAGATAAGGACAGGGCGATTGTATTGTTCCACATATAGTGACATGGATATTGAGATCATATCTCAAATCCAGATCGCGGGCCTCCCATAGATGCTTGATTAAATCAAGACCGTAAATCTAATCTTCTCATTGTATCTGAATCACATTCAGATCAATGTCCAACACTTGGACCAAGATCAGATCACTTCTCTACTGAGAGGAGTCACTAAAATCCATACCCGTTTCATCACTCCCTAGGAATGGAAGCGTCATGGTTATACAATCGTTTATGATCAAATCACCCTCAGGTATTCCCAATACCTGTACATCCTGCATACTGGAAGACTTAGACTAAACCCGAAGTATCGGATCAACTTTATACTGTCTACTTCGTGGTTTTATCAATAAGTTTCTCATTCGATCATTGGGAGTTGGTATCGATCATACACTTTCCAAAAGTGTATATCATTCCTAGGTCTTGATCATATACTAAAAGTATATATCAAACCTACAAATTCAGTCAAGATTCCAAAGCGAGACGACCATGCGCATGGAATTTGATTCTTCCCAATATCTCATGAGTGAGCTCATGTCTTCCGGTTCAGTAACTGAACCTGTATGATCCCTTTGAGAGATCGTATTACTCATATGTCCTTATATGCACACCAGCGCGCCGGTGTATAGACCTTGATTAGGTCATCAACCTATTGGTCTGCCAAATGTACATACTTGGACATATAGCAACACATCTGTCTCCGGTCAGAGGATGCGTGCCTATATCATGACAGCATATGATATAGGACTTTGGTTATCTCGATCTCGTTAAGTCAACTCTTTGACCTAACTAATCTGACACCTCCGAATCTCTATTCCTATGCAGAGGACCTGCATCAAGAGGTCGGCCAGATATCAGCCTTCAGAGATAAGGATTGCCATCTCCTACTCAGGCTGGAGATCATCTCTTAACAATCATTTGACGGTGCTTGATGAGTCCTCAATCTAACTCTTTAGATATTCATCCAAGCACCAGCCTCTATGATTCAATAGTTGAATCAACAGCTGTATGATTATTAAGATGGCCATGGTACATAACCCTAATTGTACTAAGGGACCTATTATACAAATTATTCATTCTTCATTTCAGATCAGGGAATGATATGTGCAATAACATTTATTGCATAATGGCTCGCCGTGGGCTCGCATTTCCAACATGCAATGTGCAAGTTTTCTCATAATGATGAGAAATAATAATTAAATAGACAATAGGATAACAATCTTGGGTTTGTATGTCTCTATAGTCTTGATCTCTCATCGAATGTGCTTTGGAAGTATCACGTCTACAATGATCGCAATTATAAAAAATGCTCATATATCCTATGATGATGTTCAAGCATGCATATGTGCTCTCAACATTTGATCATGAATGACATGGTTCACTGCATTATGTAGAATTGGATGTTGAGTACCTGCCTGAACCAAAAGTCTTTAAGAGTTAAGATGGATGTAGATACGATGAGTGTCATCATTCTACTATCTATACTCAAGTAATTCATGAAGCTTGATAATATTCACATAGTATGAATTGGATGAATAACACATATAAATATTGAAATGCTCTTATATTTAAGTATTCTAAATTCAACATAAGAGGTCATTTTTCTTAAGCAATGGTTGTTTATAGATAAATGAAGCGCAATGGAAGCATGATTCTCACTCGAGTAAGAAGGAAAGTCAAAGAGTTGACTATACTTTTGTGTTTTCCACACATATGACTACCAAAGAGTTGCATGAATGTCAACATTATAATAAGCCGATGTACTGATAGTATGACTACCTAGACTATCTACGATCCTTAGAGAAAGACTTGAATAGTTCATCAGAATAATTTGCATATAATCAATGAAATTGACTTACTAATAAATAAAATCAAGTCTAATAATTGTATCTCATTCTTCTATCACCACTGGCAATTGTTGCATATGATTTAGAAGACTAGAAAAATTGATCTTAAGATTTAATAGTCTACTAGGTAGATGTTGATGCAATTGTTGCATCAATCTCTATTGGATAGATAGACTACATATTTTCAGCGGGAGATCCCTTATTTTTAAAGAATGTCTTCATGACCTAGATATTAGAATACATTCATTGTTTATTTCTAAATGTTAGAAATAAACATGCATTCGGGAATAGACATGTCATAAAAAGTTATGATGGATATATTTTAGATAGTAATCTAACATCGAGAGGACTCTACTAAATTAGAAAATTAATGAATGATTCATTAACATTTCAATGTACTGAAACGTTAAGCCATACAAGATCAAAATGACGATAAAGATCATTTGACAATGATTAAGCATCTAGCCTTGGACACATATCTATTGATGAAATCAATAGACTCGTAAGAGACGAAATGTTAGATTGTCTGAAATTTCAAATCTTACATACTTGTGAATATTGTATACACCCTTCTCTGAGAATGGTAAAAGATGCCAACGCATTCAAGATCTCATACATATTGGGGTGTGTGGATCATCTGTATCATCATAATAATAATGATATGAGATATCTATTAAAGATTTTTGTGATATGAGATTTCTACTTCACCGTAGAAACCTTTGAAATGTTCAAAGATTTCACAATTTTGGTTTAGAACCAAAGTTAGAAGGAAGAAGAAATGAATTTTATCTAACCAAGGAAGCAAGTACCTATTAGATTAATTCAAAGAATACCTTATGGAGAAAGGAATATCATTCCTATCTCACTCCTCCTAATGCACTTCAACTTAATTGAGTTGTAGGGGATGTAATTAGATCATGTGTGACATGATTTAATCAATGATGACTCTTAGCATAATTACCTCTTTGTTTTCATATATATGTAACAGAGATTGTATTATATATCCTTAATAAGATTCCATGCACATATGAACCCATGAATTCTCATAAGTTATGGTTTGGAACCAATCTTAGTGTTTAATACATGAGGATTTAGGTTTTCTTGGTCCATGACCATGTCATGATTGCAAGTAAGATGGAATTTAGCACTAGAGAGTTATAATTCATTAGTAATATAAAAGGATGGTATTGGATACCTGGTTTATGACCTTGAGATTTTTAAATGATCTCATCTCTAAGAATATGTTTCTAAGAGGATGACTTTCTTGAGAATCAAGAAAACAAAGAAGTAACAGAAATCATTGACTCTTTAGAGGATAACGAGGCTCCAAGAAAAAGAAATTAAAAGGATAATTAAAGATGAAACACTAATACCTATTCAAATTAGTTTGAGGGTGGTAAGACCACCTAGATGCTATTGATTCCTTGTGTTAGAGAAATCTGACGATGATCTGACATCATATGATGAAGCTTCTAAGGATCACGACATGGAAAGATGGAGGTTAGAAATACAATCGAAAGTAGATTTCATATACAAGTGTTGTATATGGACCCTTGAGGATCCACCTATAACGGTAAGACTAGTTAGGAGTAAATGGATCTTCAAGAGAAAGATGGAATCTGATTAGAAGGAAGAGACCTTCAAAGCAAGTATCATATCCAAAAAATACATACTAAGAGAGGACATCTCTTGTCATGAGTCGTTCTCTTCACCAACCTTAAACTCGTTCGAATATTTCTCATTCTAGCTACACAACTTAACTTGGCATTTACAAGATGGAAATCAATATTGCATTCCTCTATGATTACCTCAACGAGGATATTCATATGAAGTAGCCCAGAGCTTCATAGTTGAGGAAGGCAAAATATATAAAAGAACTCCATTGTTGGACCGAAATAAGCTTAGAGAAGTTGGAACAAAAGATTTAATAAAATTATATATGTTATGATTTTATAGAAAATCTTGATGAACCATGAGAATCTTATTGGGAGTGTCATTGTGTTCATTGTGCTAAATATGGAAGAAATCCCGATCAGTTGGAATTATATGTTGGACATGCGAGCCCACGGCGAGCCATTTTGCAATAAATGTTATTGCAAATATCATTTCCTGATCTGATATGAAGAATAAATAATTTGCATAATAGGTCCCTTAGTACAATTAGGGTTATGTACCTTGGACATCTTAATAATCATACAGTTGTTGATTCAACTATTGAATCATAGAGGCTGGTGCTTGGATGAATATCTAAATGGTTAGATTGAGGACTCATCAAGCACCGTCAAATGATTGTTAAGAGATGATCTCCAGCTGGAGTAGGAGATGGCAATCCTTATCTCTAAAGGTTGATATCTGACCGACCTCTTGATGCAGGTCCTCTGCATAGGAATAGAGATTCAGAGGTGTCAGACTAGTTAGGTCAAAGAATTGAATTAACGAGATCGAGATAACCAAAGTCCTATATCGTATGTTGTCATGATATAGGCACGCATCCTCTGACCAGAGACATATGTGTTACTATATGTCTGAGTATGTACATTTGGTAGACCAATAGGTTGATGACCTAATCAATGTCTATACACCGGCGCACTGGTGTACATATAAGGGCATATGAGTAATACAATCTCTCAAAGGGATCATACAGGTTCACTACTGAACCGGAAGACATGAGCTCACTCATGAGATATTGGGAAGAATCAAATTCCGTACGCACGATCGTCTCGCTTTGGAAGCTTGACTGAATTTGTTGGTCTGATATATACTTTTGGAAAGTATATGATCAAGACCTAGGTATAATATATGCTTTTGGAAAGTATATGATCGATACCGATTCCCAATGATCGAATGAGAAACTTACTGATAAAACCATGAAGTAGACAATATAAAATTGATCCAATACTTCGGGTTTAATCTGAGTCTTCCAGTATGCAGGATGTACAGATATTGGGAATACCTGAGGGTGATGTGATCATAAACGATTGTATAACCATGATGCTTCCATTCCTAGGGAGTAATGAAACGGGTATGGATTTTAGTGATTCCTCTCAGTAGAAAAGTAATCTGATCTTAGTCTAAATGTTGGACATTGATCTGAATGTGATTCAGATGCAATGAGAAGATTAGATTTACGGTCTTGATTTAATCAAGCATCTATGAGAGGCCGTCGATCTGGATTTGAGATATGATCTCAATATCCAAGTGACTATACATGGAACAATACAATCGCCCTGTCCTTATCTCGAAGTATCTGCGGAGAAAGCGCATTATTCTTGAAGGAGTTCATGGATAATTCTATTATTGATATATGTATCCAAGCATTGAGAAAATAGATAATTAAATGAGATTTAATTATCATGAGTAATATGAATTTGACTCATATTATGAAGAGAGTTATCTAAGATAATTGAATGAGATTTAATTATCAAAGATGTAATTAATGTGAATGTGATTCTTATTATTTGGACATAAGAGAAATGAGATCCAAGGTTATTCAATATGATTTAATTATCATGGATAAGAATAATGTGGATAGCAATATCCATATTAATCAAATATATTATAAATGTGATTTATAATATATAAGAGAGAGATTTTTGTAATTTACTTTTGTTAATTAAATGTTAATGTGAATTGGATTCACATTGGACATTAAATTGAAAATGTAATTTACATTTTGTTTAGGGTAGTGAATGTGATTCACAAATTTCCAATGGCATGATTGCAATGTTCACAAAATAAATTGGATTTATTTTTGTGAAATAATTTGCAACAAAAGTTGTTGCAAATATTGGAGAGAATCACGGGATAATGTAATCTCATGTAATAGGAAAAGGGCATCCACCTTCCATATAGGAAGAGTGGACGGCCACAATTCCATAAGGAATGTGGTGGCCGTCCACCCTCCTTATGGAAGGAGGCTTGGCTCCTTTCCTATTTCTCCAATGGAGATTGATTTGATATAAATCAAATTATATTTGATATATATTTGATTTTTTATTAAATTAATTGTTGTTGTGCTTTTAGCAACAAATCATGACCATTGAAAGAAACACAAATCAATGTGAACCATTGGATTTGTGTTGTCACATGGATTGAGATCCATGGATCCCAAAACCCTATAAAAGCAGAGGCACCCCATTGCTCTTCTTTACACACAATGCTTGAGAAGCATATCTCTCTCCCTCTTTCTCTCTCTCTCTCTCCCTCTCATGGTCGTCCATCATGGATGCCCTAGAGAGGCTCTCCATCGCCGCAGCGTCGTCGTTATGCTGCCCGATCGTCTGCTCGTGGATCTCCGTCTACTTCGGTGTGCTTCGCTCATGAAGAAGATGTCGGATCTCGTGTGTCGAGATCAGGAGATCCGCCGCTTGGATGATCAACATGGGTTGCGAGAAGCACGCGGTTCATCCCCGCGCTCGCAAGCGTCTCCTCCGTCGGATCGGACTTGAGACAGGAGGTCTCTTCGTTTAGAGACTCGATCACAACCATGCTTCAAGAGGTAATCCTATTACTTGTTTGTGGTTTATACGAAACGATCCGAGAAGTGTTCTTGGATCATGTGGTTTCGTCGTATGAAATTTTTTTAAATTCCGCTACATCGAGCAACTAGTGCAACTAGTCGCTCCTCATCATATTCGATACGACGCTCATGCTTCTGTGATGCGCTTGAGGATCTAACCATATCCTTCAAGTCGTATCAGAGCCTTAGGTCGACGGTTTTGAATATGATTCGCAAACCGAGGACGACTTGGGTTCGTTAAGGTCGCGAAAGTTTTTATCGCATTTGATTTCGCAGATCTGTTTAGTAAATAATTTCGGCCGTATTTAAAATGTTTAAGCACGAATTATTTACTTGAATTTTGTTCCCCATTAAATAATTAAACCATAGGATCTGAGTTTGCGTAAATCGGATTTCGTATGCTCGAGATATGGTTGTTTTAATGAACATGTATGCACTGTTGCGGGAACTGTAGATCAGAACGTGAATAAAATGTTAATTACTGTTTAGACTAGCCTCGAAATGAGTGAAACATCACTTGAGTTATGTCCTAAATCAAATTAGCAATATATGAAAATTGATTTTTTCTAATTTGGATTTAATATGATTGAGATAGGCTCATTTTAGTAAGAGGGGGTCACTGCTGAAATTACAGTCCTAATCAAGAACCATGTGATTGTCAATTAATGAAATCAATTGTTAATTTCGAAAAATAATTATGGAAAATATTTGAGAAATATAATAAGATGATTATTTCCTTAATTTACTTGGCCCCAACCAATTAATTGATTAGATTTTATCTAAATCATAATTGGAATCACAATCATCAAACTCCTTGCTTGAATAGGATTGGGAATTTGTCTAGCAAATTTCCTTATAATCAAAAATTGTTTTTGATTACTATATGGTATAATTTTGGTAGAAGAACCGATGATCATCTCAAGTACAAATTGATCTATTTGGCATTATCCTTTCCCGAGGCGGATATGGTGTCTAGTCGGAGATCGCTGGGGTACCGGGTTGCAACGTATGTGGTCTGTCCCACTCTCGTCGGTACTAGCCATGACAGCGGGTAGGGTCTGGATAATGCCGAAGAAATCAAGATGTATTTTCTAATTATTAAAATACGAATTAAAATGTACTTTGAGATAATACCATATATATATTCAAGTATTGCAATCAAGTTTGATTGATTGAATTGGATTGATAATTAATTTAATATGATTGAATTAATTACTTCCAATTAAACCACTCTATTATGAATAGAGTTATTATTTCCCTTGGAAGAATTAATTATGTGAATATGATTCATGACAATTAATTAGTTTTAGTTTTTTAATATGATATGGAGGATCACATAAGTGACATCCATGGTCTCCCGTCAAGGCGAAGGGTTCCATCGCCAGATATTATTTGTAGGAGACGCCTGTCCGAAGTGACAGCTCCTGCATATGATCCATTTGGATCGGGCTCGTCGCTTCTCGAAAGAGTAAGGACGTATGCATAGTGACCCCAATATCGAGTCCTCATATTATTGGGGCGATATTGGATTGCGCATAGCGAGTTGTATTCCTATTGACGGTTGGTTCAATTAATGACGGGTCAACATCACCTTAGGGGTGGTGGGCCCAGGTGTTAAAGACCGAATTGGGAGATGTAAGTTGGACTTGCAAGGCGGAATGTGTTCCTGTTTTTTTTTATCCGAGTTACAAGTTCTCATATTATTGAGATGTAACAAAGATAAGGAAGGAGATCCCAGATCTTGCTTGAGATATAATGGTAAGTATATCTCTTACATTGAAAGTGATTAAGGGAATGAACTTTTATTGTTGACATTGCAAGACAACTTTGATATAAAAATTCCTAAATCAAAGTAAATTACATATTTATGCAAATTTCTTATTTCAGATAATCCTTCTTTAATCCCACTCAATGTTATACTCAATAATAACCAGTAGAATATCATGGATTGGATCTATGATCCAAATATTGTACTTGCAATTAAACACATAATGTATGTGGTTGCAATGTGTAAGTTTCCTCATAAATGAGGAATGATAATTAAATAGACAATAGGACTAAAACCCTAGGGTTTGTATGTCTCTATAAGTCTTGATCTTATCGAATGTACTTTTGAAGTGACATGTCGATAATGATCATAATTATCAAATAATCCTTATAAAATCTAAGAAGATGTTCTGGCATACATATGTGCTCTCGACATATAATCATGAATGACATGGTTCTCTACATTATGCAGAATGGTGACTCTATAGAAGATGATGTATTCAAATTGTTTGAGTACCTACCTGAACCTATGTTTTTAAGAGTTTAAATGGATGTAGATACGATGAGTGTCATCATTCTTCTATCTATACTCTAGTCATTCATGAAGCTTCATAATATTCATACTGTGTGAATTAAATGAAACATGTACTCTTATATTGAAATTTTTGATTTTAATATAAGAGATCCTTAGTCTTGAGCAATGGTTGCTTATAGATAAAAGGAGCGCAGTGGAAGCATGGGTTGGACCCGAGTAAGAAGTATGGTCAAAGAGTTGATTGTACACATCTATGACTTCCATATGTCAGCCAAAGAGTTGGATGAATGCCAATACTGCAATAAGTTGATGTGTTGATAGTATGACTATCAAGTCTGTCTAGAATCCTTAGAGAAGGACTCGGATAGAGCATCAGAATAATCTACATTTAGATCATTGAAATTGACTTGCTTATTGAATAAGATAAAGTCTTGTAATTGTATCTCAATCTTCTACAACACTTGCAATGATTTGCATATGTTTTAGAAGACTAGAAAATTTGATCTTAAGGCTTATAGTCATCCACATAGATATTAATGTAATTATTGCAACAATCTCTATTGGATTGAAAGGCTTCATAATTTCAGTGGGAGAGACCTTAGTCTTAGAGAATGCCTCTATGACCTAGACATTAGAATACACTCATTGTTTGTTTCTAAATGTTGGAAATAAACACGAAATCTGAATGGACCTATCATAAAGAGTTATATGATGGAGATATTTCAGATAGTAATCTAAAATCTAGTGGACTCCACTAAAATTAGAAAATTAATGAATGGCTCATTAACATTTCTAAATACTGAAATTAAACCTTAAGATCAATAGGAGGATGGAGATCATTTGACAATAATCTAGCATCAAGCTTTGGACATTTGCCTATCGATTTGCTCAATAGACTAGTAAGAGATGAAACTTTAGAATGTCTAAAATTTCAAAACTTACATACTTATGAATATTGTATTCAAAGTAAAATGTCCAATACACACTTCTTTGGGAAAGGTGTAAGATGTCAAGGTATTCGGGATCTCATACATATTGATGAATGTGAATCATCTATATCATAGTAAACATTATGGATATGTGATATCTATTGATGATTATTTGTGATATGAGATTTCTTATCTTCACTTAGAAAACTTTGAAATGTTCAAAGATTTCACAATTTTGGTTTAGAACCAAAGTTTGAAGGAAGATGAAATGAATTTGGTCTAATCAAGGTAGCTTGTACTTATTAGATGAATTCAAGGAATACCTTATGGAGATGTGAATATCATTCCTATCTCAATCCTCCTAATGAACCTTAACTCAATAGAGTTGTAGGGAGATACAATTGATCATGTATGACATGATTTAATCAATGATAAATCTTAGCATAATTATCTCTTAGTTTCCAGGTATATATATATGTAGTAGAGACTACATTGTATGTCCTAATAAGGTTCCATGCTAGTAATCTAGAATCTAGCACCAGAGAGTGCTACTTCATTAGGAATATAAAGGATGGTATTGGATACCTACTTTATGACCATGAGATTCTTAAAAGATCTCATCTTTGAGAATATGATTCTTATAGGATGACTCTCTTG
Source organism: Ottelia alismoides (assembly GCA_037367405.1). Taxonomy (NCBI): domain Eukaryota; kingdom Viridiplantae; phylum Streptophyta; class Magnoliopsida; order Alismatales; family Hydrocharitaceae; genus Ottelia; species Ottelia alismoides. The sequence continues at coordinate 752,315 of JAZKJV010008820.1, read as the reverse complement.
AGAATCAAGATGAAAATGAAGTAAAGGAACTCATTTAATCTTGAGATGATAATGAGGCTCCTAGAATCGGAAACTAAAAGACAATTAAAGATGAAACACTAATACCCCTTCAAATAAGTTTGATGATGGGTTCCATGTGTCAGTTGAATCTGACAATGATCTGACTTCATGTGATGAAGCTCCTGAGGATCATGACATGGAAAGATGGATGTTAGCAATAAAAGTCTAATGTAGACTTCATATATAAGTGTTGTATATGGACCCTCGAGGATCCACCTATATGGGTAAGACCCATTAAGGTGTAAATGGATCTTCAAGAGAAAGAGGGAACCTGATGAGAAGGTAGAGACCTTCAAAGCATGGTTCGTAGCCATAAGCTACACACCGAAGAGAAGGCATCGCTTGCGATGAGACTTGTTCTCCAGTGACCTTGCTTTAAACCATCAGAATATTGCTAACTATAGCTACACAACTTGACTATGGCATCTTCATGATGTGAGTCAAGATTGCATTCCTCTATGAATTCCTTTCTGAGGATATTCATATGAAGTAGCCCCGGGGCTTTATGGTTGAGGAAAGCAAGGTGTGCAAGCCAAAAAACTCCATCTTTGGACTCAAATAAGCTTCTTGTAGTTGGAACATAATATTTGATGAAATTATAAATGTTATGATTTCAGATAGAATCTTAATGAATCATGTGAAGCTTAGTGGGAGTGCCAATGTGTTCATCGTGCTAAATGTAGATATTATTCTAATCATTTGAAATGATATAAGGATAATAATAAGTGTTTTATAATTTGGTTGTTTCACACCTTGAGATATTATCTCAAGGATACCTCTTAGATCTTAATTCTGAGTCGTTCAGAAGCAAAGAGAAGAGGATATTGGGACTGTCGCATTAGTAGTACACCTTGGACTTATTCCATTTTCTGGAAAATTCCAAGAAGAGCTTCCCTCCCTTAAGATGTGTTAGTGACCTGTCTAAAGGGATAGCACCTCAAAGAGTTGAGGGAGTGAATTCTAGAACTGCTTGCACTTGTGCATCGATTACGAGAAGCTGAAGTGTATGCTGGACGTGTACAAAAGCCATATGTCTGCCATGCAGTGTGAGTAGTAAACTGTTACTAATCCTACTCTGGAAATAAAACACTTGATTGCAGTAATAACAATATCTTCAAAGATGATGAAACTTAGAGACAGTTATCTCAAAGTCTTATCTTCAAAAGTTTTAGACCTTGTAGATGGTGATCTATAAGGATCTTAACTGTAGATACCTTAGGAGATAGAGATCTCCAGGAATGAAGGTATTATAATAAGGATTATGGAAATACTGATTATAATAATTATCGAGCTAAAGTGTCAATGACACTATAACAAAATTGAGTATTGGTTGCATAAGATGCAACATTCGCATTGGATGCGAGCGCTGTTACTGGGGATATGCAAGTGCCGTAAAAGGACTTGGCATAGTCTTTTGAGAACAGAGTGATTGATCAGCTTACCTAGCTATTTTCTAAATAGCCTATGATTGTCACATGAGTGTGGGATTAAATGATTAGCCCATTAATGGCTCTTTGGGCTAGTGGGAGATTGTTGGACATGCGAGCCCACGGCGAGCCATTTTGCAATAAATGTTATTGCAAATATCATTCCCTGATCTGATATGAAGAATAAATAATTTGCATAATAGGTCCCTTAGTACAATTAGGGATATGTACCTTGGCCATCTTAATAATCATACAGTTGTTGATTCAATATTGAATCATAGAGGCTGGTGCTTGGATAAATATCTAAATGGTTAGATTTAGGACTCGTCAAGCACCGTCAAATGATTGTTAGGAGATGATCTCCAGCCTGAGTAGGAGATGGCAATCCTTATCTCTAAAGGCTGATATCTGACCGACCTATTGATGCAGGTCCTCTACATAGGAATAGAGATTCGGAGGTATCAGAATAGTTAGGTCAAAGAATTTACTTAACGAGATCGAGATAATCAAAGTCCTATATCGTATGCTGTCATGATATAGGCACGCATCCTCTGACCGGAGACAGATGTGTTACTATCTGTCTAGGTATGTACATTTGGCAGACCAATAGGTTGATGACCTAATCAAGGTCTATACACCAGCACACTGGTGTGCATATAAGGGCACATGAGTAATACGATCTCTCAAAGGGATCATACAGGTTCACTACTGAACTGGAAGACATGAGCTCTCTCATGAGATATTGGGAAGAATCAAATTCAGTGCGCACGGTCGTCTCGCTTTGGAAGCTTGACTGAATTTGTTGGTTTGATATACACTTTTGGTAAGTATATGATCAAGACCTAGGTATGATATATGCTTTTGGAAAGTATATGATCGATACCGACTCCCAATGATCGAATGAGAAACTTATTGGTAAAACCATGAAGTAGACAGTATAAAGTTGATCCCTTACTTTGGGTTTAATCTGAGTCTTCCAGTATGCAGGATGTACAGGTATTGGGAATACCTGAGGGTGATGTGATCATAAACAATTGTATAACCATGACGCTTCCATTCCTAGGGAGTGATGAAACGGGTATGGATTTTAGTGACTCCTCTCAGTAGAAAAGTAATCTGATCTTAGTCCAGATGTTGGACATTGATCTGAATGTGATTCAGATGCAATGAGAAGATTAGATTTACGGTCTTGATTTAATCAAGCATCTATGAGAGGCCCGCGATCTGGATTTGAGATATGATCTCAATATCCAAGTCATTATACGTGGAACAATACAATCGCCCTGTCCTTATTTCCATGTATCTGCGGAGAAAGCGCATTATCCTTGAAGGAGTTCATGGATAATTCTATTGTTGATATATGTATCCAAGCATTGAGAAAATGGATAATTAAATGATATTTAATTATCATGAGTAATATGAATGTGATTCATATTATGAAGAGAGTTATCTAAGATAATTGAATGAGATTTAATTATCAAAGATGTAAATAATATGAATGTGATTCATATTATTTGGACATAAGAGAAATGAGATCCAAGGTGATTAAATATGATTTAATTATCATGGATAAGAATAATGTGGATAGCAATATCCATATTAATTAAATATATTATAAATGTGATTTATAATATATAAGAGAGAGATGTTTGTAATTTACATTTGTTAATTAAATGTTAATGTGAATTGGATTCACATTGGACATTAAATTGAAAATGTAATTTACATTTTATTTGGGTTGTGAATGTGATTCACAAATTTCCAATGGCATGATTGCAATATTCACAAAATAAATTGGATTTAATTTTGTGAAATAATTTGCAACAAAAGTTGTTGCAAATATTGGAGAGAATCATGGGATAATGTAATCTCATGTAATAGGAAAAGGGCGTCCACCATCCATATAGGAAGAGTGGACGGCCACAATTCCATAAGGAATGTGGTGGCCGTCCGCCCTCCTCATGGAAGGAGGCTTGCCTCCTTTCCTATTTCTCCAATGGAGACGGATTTAATATAAATCAAATTATAGTTGATATACATTTGATTTTTTATTAAATTAATTGTTGTTGTATTTTTTAGCAACAAATCATGACCATTGAAAGAAACACAAATCATTGTGAACCATTGGATTTGTGTTGTCACATGGATTGAGATCCATGGATCCCAAATCCCTATAAAAGGAGAGGCACCCCATTGCTCTTCTTTACACACAATTCTTGAGAAGCATATCTCTCTCCCTCTTTCTCTCTCTCTCTCTCTCTCGCTCTCATGGCCGTCCACCATGGATGCCCTAGAGAGGCTCTCCATCGCCGCAGCGTCGTTGTTATGCTGCCCCATCGTCTGCTCATGGATCTCTGTCTACTTCGGTGCGACTCGCTCGTGAAGAAGACGTCGGATCTCGTGTGTCGAGATAAGGAGATCCGCCGCTTGGATCATCAACATGGATTGCAAGAAGCTCGTGGTTCATCCCCGCGCTCGCAAGCATCTCCTCCGTCGGATCGGACTTGAGACTGGAGGTCTCTTCATTTAGAGACTCGATCACAACCACGCTTCAAGAGGTAATCCTACTACATGTTTGTGGTTTAGATGAAATGATCCGAGAAGTGTTCTTGGATCATGTGGTTTCGTCGTATCCGCTGCATCGAGCAACTAGTGCGACTAGTCGCTCCTCGTCGTATTCGATACGACGCTCACGCTTCTGTGATGCGAAGGATCTAACCATATCCTTCATTATATAAGGATGATAATAAGTTTTTAATGATTTTTCCATACCTTGAGATATGCCTTCAAGGATGCCTCCTCAATCCTAGTTCTGATGGTCTTCAGAAGCAAAGAGAAGAGAGTATTTGGATCGTCAAATTAGTAATACATCGTTGACTTGTTCCATTTTTGGAATACCCAAAGGAAGGCTTCCTTACCTTATGATATGGTACTGATGAATCTGAAGGGATAACATATCAAGTGCTTATGTTGCTAAAACTACTTGACTTTGTGCTTCAGTTAAGAGAAGCTTGGTGTATGCTAGATGTGTACAAAAACCAGATGTCTGTCATGTAGTGGAAGTTGTAAACTATTGCAATCCTACTGTGGAGATACAATAGTTGTTTGCGGTAATAATAATATCTTCAACGATGGCAATACTTTTGAGATAATTATCTAAAAGTCTTATCTTCAAGAACTTAAGACTTTATAGATAATTGGTCTAAAAGATTTTAATTGTGGATGCCTTATACGACTTAAGACTGGGCCTTAGTCTTAGGAGAAAGAGATCTCTGAGAATAAGGGTATTCTGATAGTGATAATCGAAATTACAAACTAGTTATAAAAATTATCAAGTTAAAGTGTCAAAGACACTAAAACTGCCTTAAAATTGAGTATTGATTGCATAAGATGCAACATTCGCATTGGATGCAAGCATTGTTACTAGGGCATATGCAAGTAATGTAAAAGGACTTAGTGTAGTCTCTTGAGAATAGAGTGACTGGTCATCTTACCTAGCTACTTTTCTAAATAGATTATGATCATCACATGAGTGTGGGTTTACATGATTAACCCATTAATGGATCTTTGTGCCAGTTGGATATTGTTGGAGATTCAAGATCACATTGAGCCATTATGCAATAAATGTTATTGCAAATTGATGAGTCTACAATTCTCAATCTTTATTCTTTTATTTTAGCCCTTTCTTTTAGCAAGACCACTTATAAATACAGTAAATACAATAACTTAGCATTTTACATGACATTTTTAATATCTCATATTAAGCATTCATTTTGTAAAAATAAAAGAATAAAGTGAAAAGAAAAAGAATGATGCATTTAGAATAAATACAGAGTGACCCAAGCCTCAAGAGAAGGTCAAGCCTTGACCTTATCGCAAAAAGAATGAGTAGAGAGAGATAAGGGTACATTTTGTATTGTACATATCACCTATACTGCTACAAAATATATATTTATTTATTTTAACAATATATAAACATTTTATCATTTTTACATACTTGTAGATAGCCCAAATAATGCACTAAAATAATATAAAATTATGAAAAACAAAATAAAAATAAAAAATAAAATCCAATACAACCTTGTACGAAAGACACATGTATATAATACAACCCTTATTTATTCTATAACTTTAATTAATTTATAAAAATAGAATAAAAATAATTTTGTATACAAAAAAGTATTTTGTAAATAAATAAAATAAAATATAAAAATTATTTTTTTGGTAAAAATAATAAAAATATTTCTACATAATATATTGGTATATTATACATGTATATAATACTATATGTTGTATATACATTATTTTAATTTTCATAAAATAGACAAAAAACACAAAAAATAGCTTACAAAATAATAAACATTTTTTATTTTTTACACTTTTTAATTTAAAATCATTTATTAATTTTAGTTTAATTTTCTTTGATTTTTGTAAATCTTGAATTTCTATTGGGCCACGTAGGATTGTTGTCCTTGGTCAACGTCTCCTGCTAGCCGAGTCGGGTCCTCCATCGCAATGTTGGAGCTCCTTCTCCATTTTTTCCTCATTGGATCCAACCTCCGATTGCTTCGATTATTATGCCTAATTACAACCCCGATATCCACAATCCTCACAGATCCCTAGGCGTATTCGGATCGTCCTAGGGTTCCTCTCCACGATCCGATTTTTTTGGACCCTCGAGCATCCTATACAAGACCCTCTTCCTTGCCTCCAGTGTTGCAACTCATTCCTCGTGCCACCATAGACCCCTAACTACTTCTAGGAGAGTGACAACTTCTCAAAGGTGCCCTTGGAGTGTCATATGGAGGTCCAATTGAGTGTGTCTCATCGCGTCATTGGAGAGCTTCCGCGAGAAGCTTCTCAGCATGCGCAGCTCAATCGAGGCCATAACCTAGCCGACCACCTTCGCTGAAGTTCTTGTTTTCACCATTAGTTTCAAGAACCACTCCTATCACTTGCACTTTCCAATCTTATTCAATCTTCCCTTTTGTCATCACCGCACGATTCCCTGCACCGACCTATTAGTCCGAGCTTCACCTTCGACATCTACTAGCATAGATCGAACTCTCGACTCACCCCACACCTTCCTACGCGACCTGACCATCCTTAGGCTTGCTCATTAGGGAGAGATTAAGGGTGAGACCTTCATCCACCATTTCCGTTGGAGGTTGACCCTCATCCGCCGCTGCTTCCTTTGTTATTCATGCAAAAGTCTTCGACCCTTGAATATATCCTATAGTTTTGAATGCACAAAGATAGACATCTAGAGCATCTGTTGCTCAGGCGGAGTAGTTCTAGTCAGACCACCCTCGCCCCACTCATCTGCCTTTCGACCATCCTATTCAACCATGTCCATTTGACTCTGAACACTTCCACGGCCATGATGGATGTATGTACAACCGCATTCGTGCGTTGCATATCTGATATCGCTCTGTTGAAGTTCGCAATGCACGAGTTCATTAGTGCGCTCCATTCGGTGTTTTGCTCCAGATTCGATACTAGCCCTTGGTTTGTTATTCATCTCGACACTGGTATCGAGTCCGGACCCACCGTCTGCATTGCCCGATCATCATAGTCTGCAAGCCATTGGATCTGACCATGTGTGTGATCCAACCACTCATCTACGCCATCCCCTCGTCCGTTGGATCAACCTTGTAGGAGACAGCTGACACGCTCGTCCATGATAGAATTAGAAGCATCATATGCTTTGCAGAGGATAGTCAGAGTCATACATCAACGATTGTCCACTCGAGTGCCACGTGCCACCCGTATGGGTATATTTCACTTCTTCCCTGATATGTTTCTCTAGTTCGATTTAGTCTAGTAAAAAAAGTTGTAGTTAAAAACATTTACAATATGGACCTCGTGCATGTGCTCTTTGAATTATTTGGATTTTACGTACTCAACTATTATGTTGTTATGGAATAAATGTTGAAGTTTTTATAATTGCATTTATGCCCCTATGAGCCTGGGTCACGTATTCACTATTTGATCCTTGTTATTTTTATAATTGCATGTCCTTTATAGTGTGAAATAAATATCAAATTAGCCAAAATATAGCATAAAAATTACAGTTTACTCTTTCTAGTGTGTAGGATTTATGGTAATTTTCTTAGGTGATTTAATTGCATTTTCTATTTTTTAAATTGAAAAACCCTTAAAAAGTGTCCGGACTAAATTGCAAAAAATATAAAATTATAAAAATGTCCTAAAAATTCCATAAAAATATATGGAGTTGTCTTTTGTTGTGTTTTATCTTCAGTAAAAAGTTTGTTTGAAAAAAATCTTTGTAAAAATCCTAAAAAGCACAAAACAAACAAAATCTTTTAAAATCGAAGAAAATTCCAAAAATTGTGTGAGTCCCTGTTTAAAGACTTTTGACTATATTTTATCATAAAATTGACATCCAGGACCTTTTAGATTTTTACATATTTTTAATTTACAAATTAGTCTTTGATGTGCATTGTTTGAAGTTTTTAGCACTATTCGATTTTTTAAAATTCACAAAAATATTTGAAACATCTTTAAAATCACCAAAATAGTTTAAAATCCTTAAAACCCAAAAATATTTTAATTTAATTTTCTGAGCATTTTTTGACTATCTTGAAAATCCAGAGAGAGTGTTGAGTGTGCCTTGAGTGTTTTGTGCTTCTTTGCCATTTCTTAAAAATAAAAAATTTGAAAAAGATAAGAATCACTGAAAAAAATTATTTTCGAATTTTGAATACTCAGTTTTTGAATCGTGCTCCTTGCATTCGATGCTAGTCGCTATAGTAGGTAAATAAAATAGCGAGACAACTTACATCCTTACTTTATTTCTTGAGTGGTTTATTTTTTTCGTTTAGTTAGCTGACTGATTGGGGTCACAATGACCTTTGTTTATTTTGTTACTTAAACCTTGTCACTAGAATACTCGCTAGAATGGTTCTGTTACCGGAGAGCAAGGCTTAGTAGTCATATTTCATTTTTTCTCATTTTTATATCCATTCATTATAACTACTTTCTGACACTCATTTGTTTCTCTCTTTGTGTGAGGAACCGCCCGAGGGAGGCTTCGGTTTTCTTTTGGAAGAGCTTGCATCCGAGGAGGAGCAGAGGGAGAGAGAGTAGATATATCTGATAGATTAGTTTTATTTTTGCAAAAAACTTCTATTACTGTAATCATTAGACACTTTCAGACTTTTGGACATTTAGACTATTCGGGGTATGTTTCGCCGAGTACCGGTGTACTCCGGGGACCACACCGCAGTTTTTGACGGATTTTCACCTTTTATTTCTATTTGATTTATGAGGATTTGGCCCGTAGATTTAGGACTTCTATCTATTTATGCTCGTAGTTAGCTATGGTCTCAACACTTAATTGCTTATCTATTCCTATTTATCGTAATTGGTCTTAACTAAAATAAATCTTAAAAGTTAGCTTGATTAGATATGAGACCACGCACCGTGAGGAGTCACATACAATGCTAGTAGGACCCATTTTGTCGGGCATCAAGTGAATCCCAAGACCGGACTCAGGTCTTATATTTGATTACCTAGCGATTGTTCTTCACGTAATAGAAGTTGTAAACCTAAGGACGTTTTCCTCATGCATCATATAGATAGTTTACTTTCAGTATTTATTTTATGTGTGGATCACCCTGCAAATGGGGTGTTGGAGTCAGTTATGCATTTTTATCTCCGCTTTCATCATTATGCTTGATCGTGCATCGACTTTTTCGACTTCCTCCCCTTGTTTTGGACTCAAAATAACCAAGCAAATCAGAAAAAAATTAGGCATTGTATTATTGCATAAAAATACATAAAAAGAGATAAACATATAAAATAGGGACTTTTAATGCAAACTTTACGCTAAAACAAACTTCATCTAAAAATCTTTGTTTTGGGGAGAGTCCCCCCTCCTTGTTTCATTTATCTGCAGTGAGAGAACAACTGACACATTAGGATAGAGCCATGTATGAACTCTCTTTAGACTACTAGACTTGTGATTAGTAGTTCTCCAGTGAGGACGTCACCTGGTAGCCGGTAATCGGTATGGGGCTTCCTTAGCAGATTGGGTAGATCAGTAGACGGTAGACGGTCCACACCCATACTGGATGGGAAAAACTAGTTGTGGGATTTGGGATAGTCTCCTGGGAGCGTTAGACTCCTAACATCACTCTTAATCGCTCCTATAGATTGAATTATCATCTAAACAAAATTGGACAACATTAATGACCAAACATTCATGATCATCAGCTCATATTGCGTAGGTGGAAATGGGGTTTGATTTGTCATCTTGTTTTCATTCCAGATAAAATTTTCATAAATTCCCATATCATGATAATGGTAAGGAGGTCTCTTAGGCTACCTCTGGTGGCACCGCTTTCTAGCACTCCTCTCCATTCATTTAAGGCAGCTTTAGAGAGCTCAGAACCGCTCTCTAAACCAGAGTTTGCTACAACCCTATTCCCCCTTGACCACCCTTCTTCTTTACCTAAGGTGCTAGGGCAGAGGCCATCATAGTTATTCGTATATTTGACAACACCTCAATTGGGGTCTTTTGCCATTGCAAAAACCTAAGAGATTGCAAGCAGTGAGAATCATACTGATGACCACCCGCAAACTTTTTCCTATATGTCGGATCATGCATCCATCAACGGTACCTTGCTTGATTCCATGGAGACTATGCAACAGTAGATTTGGGACTAGGGAGTTTTTATGGCCACAATCAAGAGGGAGATCACGTAGATGCGAGCTGGCAGAGATGAGCCGTAGAGACTAAACAACGGAGAGATTCCCAGAGCTAACGGAGGACCCGAACACCCAGATGAGTCGTAGGAGATAGCGAGATTACCATGGCCGGTGAGGCACTTGCACAACCCTAGTGCAACCCTTATGTGGATCCAGCTGCCAGAGATCTTGGGTGACTTCGAGCTTCATGCTCAGACCATTCAGCTTCTACCTAAATATCATGGGCTAGCCACCAAGGAGTCGTACCTTCATCTGCAGGAGTTCGAGATGACTTGTAGCACTGTCCACAACTGATTTGTTGACGAGGACATTACCATGTTGATTGCCTTCCCGTTCTCTTTGGTTGATCGAGCAACCTATTGGCTGAAGCCTTTATGGAGGGTAGGCACCACATGGGAGCATCTCCGGATCAAGTAATTTAACAAGTATTATCCACTCAGCTGGACCAATGCATGACTAGATATGATCCACAATTTCATAATGATCTCAAACGATCTGTTCCACGAGGTTTGGGATCGATTTAGAGAGCTCATTGACCAGTGTCCACATCATGAAATATCCAAGCCCAACCTTATTCAGAGTTTTTTCTATGGGCTGACATCGGTGCTGCAGGGGCTACTAAACGCCTCATGTGGACGATCCTAATTTGCCAAGGACGAAGACCATGTTTGGGTCATCTATGAAGAGATGGCAGAGAACTACATAGTGATGTATGATGAATCCGTGATTCTCACTCTTTATTATTTTTTAGCTATTTATCTTAGCAAAGCATCATGTAGATAAGTATAAATACAATAAGTTAGCATTATGCATACATTTTTTTTATATTTCATATCTAGCGTATATTTTGTGAAAAAATAAAGAATAAAGAAAAAGGAAGGAGGTATTTAGAATAAATATAGAGTGACTCGAGCCCAACGAGAACGTCAAACATTGACCTGATGTTCAAATAAAATAAGTAGAGGAAGATAGGGCCTACTCTATATTGTACATATCTCTGATCTTTGTAAATAATTATTTTTGACAAAATAAAAATAATTTATCCTTTTTACATGCTTGTATTCTTTCCTAGAAATAAAATAAAAATTATAAAATTAGAATAAAAATAAAAATAAAAAAATCATCTCTCACTTGTACATAATACATGTATACATCCAACACTCTCTGTTTATTATACACACGTGCATAAATAAAAAAAGAAAATAAAAATTATTTTAGATTTCTAAAAACATGTTGTAAATAAATAAAATACAAAATGGGAGTATTTGTGTAAAAATAATAAAATGAAAATAATTGTACAAAATTCAAACCACTATATACTACTATATATTGTATATACCCTAATTTTTCGTAAAAATACTAGAAACTCATAGAAAAATTCTTTAAAAATTATAAAACATTTATTATGTTGATAACTTTTTGATTTAAATCATTTATTATCTTTTTACTTAATTTATAAATATTTTTGTACATTACAATTCTCTGATTGGTCTTCGTCATTTTGTTGACTCGAGTCAATGGTCTTTTTCAGGGCTTGACCCATCCCGAACCTTCTAGCCCTAGCCTATTCTCCCCTTTTTCTCGGTCAGGTCGAGTCTCCTTTTGATCCGAATCTTCCCCGCACCTTCTTCTATGATCCAGCATCTTCGTGGATTTCTAGGAAGGTGCATATCTTCCTCGGGTTGCGTGCCTTTGCCCGATTCTTTCACCCCCCAGGAAGCCTAAAAGTATCTCCTCCATCCTCCTAGCGTCGCAGCTCGTTCCTCGCCTCTTTTTACACCATCATCTAAAGCAGGTTGATGACCAGAGGAGTCCATCGGAGTGAAGTTTGATAGTCAGGAGACGCAGCTCATCCTCGTGGCGAGTGCAACGCCCTGATAAGCCTCCTAGCCTTCCACTACTCGGTCGAGGCCATAACCTCGATTGCCACCTTTACCTAAAGCTACAGAGTTCATCTAGAACTTCAGGTACCCCTCATTTCCCTTACATTTTCCGATTTGATCCATTCACGTCATCTAGTGCTGCGACACCTCCGCCTGCTCCGATCAGCGAGTCGGAGCACCCACATCCGAACCCATCCATGCAGATCTCCGTGTCACATCGCCATCCATCTTTTGCCATAGTGTGACCACCCTTAGGATCGACCATCGGGTCAAGATTGAGGATCGGATCTCCTCTATCACCTTCGCTGGAGATCGTATCCCGCCCCACTGATGCTTTTTCCTGTTCTTGCTCAAATAACACCAACTAGGGCTTCGCCTCGATTTGAGATCACCTTTTCAGTACTTACCCATGTAGGGAGTCAAGTTCCAGTCTCCAAAGGGTCCACCGGAGTAGCTCCAGGCCCCCCTTCTTCGCCACACACATCCAACCGATAGTTGCACCATCGGACCCGTACATTTGACGCAGGTTCGTCCTTCTATCTTGTTGGGCCCTTCCAATCGACCATGAGAGCCGAGGATACCATATGCGGCTCTGGAGAAGTTCATCGGGGCCTTGTTCTTCCAAGTCCCTTCTGCTCTGTAGGATTTATCCACCTCTGTCATATCCAATCGTAGCCGTCAACTAGAGCAACCTTTGGGGCGTTGGATCTGAAGCCCCTGACGCATCTGTGCTCCACGTCCCCAACATTCTCTGGGACGTCAGATCTGACTTAGTAGGAGATCAGCATGGCACGGTTCACCATTCACCAGAGAATGCCACATGTACCCCAGGCGCTTCGCACGTGCCCTGTGATGGTATTTATGTTTACATCCCCTACACTTTTATGTTTTAGTTTTTAGTTTAGTAAATAAAGTTATAGTTCAAACTTATATTAGACCTTGATGATTCCAGTATTTGCACTTTAGTCCTCTGAGTTTGGATAGACGTGCACGGGCACAAGATTTTGTGGTGTTTTTACATATCTTTCCCTGCATTTTCTGACTATTATATTTTGAATGAAATAATTTCTATATTTGCAAAAATACCCCTATGCGTTATTTAATTGTCGTTTACGTATATTGTGTGGGATGTTTGCGATAATTCCCCTAGACTTTTTGTTTGTATTATTGTTTATTATGGAAACTTTAGGCTAATTGTAGAGAGGTCCCTACAACTTCTGTGTCTTGTTTTTATATCAAATAATTTTTAAATCAACTCCTAAAATTCACCAAAAAATTTCATTAGCTCCTGCTTATGTATAATATTTTTTGTAACTGTTGTGACTTCATTTAATTTTATTTGATATTTCTAAAAATAAAAAACTTATAAAAATGTGTCTATCTATTTTATAAAATACAAAAAATTACAAAAATGGTCAAAAAAATTCCATAAAAATTTCTGTGTGTTTGTTTTAGTGTTTTCTTGCGTCAATGTCATTTTAGTGTCATTATCTTTTATAAAATCCCTAAAAATTGTAAAAGACTAAAAATCTTATAAAAATGATAAATATTACAAAAATATAAAATGCAATTTCAGTTTATGTAACTAGGTGTTTTTATTTACTTTATCATAAAAATTACAGTCAGGACATTTGGCAAGTTAAGCATTTTAAAACAAAAATCCAAAAAATTATTTCATTTTGATGTAGCTAGGTGTTTTGTGTTTATTTAATTTTTATAAAATAAAACAAAAATCCAAAAAAAACTTGCATATTTTAAAAATATAAAGATATTTTTATTCATGAATTTAGTGTCTTTATAGCCTAAATAAAAATTATTAAGGCTTCTTTGTGCATTGATTTGTTCCTTATTTTGAAAATATAAAAAATTGAAAAATTCAAAATTAAGTAAAAATTAGTTTTAATTTCCTGATCTCGACTACTTCATATTATTTCTGTGCTCCTTGTGTTCGACCCTGGTCGCTATACCAGGTGAAATAAATAACAGATACTGCTTACATTGGATTTTGTGCCTTGTTGATTGATCTGTGTGGTCTTATTTTTCTTGTTGATTGTGCCTTGTGATTTGGATCGCAATGACCCTTAGTCATATCTTAACCCGAGTTGCTTGGTCGTGTCATCAGAATGGCACCATTTTCGGGTAGCATGACTTAGTAGTCAATTTTCAGCCTTCGTTGTTTTATCTTTTATTCGTTTTTAGCTCTATTTATTATAACTGCTTCCTGACCCATTTCTGTTTCGCTTTTTGTGCGAGAAACCTCCCAAGGGTCGCTTTGGAGGAGTCTTGTTCTCGAAGAGAAGCATGAGAAGTGCAGGATTATTTATAGTTCATAGAGTCTCAGTAGTTTTTAGTACAGTTTTGTTGTAATAATACAGGGTCTTCAGACAGTTTGGACACTTGGCATACATCGGGGTCTGTTTCACTGAGCAACGGTGTGCTCGTGGGACGTATTGCAGTTTTTCACCAGCTTTGATTTTATCGTCTTTTCTTATTTGATTCTCGAAGAATTTGGCCCTTAGACTTAGGATTTTCTCTGATTGTGACGTAACTGATTAAGGTCCAATCTCTAATTATTTAACTACACCACTAGTTTGTAATTAGACCTTATTAATAAATCAAAATAAAAGTTAGTTTAATTAGACATGAGTCCATGCGCTGTGAGGAACCACATACAGCACTAGCGGGACCCGTTATGGTGGGCAGTGAGTGGTTCCTAAGATCGGACTCTGGACTTAGTCTAATTAGCTAGCTATTGTTCTTCGCATGTAGAAACTGCTCGTCTAAAGCTGTTTTCTTCTCATGTCATTTATATTAGTTTACCTTCAGTCTTTAAATTTATGCATAGATCACCTAGCATGTAGAGTGCTGGCGAAAGGTACACATCTCCGACTTTGCATGCATCATAGTGTTTGATCGTGCATCAGCTTTTTGGGCTTCTCCTCTTATTTTTGGACTATTAAATAATCAGGAGATTGAAAATCTCTTTAGATGATTGTTTTATCATTGAAAAATACATAAAAAAGTGATAATCATAAAATTGGGACTACTAATCAAACTTGATCCTAAAAGACACTTCACCTAAAAATCTATCGTGGGAGAGTCATCCCCACATTGTTTGGTTCGATTGTGCAAGAGAGTGACATGTACACTATGCTAGAGCCATACCTGAACTCTCGTTAGACTACAGGTCTTGGGGTTAGTCATTCTCCAGCGAGGATCGCTCCAATTTCAGGTAAAGCGGGCCACGGTATCCTTAGCAGAGCGAGTTAAACGAGTAGCTGGTAAACGGTCCGCAACTTGTACTGGCTAGGAAAGATCTAGCTTTGGGATTAGGCCAGTCTCTTGGGAGCAATGGGTTCCTACCAGCTCACTTAATCACACTGTTAGACTGAATTATCACCTAAGTAAAACCGACAAGATAAAAGATGGAACCATTACGGTCATTAGCTTAGTGTTGTGTCGGTGAATTGGGAGTTTGATTTTGATCCTGATTGATTCTAGATCCCATGTGCCTTCTCTCTACATCACGATGATGGGCTAAAGGTCCCTTAGACAGCCTTTGGTTGCACTGCTTTTGAGCACTCCATCCCACTTATCTAGGTAGGTTCGAAAGAGCCTAGACCTGCTCTCCAAACCCGAGTTTGATTCCACCCTGTTCCCCCTCGATCACCATTATTCCAGTCTCGAGTTGCTCAAGCAGAAACCAGAGCAGATATTTGTTCACTTGATGGCACCTGAGATGGGGTCTTTTGCCTTTGTAGAGACCCAAGAGATGGCCAGTAGAGAGTAGCACACGAATGGGCTTCCCCACAGCACAACATATGTTTTAGATCAGGGTGCTATGAACAACACATTGTTATCCTCCTTGGAGACGATACAATGTCAGATCAGAGGCCAAGGAGCCTTCATGGAAGATATATGCAAAGAGATGGCACATATGCGAGCGGATTGAGGAGAGCCTGACCGAGCAGGTGACGGAGAGACACCAGATCTTAGAGGAGGAGGCGGAGGATAGCCAGAGGAGCCACAAGAGCCAGTCCGACCTGGGAGGCCGATGAGAGAGTTACACAAGACTTGTGCGATTCTTACACACCGTTGGATACAAATTCCGATGATTTTGGGAGATTTCAAGCTCCCCCCTCAGACCATCCAGTTTTTTCCCAAATTCCACGGGCTTGCCACTAAAGAGACACATCTCCAACTGTAGGAATTCGAGATGATCTGCAACATTGTCCACGACAGACATGTGGACGAGGACACCATCACGGTGATGGCTTTTCCATTTTCCCTGGTCGACAGAACAGTCTACTGGCTGAAACATTTGGGGAGATATGTCACTTCCTGGGAACAACTATGGATCGAGTACTTAAACAAATACTATCCACTCGACTGGACGAACGCGTCTAGATCTATAATCAACAACTTCTCCATTATCCCCAACGAGCAGTTCCATGAGGTGTGGGATCGTTTTCGTAAGCTCATTGACCGATGTCCACACCTTGACATCTCCAAGCCCAACTTAGTACATAGTTTTTTCTGTTGGCTGACAACAGAGATGCAGGGGCTTGCGAATGCTTCTTGTGGGGGATCCTACTTCGCAAAGGATGAAGATCAGGTCTGAGCCATATACGAGGAGATGGCTGAAAACTATATAGTTATGTCCTAGACTCATGCCTACACTCAGGGGGATCCCTCACCCCATGTCGTGTCCTATCAGAGGATAGCATGAGTCGATGCGGGTCCATCCACGTCTTCAAAAGCAGCATCACAGGAAGAGTCATCGGCAGCTGATATGGACATCATCAACGAGAAGTTGGACTGCATTGAGATTATCGAGAAGAAGTAGTGACAGGTCATGACACGGATTGATCAGTTGGCACAGACATTGACTGACCTGAAGACCCAGATCATGTGTCTCTACGAGGCACATACGACTTCTCAGCCCCGTCTTAGGTCTCGGGCTGATCCTAGCAGCAGCAGCTCGACCCAGCACTCCTCCCAACACCGACAGGTTCACCACATCCAGACGGAGTCGTTCCAGTAGTTGCAGCATTTATACTCTCAACCACTGCCATCTCAAAACACCCTGATGGTGGTTTATCAACAGGATCAACCATTAGCAGTCCTTTCTCCATGCCTCCCACCCTTTGAGTAGTAACTGTTGACGGAAGTCAACAGGATTTGGTATGACTGACAACAACCCGGGATCTGCTGAGATTATCCTAGATTCAGGTGTTCGACCGGAGGTGACTCACCCCAGCAGTAGCCTCCAGCTCAAGGTGGACAGTTCAACCAGCCACAACAGCAATACCAGTTCCCTCACCAACCACAGAGAAGCATTACCAGTCGGGTCCTCATCCCTACCAATAGGGACAACAGCGGAGGCAGCACCACCAACAACCTTGGCAGTATTCTCAGCCTACCCCTCATCTGTTCCAGCAACAGCCTCATTTGCAGAAAGTCAACTCGTCCGGTTCTCATGGGACAACCTATGAGAACCCAACAATCGATGATCTAGCCCTCTTACTTTCCGACCAGCAGGCCACATTTAGGCGGGAGATGGACGAGTTTCTCCAGGAGATGAGGGACATCATTAAGGTCCAGACCACCATACCAGCTCAGATTGAGCCCAATTCGAACAACTTGAAAATAAAACCTGAGCAGGTATAATTTACAGAGACCACCACTCCTAGCAATTTATTGGGTGACATTGCTTCATATACATTTGATGCTAACTTTGTTACACTTAGGAGTGGTAGGATGGCAACCGACGGTGCCTTGTCTGAGCAACGACACCACGGGGATGCAGGAGCGCCAGACGAGGAGGATATCGGTGTTGATGCCGCTAATGATGATGATGATGGTGGCACTGAAGCCACCAAGGACGTGGATCCAGCCAATGGTACTGAGGTCGTCGTTTATCGAGATGCCGTTGGTGGTACTGATGCCATCAAGGATGCTAAGCCAGAGTGCGGTACTGATGCCGCAGTTCCAGATGTCGTGGGTGAAACTGAGGCCACCCCTTCTTTTCCTATAGTGTTTTCTCCCGTTTTTGTACCTCGGGAAATCATGAAAAATACTAAAAAAAATTAATAATGGAAAGGTTTCTTCATCTTCAAGTCCATATGAGATTCTTGATAATATTTGTATGGATTCCACTCCCTCTCAACATAATGAACCTCTTCTTAGCCCTCTATCCGAGGAGGGCCCAACCATCCCCTTCCCTCAGGCACTTCGCTAGGCGAAGCGGAAGAAAATAGAAAATTCAAAAAAATCACAATCGCTAAAGTTCAACTGACTCTACAGTAGGCACTTGAGCACATCCCTCTCTTCCAAAATAACTTGAGAGAGAAGACCACTATCTGTAGGAAGAAGAGGAACCATCAAGCAGAGATCAATGTGCTGACCTGTGCCACTTGCTTCACCATCCAAAACCTTCTACCATCCAAGAGGCTAGATGTAGGAGCCCCTTATGTCAGATGCCATATCCATGAGCAGAAATTCGACCGCACTTTATTAGACAACGATTCCTCCATTAACCTTCTTCCGACAGCCTTACTTGACCGATTCGAGTTCGGCCCTCATTGACAGAGCAGGACAATGCTTCAATTTGCTGATAGATCTGTCAAGAGGTTGAAGTGGTTGTTGAAGGATGTGGTCGTCACAATTCAGGGCCTAAAATTCCCTGTGGACTTTGTTGTGTTGGACATGGAGATCCCTGAGTCTGTGACCGATACCCACATCATTCTAGGATGACCGTTCTTTGCCATAACCAAGGCGGTATCCAACCATGATAGAAGGATGGTATACTTTCATGTCGAGGGTGAGAGTATACAAATAGAGACGAACGGTGATACCAAAGCATGAGATTCAGGTTGCTCAGAGCAGTACAATGATGCACAACAGATGATAGAGGCGGAGCGAGACGTCCACCAGGAGTGCGACTTTGTGATCCCTAATGATGAAGCCACCTGGTCCAATCCCATTTCACAAGCTCTCCTCTCACCTTCACATTCCACAAATTCGCAGATCCCAGCAAAGGAGAGTTTCAAGAGTACACTCTTGGAAGAGGACACATTTGAGGCTACAAACTGTATTCATGATATCGAGATAAAGTATATTTTTCATGATTCTGATTCAGATCCCTCAGATTCAGACATTGACTGGGTGGAATTTGATGATTTATTACCTTGTTTGATTTCAACAGAGCCATGAGTTAGGGTGGAGACCGCGCTAGCACCAATTACAAATACACCAGGTTCGTCTTCACCAATTTTGCATGATCAGCAAGAGTTCTCTCATTCAGATCTGGTTGCATTCACTCACTTTTCAGAGGCCAGACAAACTAGTTCCCATTTGTCCTGAATTGAAGCCTTTGCCGCAGTCATTGAAATATAGATTCCTTGCGGGTGAGCATGAGATGTACCCAATCACTATCTCAGCCGATTTGATTGGAGAGCAAGTATCTCGTTTGATGGAGGTTCTTGAAAGGAATCGCAAGGAGATAGGATGGAGTGTAGAAGATCTCCATGGGATAAGTCCGGCTCTGTGCTCCCACCATATATATCTCAAGGAGGACGCTAAGCCCTCGCGTAAGTTCCAGCGACGACTGAACCCGAATCTTCGAGAAATAGTCATGATAGAAATATCGAAATGGTAGAGCTTTGATTTTGTCTACCCCATCTCCATCTCCAAGTTGGTTAGTCCATTACGTGTGGTGCCCAAGAAGACGGGCATCACTACAGTTGTGAGTGAGTCTGGAGAGGAGATAGCTACTTGGGCACCCACTTCTTGGAGGGTTTGTGTGGACTATAGACGATTGAATAAAGCCACCAAGAAGGATCATTTCCCACTGCCTTTTATTTCTCAGACTATAGAGAGGCTATTTGGGAAGAGTCACTTTTGCTTTCTTGATGGGTTCTCTAGATACAATCAGGTGACATTAGCGTCCGAAGACCAGGACAAAGCAACATTCACTTGTCCGTTTGGGACTTATGCTTTCAGAAGGATGCCCTTTTGTAATGCTCCGGTGAGATTGGAGAGGTGCATGTTGTCCATATTCTTGGACATGCTGGGTGATATTTAGAAGTCTTCATGGATGACTATTCGGTCTACGATGATGGGTTTGATGCTTGTCTTGACTGCCTAGATCGTATTCTTCAGCACTGTATATAGGTCCATCTTTTGTTATCTTGGGAGCGGAGTCACTTTATGGTGACTCAGGGGACGGTGTTTGGTCATATCATCTCCAACAAGAGCATGGAGGTTGATCCGACCAAGGTGGACATCATCAGGAAACTCAATCCACCGTCCAATTTGCAACAGTTACGGTCTTTTCTAGGGCATGTCAGCTTCTACTGACATTACATTCATGACTTCAATAGGATTGCCTAACCGTTGACTAATTTGCTGACAAAAGATACCGAGTTCGTTGTAGTTGATAAGTGTCTTGCATCATTTGAGACTCTCAAGAGCTTGGTTATTAAGGCTCCTGTCTTTCAACCACCTGATTGGTCTCTCCTATTCGAGATCATGACGGATGCTTCCAATTTTGTCGTAGGGGGCATGCTGGGATAAAGGAGGGATGGAGTATCATTTGCCATTCACTACGCTAGACAGACATTAGATACCACTCAGTAGAACTACAAAGTCACAGAGAAATAGATGCTAGTTGTAGTCTTTGCCTTGGACAGATTCAGATTATACATTATTGTATCCAAAGTGACTGTCTTTACTGATCATGCCACCATAAAGTACCATATGGCAAAGAAGGATGCCAAAGCAAGATTGACTAGGTGGATCCTTCTACTTAGGAGTTTGATATTGAGATAAAGGATAAACCTAGAGTCAAGAATATGGTGGTGGATCATCTCTCCCGATTGGACAATTTTGAGGAATCCGAGCACATTGATCTTATTTCAGATACCTTCCCAGATGAGGCGATCCTTGCTACGGTCTCTCTCCCATGGTATGCTGATATTGTGAACTATCTTTTTGCCAAGAAAGTTCCACGAGGTTGGCCCAGGCAATGACTTGAGACCTTCCTTGCGAAGGCCAAGTCCTACCATTGGGAGGATCCCATCCTTTATCACAAAGGAAGGGATAGCGTCTGGCGTCGGTGCATTCCTCTGGAGGAGCACCACAACATCCTCACATACTACCACAAGCTTGAGGTAGGAGTACATTATTATGGAAGGAGAACATCACATAAAGTGCTTCAATCCGGCCTATGGTGACCTACCCTCTTCAAGGATTCTGATGAATTCGTGATGAGGTGTACTTACTGTCAGAGGATGGGAACTTGTGGACAGTGTGATATGATGCCAATGCATCCCATTCACTTCTGCGAGGTTTTTGATGCATGGGGTATTGATTTCATGAGTCTATTCCCTAAGAGTTAGGGATTTGAATATATTTTGTTGGTTGTGGATTATGTGATTCATTGGGTTGAGGCCATACTCGCCCGAACCGCTGATGCCAAGATTGTTTGTAGATTTTTGGGGAAGAATATGATTTCACGATTTAGGGTGCCTACAATATTGATATCTGACGGGGGGTCTCACTTTATCAACGACAAGGTAAAGTCCCTTGCTAGTGAGTTCAGCATAGACCATCGAGTTGCCACTCCATATCATCCTCAGACCAATGGTCTTGCTGAAATATCGAATAGGGAGATCAAGATGATATCGCAGAAGGTAGTCTACCCAAACCGAAAGGATTGGTCCAAACTTTTGGACTCGGTCTTGTGGGAATATCAAACTTCCTTCAAGACTCCTTTGGGTTCATCTCTCTTTCATCTCGTTTATGGCAAGCCCTACCGTTTACCTCTTGAGATCAAGCATAGGTCACTACGGTTGTGACTGATATACTATGCCTTCAAGGATGCCTCTTAGATCCTAGTTCTAAAGGTGTTCAGAAGCAAAGAGAAGAGAGTATTTGGATCGTCACATTAGTAATACATCGTTGACTTGTTCCATTTTTGGAATACCCCAAGGAAGGCTTCCTTCCCTTATGATATGGTACTGATCAATATGAAGGGATAACATATCAAGTGTTTATGTTGCTAAAGCTACTAGCCTTTGTGCTTCAGTCATGAGAAGCCTGGTGTATGCTAGATGTGTACAAAAACCAGATGTCTGTCATGCAGTGGACGTTGTAAACTATTGTAATCCTATTGTGGAGATACAATACTTGTTTGCGGTAATAATAGTATCTTCAAAGCTGGCAATACTTTTGATATAACTATCTCAAAGTCTTATCTTCAAGAACTTAAGACTTTATAGATAGTGGTCTAAAAGGTTTTAATTGTGGATGCCTTATGAGACTTAAGACTGGGCCTTAGTCTTAGGAGATAGAGATCTTCGTGAATAAGGGTATTTTGATAGTGATAATCGAAATTACAAACTAGTTACAAAAATTATCGAGTTAATGTGTCAAGGACACTAAAACCGCCTTAAAATTGAGTATTGGTTGCATAAGATGCAACATTCACATTGGATGCAAGCACTGTTACTAGGACATATGCAAGTAATGTAAAAGGACTTAGCGTAGTCTCTTGAGAATAGAGTGATTGGTCAGCTTACCTAGCTACACTTCTATATATATTATGATCATCATATGAGTGTGGGTTTACATGATTAACCCATTAATGGATCTTTGTGTCAGTGGGATATTGTTGGACATTCGTGCTCACAGTGAGCCATTATGCAATAAATGTTATTGCAAATTGATGAAAATATGATTCTCATTCTTTATTCTTTTATTTTAGCCCTTTCTTTTAGAAAGACCACCAATAAATACAACAAATACAATAACTTAGCATTTTACATAACATTGTTAATATCTCATACTAAGCATTAATTTTGTAAAATTAAAAGAATAAAGTGAAAAGAAAAAGAATGATGCATTTAGAATAAATATAGAGTGACCCAAACCTCAAGAGAAGGTCAAGCCTTGATCTTATCGCAAAAAGAATGAGTACAGAGAGAGATAAGGGTACATTTTGTATTATACATATCACCTATACTGGTACAAAATATATATTTATTTATTTTAATAATATATAAACATTTTAATTTTTTTACATACTTGTAGTAGCCCAAATAATGCACTAAAATAATATAAAATTAAGAAAAATAAAATAAAAATAAAATCCAATACAACCTTGTACAAAAGACACATGTATATAATACAACCCTTATTTATTCTATAACTTTAGTTAATTTATAAAAATAAAATAAAAATCATTTTGTATACCAAAAAGTATTTTGTATATAAATAAAATATAAAAATTATTTTTGGTAAAAATAATAAAATAAAAATACTTCTACATAATATTTAGGTATATTTTACGTGTATATAATACTATATACTGTATATACATTATTTTAATTTTCATTAAAATAGATAAAAATCACAAAAAATAGCTTGCAAAATAATAAACATTTTTTATTTTATACACATTTTATTTAAAATCATTCCCTATTGTTAGTTTAATTTTCTTTTATTTTTGTAAATCACGAATTTCTATTGGGCCACGCAGGAAATTTATCCTTGGTCAACGTGTCCTGCTAGCCGAGTCGGGTCCACCATCGCAATGTTGGAGCTCCTTCTCAATTTTTTCCTGATTAGATCTAACCTCTGATTGCTTCGATTATTATGCCCAATTACAACCTCGATATCCACAATCCTCGCGGATCCCTAGGCATAGTCGGATCATTCTAGGGTTCCTCTCCACGCTCTGATTTTTTGGACCCTCGAGCATCCTGTATAAGACCCTCTTCTTTGCCTCCAGTGTTGCAGCTCGTTCCTCGTGCCACCACAGACCCCTAAATATTTCTAAGAGAATGATAACTTCTCAGAGGTGCCCTTGGAGTGTCATATGGAGGTCCTATTGAGCGTATCTCATCGCGTCATTGGAGAGCTGCCGCGAGAAGCTTCTCAGCCTGCCGCAGCTCAAACGAGGCCATAACCAAGCCGACCACCTTCGCCTGAAGTTCTTGTTTTCGCCATTAGTTTCAGGAATCACTCCTATCACTTGCACTTTCCATTCTGATTCAATCTTCCCTTTTGTCATCGCCACACATTTCCCCGCACCGATCTGTTAGTTTAAGCCTAACCTTCGACATCCACTAGCATAGATCGAAACCTCGACTCACCCCATACCTTCCTACGCGACCTAACCATCGTTAGTCTTTCTCATTAGGGAGAGATTACGGATGAGACCTTCATCCTCCATTTCCACTGGAGATTGACCCTCATCCGCCGCTGCTTCCTTTGTTATTCATGCAAAATAATCATGTCCAATGCTTGGTCTTCGAGCCTTTAGTATATTCTACAGTTTTGAATGCACAAAGATGACCACCTAGAGCATTTGTTACTCTGGCGGAGCAGTTCTAGTCGGACCACCCTCACCCCACTCATCCGCCTTTCGACCATCTTATTCGGCCATGTCCGTTTGACTCTGAACACTTCCACGGCCATGATTGATGTATGGACAACTTCATTAGTGCATTGGTTCTATGACATCGTTCTGTTGAAGTTCGCAGCGCATGAGTTCATCGGTGCACGCCATTCGATGTTTTGCTCTAAATTTGATCCTAGCCCTTGGTTTGTTATTCATCTCGACACTTGTATCGAGTTCGGACCCATCGTCTGCATTGCCCGACCATCATAGTCTGCAAGCCATTGGATCTGACCTTGTGTGAGATCCAACCACCCATCTATGCCACCCCCTCATTCATTGGATCAATTTGTAGGAGACTGCTGACACGTACGTCAATGATAGAATTAGAATCGTAATATGCTTTGCAGAGGATAATAAGAGTCGTACGTCAACGATTGTCCACTCGAGTGTCGCGTGCCCCCGCATGGGTATATTTCACTTATTCCCTAATATGTTTCCCTATTTCATTTTAATCTAGTAAAATAAGTTGTAGTTAAAAACATTTACAGTATGGACCTCGTACATGTGCTCTTTGGGTTATTTGGATTTTACGTCCTCAACTATTATGTCGTTATGGAATAAATGTTGAAGTTTTTATAATTGCATTTATGCCCCTATAAGCCTAAGTCATGTGTTCGTTAATTGATCCTTGTTATTTATTTTTAATTGCATGTCCTTTATAGAGTGAAATAAATATCAAATTAGCCAAAATATTGCATAAAAATTACAGTTTACTATTTCTAGTATGTAGGATTTATGGTAATTTTCTTAGGTGATTTAATTGCATTTTCTATAATTAAAATTGAAAACCCTTAAAAAGTGTCCTGACTAAATTGCAAAAAATATAAAATTAGAAAAATGTCCTAAAAATTCCACAAAAATTTCTGGAGTTGTCTTTTGTTGTGTTTTATATTCAGTAAAAAGTTTGAAAAAATCATTGTAAAAGGCCTAAAAAGCACAAAACAAGCAAAATCTTATAAAATCGAAGAAAATTCCAAAAATTGTGTGAGTCCCTGTTTAAAAATTTTTTACTATATTTTATTACAAAATTGACATCCAGGACCTTTAAGATTTTTAGATATTTTTAATTTACAAATTAGTTTTTGATGTGCACTTTTTGGAGTTTTTAGCACTGTTTGATTTTTAAAAATTCCCAAAAATATTTGAAACATCTAGAAAAATCACCAAAATACTTTAAAACCCTTAAAACCCAAAAATATTTTTACTAAACTATCTGAGCATTTTTTGACTATCTTGAAAAATCCAGAGAGAGTATTGAGTGTGCCTTGAGTGTTTTGTGCTTGTTTGCCCTTTGTTAAAAAATAAAAAATTTGAAAAGATAAAAATCACTAAAAAATAATTTATTTTCGAATCTTGACTACTCAGTGTTTGAATCATGCTCCATGTATTCGATGCTGGTCGCTATACTAGGTAAATAAAATAGCGAGACAACTTACTTTCGTTACTTTATTTCTTGAGTGGTTTATTTTTTTCGTTTAGTTAGCAGATTGATTAAGGTCACAACGACCTTTGTTTATTTTGTTACTTAACGCTAGTCACTAGGATACTTACTAGAATGGTGCCGCTGTCGGAGAGCAAGGCTTAGTAGTCATATTTCATTTTCGCTCATTTTTATATCTATTCGTTATAACTACTTTCTGACACTCGTCTGTTTCTCTCTTTGTGTGAGGAACTGCTCGAGGGAGGCTTCATTTTTCTTTTGGAAGAGCTCGCATCCGAGGAGGAGCAGAGGGAGAGAGAGAGTATATATAGCTGATAGATTAGTTTTATTTTTTGCAAAAAAATCTATTATTGTAATAATTAGACACTTTAAGACTTTTGGACACTTAGACTATTGGGGGTCTGTTTCGATGAGTACCGGTGTACTCGAGGGACCTCACCGCAGTTTTTCACGGATTTTTCACCTTTTATTTCTATTTTATTTATGAGGATTTGGCCCTTAGATTTAGGACTTCTATTTATTTATGCTCGTAATTAGCTAAGGTCCCAACACTTAATTGCTTATCTATTCCTATTGATCGTAATTGGTCTTAACTAAAATAAATCTTAAAAGTTAGCTTGATTAGATATGAGACCACTCACCACAAGGAGTCACATACAACGCTAGTAGGACCAATTTTGTCGGGCACCAAGTGACTCCCAAGATCGGACTCAGGTCTTATATTTGATTACCTAGCTATTGTTCTTTACGTAATAGAAGTTGTAAATATAAGGACGTTTTCCTCGTAAATCATATTGACAGTTTATGTGTGGATCACCTTGCATGTGGGGTGTTGGAGTCTGATACGCATTTTTATCTCCGTGCGCATCATTATGTTTGATCGTGCATCGACTTTTTCAAGTTCCTCCCCTTGTTTTGGACTTAAAATAACCAAGGAAATCGGGAAAAAAAATTAGGCGTTATATTATTTCATAAAAATACATAAAAAGAGACAAACAAATAAAATAGGGACTTTTAATGC
This sequence comes from Ottelia alismoides, assembly GCA_037367405.1. Classification (NCBI taxonomy): domain Eukaryota; kingdom Viridiplantae; phylum Streptophyta; class Magnoliopsida; order Alismatales; family Hydrocharitaceae; genus Ottelia; species Ottelia alismoides. The sequence continues at coordinate 725,284 of JAZKJV010008820.1, read as the reverse complement.
AAACGTGACGCTAAAACAAACTTCACCTGAAAATCTTTGTTTTGGGGAGAGTCACCCCATCCTTGTTTCATTTATCTGCAGCGAGAGAGAAACTCACACATTAGGATAGAGCCATGCCTGAACTCTCTTTAGACTACTAGACTTGTGATCACTAGTTCTCCAGTGAGGACGTCACCGGGTAGCCGATAATCAGTATGGGGCTTCCTTAGCAGATTGGGTAGATCGGGTAGACGGTAAACGGTCCACACCCATACTGGATGGGAAAAACTAGTTGTGGGATTTGGGATAGTCTCCTAGAAGCATTAGGCTCCTAACATCCCTCTTAATCGCTCCTATAGATTTAATTATCATGTAAACAAAATTGGAAAACATTAATGACCAAACATTCATGGCCACAATCTCATATTGAGTAGGTGGAAATGGGTTTTGCTTTGTCATCTTGTTTTCATTCCAGATCAAATTTTCATAAATTCCCATATCATAATAATGGGAAGGAGGTCTCTTAGGCTACCTCTGGGGTCACCGCTTTCTAGCACTCCTCTCCACTCATCTAAGGTAGATTCAGAGAGCTCAGACGCGCTCTCTGAACCACAGTTTGCTACCATCCTATTCCCCCTCGACCGCCCTTCTTCTTTACCTAAGGTGCTCGGGCAGAGGCCAACACAATTATTCGTACATTTGACAGCACCTCAATTGGGTCTTTTGCCATTGCAAAAACCTAAGATAATGCAAGCAGTAAGAATCATATTGATGACCACCCACAAACCTTTTCCTATATGTTGGATCGGACATCCCTCAACAGTACCTTGCTTGATTCCATGGAGACTATGCAACACCAGATTTGGGACTAGGGAGTTTTTATGGCCATAGTCAGGAGGGAGCTCACGTAGATGCGAGCTGGAAGAGATGAGCCGCAGAGACTAGACAACAGAGAGATTCCCAAAGCTAAGGGAGGACCTGGACACCCAGAAGATCCGCAAGAGATAGCGAGATTACCACGAACGGTGAGGCACTTGCACAACCCTAGTGAAACCCATAGGTTGATCCAGCTACCAGAGATCCTGGGTGACTTTGATCTTCACGCTCAAACCATTATGCTTCTACCCAAATACCATGGGCTAGCCACAAGGAGTCGTACCTTCATCTGTAGGAGTTCGAGGTGATTTGTAGCACTGTCCAAAACTGATTTGTGGACGAGAACACTATCATGTTGATAGCCTTCCCGTTCTCTTTGGTTGATCGAGCAACCTATTGGCTGAAGCATTTAGGGAGGGCAGCCATCACATGGGAGCACCTCCAGATCAAGTACTTTAACAAGTATTATCCACTCAACTGGACGAATGCATGCCAAGATATGATCCACAATTTCACAATGATCACAAACAATCAGTTCCACAATGTTTGGGATCGATTTAGAGAGCTCATTGACCAGTGTCCACATCATGAAATATCGAAGCCCAACCTTATTCAGATTTTTTCTATGGGCTGACACTAGTGCTGCAGGGGCTACTGAACACCTCGTGTGGACGATCCTATTTCGCCAAGTATGAAGACCATGTTTGGGCCATCCGTGAAGAGATGGCAGAGAACTACATAGTGGTGTCTGATGAATCCATGATTCTCACTCTTTATTCTTTTTTTAGCTATTTATCTTAGCAAATCATCATGTAGATAAGTCTAAATACAATAAGTTAGCATTACGCATGCATTTTTTTATATTTCATATTTAGCATTTATTTTTGCAAAAATAAAGAATAAAGAAAAAGGAAGGATATATTTAGAATAAATACAGAGCGACCTGAGCCCTACGATAAGGTCAAACATTGACTTGATATTCAAATAAAATAAGTAGAGGAAGATAGTGCCTACTCTATATTGTACATATCTCTTAAGTCTGTAAATAATTATTTTTGACAAAATAAAAATAATTTATCCTTTTTACATGCTTGTATTCTTTCTTAGAAATAAAATAAAATTTAGAAAAATAAAATAAAATTTTAAAAAATCTCTCACTTGTACAAAATACATGTATACATACAACATTCTCTATTTATTATATACATGTGCATAGATAATAAAAATAAAAGAAAAATTATTTTAGACTCCTAAAAAGATGTTGTAAATATATAAAATACAAAATGGGAGTATTTATGAAAAAATAACAAAATGAAAATATTTGTAAAAATTCATAGGTATATTATATATATACTACTATATGTTGTATAGACCCTAACATTTCATTAGAATATTTGAAAATCATAGAGTTATTCTTTGAAAACTAAAAAACATTTATTATGTTGAAAAATTTTTGATTTAAAATCATTTATTATTTTTTTACTAAATTTGTAAGTATTTTTGTACATTCGAATTCTCTGATTGGTCTACGTCATTTTGTTAACTCGGGTCAATGGTCTCTTTTAGGGATTGACCCGTCCCGAACCTTCTCGCCGGAGCCTGTTCTCCCCTTTTTCCCGGTCAGGTCGATTCTCCTTTCGATCCGAATCTTCGCCCGCACTTTCTCCTGTGATCCAGCATCTTCGTGGATTCCTAGGAAAGTGCATATCTTCCTGGGCTTACACGCCTTTTCCCGATTCTTTCCCACCCCGAGGAAGCCTAAAAGTATCTCCTCCATCCTCCTAGTGTCGCAGCTCGTTCCTCGCCTCTTTTTCCACCATCATCTACAACAGGTTGATGACCAGCAGAGTCCATCGGAGTGAAGATTGGTAGTTAGGAGACGTAGCTCATCCTCGTGGCGAGTGCGCCGCCCTGATAAGGCTCCCAGCCTTCCACAACTCGGTAGAGGCCATAACCTCGCTTGCTACCTTCACCTAAAGCTTCAAAGTTCGTCTAGAACTTCAGGTACCCCTCATTTCCCTTACGTTTTCCTATTTGATCCATTCACGTCATCTAGTGCTGCCATATCTTTGCCTGCTCTGATCAGCGAGTCGGAGCACCCACATCCGAACCCATCAGTTCAGATCACTGTGTCACATCGCCATCCATCTTCTGTCGTAGTGTGACCACCCTTAGGATCGACCATCGGGTCAAGATTGAGGACTGGATCTCCTCTATCACCTTTGCCGGAGATCGTATCCTGCCCCACTATCGCTTCTTTCCGTTCTTGCTCAAACAACACCAACTACGGCTTCGCCTCAAGTTGAGCTCACCTTTGCAGTTCTTAAGCATGTAGGGAGTTGGAGTAGCTCCAGGCCCCCTTCTTCGCCACACACATCTGGCTTGCACCATCGGACCCGTAAATTCAATGCGGGTTCCTCCTTCGATCTGGCAGAGCCCTTCTGATCGACCATCAGAGCCGAGGATACCATATGAGGCTCCGGAGAAGTTCATCGAGGCCTTGTTCTTCCAAGTCCCTTCTGTTCTGTTGGATTTATCCACCTCCATCAGATCCAATCATAGCCATCAACTGAAGCAGCCATTGGGGCGTTGGATCTGAAGCCCCTGACGCATCTGCGCTCCACGTCCCCGACATTCTCTGGGATGTCAGATCTGACATAGTAGGAGATCAGCACCGCATGGTTCACCATTCACCAGAGAATGCCACATGTCCCCCACGCGCTTCGCATGTGTCCTGTAAGGGTATTTTGCGTTTGCATCCCTACGCTTTTATGTTTTACTTTTTAGTTTGGTAAATAAAGTTATAGTTCAAACTTTTTGCATATTAGACCCTGATGTTTTCAGTATTTGCACTTTAGTCCTCCGAGTTTGGATACACGTGCACGGGCACATGATTTTGTAGTGTTTTTACATATCTTGCCCTGTATTTTTCTGACTATTATATTTTGAATGAAATATTTTCTATATTTGCAAAAATACCCCTATGCGTTATTTAATTGGCATGTGTGTATATTGTGTGGGATGTTTGCGATGATGCCCCTTGACTTTTTGTTTATGTTATTGTTAATTATGGAAACTTTATGATAATTGTAGAGGGGTCCCTACAACTTGTGTGTCTTGTTTTTAGATCAAATAATTATTAAATCAACTCCTAAAATTCACCAAAAATTATCATTATCTCATGCTAATGTATAATATTTATGGTAATTTTTGTGACTTGATTTAATTTTATTTGATAGTTCTAAAAGTAAAAAAACCAATAAAAATGTATCTAGCTATTTTATAAAATACAAAAAATTACAAAAATGGTCTCAAAAATTCCATAAAAATTCATGTGTGTTTGTTTTAGTGTTTTCTTGTGTCATTGTCATTTTAGTGTCATTATCTTTTATAAAATCCCTAAAAATTGCAAAAGACTAAAAATCTTATAAAAATGATAAAAAATATTACAAAAATAAAAAATGCGATTTCAGTTTCTATAGTTAGGTGTTTTTATTTACTCTATCATAAAAATTGCAGTCAGGACATTTGGCAAGTTAAACATTTTAAATTTGCCTTTTGGACAGGGCTGTGTAGTACCTTATTGTTTTGTGTTTATTTCATTTTTATAAAATTAAAAAAAAATCAGAAAAAGACTTTCATATTTTAAAAATATATATAAAAAAATTATTCCTGAATTTAGGGTCTTTATAGCCTAAATAAAAATTATTAAGGATTCTTTGTGCATTGATTTGTTCCTTATTTTGAAAAATATAAAAAATTGCAAATTTCAAAATTAAGTAAAAATTAGTTTTTATTTCTTGATCTCGACTACTTCGTATTATTTTTGTGTTCCTTGTGTTCGACCCTGGTCGCTATACAAGGTTAAATAAATAGCACAGACCGCTTACATTGGATTTTGTGCCTTGATTGATTGATCTGTGTGGTCTTATTTTTCTTGTTGATTGTGCCCTGTGATTCGGGTCACAACGACCTTTAGATATATCTTAACCCGAGTTGCTTGGTCGTGTCATCAGAATGGCACCATTGTCGGGTAGCACGGCTTAGTAGTCGATTTTTACCTTTGTTGTTTTATCATTTATTCATTTCTAGCTCTATTTGTTATAACTACTTCTTGACCCGTTTCTTTTTCAATTTTTTTATGCGAGAATCCTCTTGAGGGTCACTTTGGAGGAGTCTCGTACTCGAGGAGAAGCAGGAGCAGTGCTGGAGAAGCGGGATCGAAAGGTGCAGAGTAGTTTTTAATACATTTTATTATTGTTGTAATAATACAGGGACTTCAGTCAGTTTGGACACTTGGCATACATCGGGGTTTGTTTCACCTAGCAACGACGTGCTCGAGGGACCTCACTACAGTTTTTTGCCAGCTTTGATTTTATCGCCTTTTCGTATTTGATTCTCGAAGAATTTGGCCCTTAAACTTAGGAGTTTCTCTGATTGTGACGTAACTGATTAAGGCCCAATCCCTAATTATTTGACTACACCTATAGTTCGTAATTAGACCTTATTAATAAATCAAAATAAAAGTTAGTTTAATTAGACTTGTGTCCATGTGCCGTGAGGAACCACATACAACGCTAGCAGGACCCGTTGTGGTGGGCAGTGAGGGGTTCCTAAGATCGGACTTTGGACTTATTCTAATTAGCTAGCTATTTTTCTTCGTGTGTAGAAACTACTCGTCTAAAGTTGTTTTCTTCTTACATCATTTACATTAGTTTACTTTTAGTCATTAAATTTATGCACGTATCACCTAGCATGTAAAGTGCTGGCGAAAGGTACACATCTTCAACTTTGCATGCATCATAGTATTTGATCGTGCATCAGCTTTTTTGACTTCTCCTCCTATTTTTGGACTATTAAATAATCAAGAGATCGAAAAACTCGTTAGATGTTTGTTTTCTTATTGAAAAAATACATAAAAAGTGATAATCATAAAATTGTGACTACTAATCAAACTTGATCCTAAAAGACACTTCACCTAAAAATCTATCTTCGGAGAGTCATCCCCTCATTGTTTGGTTTGATTGTGCGAGAGAGTGACATGTACACTATGCCAGAGCCATACCTGAACTCTCGTTAGACTAGTGGTCTTGGGGTTAGTCATTCTCCAGCGAGGATCGCTCCAGTTTTAGGTAAAGTGAGCCGCGATATCCTTAGCAGAGCGAGTTGAACGAGTGGTCGGTAAACGGTCCGCAACTTCTACTAGCTAGGAAAGATCTAGCTTTGGGATTAGGCTAGTCTCTTGGGAGCATCAGGTTCCTACCAGCTCGCTTAATCGCTCTGTTAGAATGAATTATCACATAAATAAAATCGATAAGATAAAAGATCGAACGGTTACGACCGTCAGCTCAATATTGCATCGGTGAATTGGGAGTTTGATTTCTGATCCTGATTGATTCTAGATCCCATCCGCCTTCTCTCTACATCACGATGATGGGCTAGAGGTCCCTTAGATAACCTATGGCTCGCTTTTGAGCTGATGAAACTCAGTTTCATCATCTTTATTTTCCATAATTAACCCCCTTGCTTAAAGTTTTGTCAATAAACCCCAGATAATGTCCCGTAATTAACAGAGTCTTAGATAAATTAAAAACCTCAAAAAATGGCAAAACTAAAATCCGTGGTATTTTTAGCCTTAAAAATACCCTTAAAAATATTTCGATCCTTCATTTGATCTCATCTCCAGTTTTGGTCAACATGAAACTTGTAGATCTCATCGAGATATACAACTTTCATGTTTTGAGTTTTCTTAAATTCGGCCATCTTGACCTTCATATTTCAATTTTACCCTCTGAATAATCTGATTGGGCCACGTGGCCCGCCTCTCTTGTCGCTTCCGCCTCCTCTCCCAGCCGTCGGATCACCTTCTTAATCCAACGGCCAAACGCTCTCCACGACCCGCTTCTTTTCCCTGCCGTCCGATCATCTCCCGCCTCTCATCATCACGCTCCATTCGCGCCTCAACCATATCGCACCACATGTCGCGCTGCGAGCCCTTCGATCACGCCAGCGATCTTTCCATCTGAGCCACTAGTTCCGTATAAAACTCCCGACCCTTCGATCAGCACCGTCTTCACATCACTACCGTCTGCCAGCGCCGCAGCCAGACCACGACACATGGCAGCACCTTAGCCCTTCGATCACTTCGCCTCAGACTAAATCCACACCGCATCTTAGCGCCCTTCTCTCAGTCGTTGAATCGCAAGATCCAACGGCCGAGGCTTCGTCTTCCTCCTCCCGCATCCTACGCCCGAGCTCCGCGCCTCGCAGACCTCCTCCACCCCTCTAATTTTAGCCATAGCCCTAGTTATCCTCGCCATGCTCTAACCACCCCACGGCCGAGCCCATCCTCCCACGATCCTTGCGTGCACGTCCTCCATCCACAACCCTCCTCCAGTCGCTCCACACTTCCCTCGAAACCCATGACCTCCATTCTCCAGCTCCGCTATCACCACCTTTAAATACCGCGCCTCCGCCCCACTTCACCTTTGTCCACTTTTCCATGGGGCTTGGCCCAGCCCTCCGCCACCTCCCGGTGACAGGGGGAGGTGGCTGGATCAAGCGACGACGACCAGCGCTTCTGGTGGGACCCGCCGACCTCCATGGCGGCTTTACGGTGGCTCAAAGACCCGCTCGAGCTCCGAGGATTTGCCGGCCTCGACGTGCGACGACCAGGGCATCTTCTCCGATGCCCAGCCCAGGCTCCAGCTCCGCCCAACCTCCGGTAAGCCTTCTTCCTCTTCCTCTGCATTTGTATTAATTTTCCTTAATTCATTAAGCCTCGCCGCTCTTCCTCGCCCTCCACCTATCACCTCTTTAGATCCACCGTGCATCCTTCACCTTCGCCAGCCACTCCGATCACCCCCTTCCTCTGTCACAACCCCCTTCATCCCAGGCATCCTCCTCTGCCGGAGACGGAGGAGGGCACACTACGGGCTCCGCTTCTCCGCCCCTAAGCCCTCCGCTCACCTCATCACGCACGCACACCCTGATTTCCATTTAACTCCTCCTGCAGGTCTAAATCCCCATTGGCCGGACCTTGGATGGAGCTTGGTTCTAGAGCTCTGCCTCCGGCAAGCAGGCGTTGACAGCGGACTTCACGCACCCTCTCGTCTTCCTCAAGCTTTGATCTTCATCGCCAGACCTTTAGTTCCCTTCCCCGAGCTGCACCGAGCACAGAGAGGCGCGGCAGAGCTCCAGGCCTTTCGCCGGAGCTCCAATCGTGTCGCCAGCCATCGAGGAGGAAGGAGAAGCAGCTACCGTTGGATCTCACCCCACGACGGAGATCCAACGGCCCTGGAGGAGCCACGTCGCCGTCCCGAAGCGCGGAGGCTCGGTGGGACCGAGCCTCGCCCGAAGCAGCGCCGAACCTCGCCCCCATCCGAGTCAACCTCGAGCCACCACGTGGCCCGAGCCACCTGCTACGGCCACCCGAAGCAGCGCCGAACCTCGCCCCCATCAGAGCCTGAGCTCATGTGCTTCACGGACGTGGGTGTGGGCTTTTTGCATCGGCGCCCTCGCACCTTCCGCATATTACATCCAGGTCCTGATACCACGTGGCAGTCCCCGAGACCACTCCGAACCTCATTGCCACCAAGCCTGGAGGCTCGTGTACGCCGAGCCAGCCCGAAGCAGCAACGAGCCTCTGCCGAACCCGAGCCAACCTCCGACCTGGATGGCGCGTGCATAGCACGCGCCATCTGGGTAATTTATGCAGAAGCCCCGCCGACTTCTCCAAATAGCAAACGGGTCCAGATCACGTGCAGCCCAGGCGCCCAGTGGGAATTTTGTACTTTGACCCTCGCAGGTTTTAGTATTTGCAAAAATACCCCTGTGCGTGAGGGTAATTTACAGGGAAGGCCCCTCTTCTTATTTTTATTACATTTTTGTCCCTCCCATGGACCAGTTTGCAATTTTATTTCATGTTTTCTTTCAGTTATGCCCCTGTCTTCTTTATTGTATATCTTGAGCCTCATATGTCCGATTGAGGTGATTTCAGTTTCATTTCGAAGCTCTTCTCGGTTTCTTTCTAATGACATGCTTAAATTTGATATTAGACACTAGGAGCTTTAATGCATTATTTTATTGTCTAGATGCCTGGCTTCCCATGTAGCTCATGCCTAATTGCTATATAAATGAAAAGTGCTTCATTAGTTGATTCTGCTTGACTCATTTTTTTATGGCTCAAGTAATTATCATTTCGGGCATAATTCCATTTCATTGCACGTATTTGCATGATAAAAATTGATAAAAAATGCATGTTTATTTTTAATGCATTGTTGTATCTTCTCGCATAATTTGACCTATATACTTTAACTTCACACTCAATTAGATAGATAAAAGTATGAATAATTTGAGAAAGGCTTGTGTCCCTGAGTTCGACCTTGGTTTCTTGCCAAGTAAAATAAATATATTACGACCATCTCATTCTTATTTGAAATATATCAATAAGATGGTCTTTTTGATGAACCGAATCGGCCCGACTACGATGATGATTCCAAGTGCTAATTTCACACTCTTAAAGGGCCGATTTTGCAGTTTATCAAATGGCGTCGTTGCCGGGGACACGACTCATTTCTCATATTATTTGGAATTTTGTTTATTTTATGAAGTGTTCATTTTAGACGTCAAAGTGTTCATCTATTTTGCATTATAAAATCTTCTTTTCTTTTTTATTTGATCTCTAACCATTGTCTTTCTGGCAGGGCCCTTGATGGTTCAAGGAGGCGAGGAGTAGGACGCTTCCCGCTGCGAGGAGCCGCAAAACATACATGGAGCAAATAAGGAAGAAAGAAAAAAATGTCTAGCATTTTATTTTTTGCATGACTTGTAATAATTCATCTTTTACAGCGGTCTTCGATTGAAGACTCGCGAGTGTAATCGAACGAATGTGGTTGTGTGGGGATCGTCCCCACTTGAGTGTCGACCTAGGACTAGGCACACGGCTCTCCGAGCTCATTTTATTTTTCATATTTTTATGTGCTTGATCGTAGGTAGGACACACTAAATTATAGAAGCACATAATCTCGCTTCACTTAGCCAAACTTAAATGGATATCATTCCCCGCTAATAGATGCATGATTTGGTGCGGTTTTATTCGACTTGCATACATTGATTTTGGTTTTCAAAACAGCCCAAGTTTTCACATGTTTTTGTCAAATCACTGCATGATTTATCGCTTAGCCTAGGTCGCGGTTTTTATCAAATACATGTTTTTCTTGGCTTTCTTTTCATAGCTTGATCACCTAGGATTAATGGAAATGGGAATGAACGGTAGACGATGATTGCTTGATTTCGGGATAACCATAATTCAGTGATAACCTAAAATTAGGACTGTTAATTGCAAGTCAACCAAAAATGGAGTAAAATTCGGTTTTGGGAGAGCAACACCCTCGGTCACGCATTGGTTTTCACTTCACATTTTTCGCGTAAATATCTAATATTTTATCACCAATAAAACCAACAAGATAATAAACCAACTTCGATTGGTTTCATGTGTGAGTTGGTGAAATTGAGGGTGTTGCTTGATTGATTGAGCCATGTTTGCTACGCACCCCAAATCCTTAGTCACTCCATTCATCTCCGCAGATTCAAACCGCTCACTTGTAGATCCATTCCTCTTCTTCGTTCACCTTGGGTCCCTCCCAACATCAATTCCCATCTTTATACTTAGGCTAATCTCAGCCTAAGTATAGGGGGGACCCGAGTACCCATGATTTTTCTCTACTCATCTTTCCTTGCCTTTATACTTAGGTTACTTCTAACCTAAGTATATGAGGAGCCCCTCTTAGCTCCCGTATATTTCGCTATACTTAAATGGACCTATGTACTTGTAACATCTAGTGATATGAGGACATAGCAGTGTTTAAGTATAGAGCGGTATACCGTATATATCGTATATTTACTTTAGCTATAATCTGAAAAATTTGAAAAATTTAAAACTTTTTGGCTAAGGTAAAACTCTTTGAACTAAGAGAACTCAAATGATTTCACGGCTTTCGATATTATGTTACGCTATTTTTATAAAAATATTTTCGAAAATGATTTTTTCTTATCTTGAAAAATTATTTTGAAATTTTTTTGAAAATTTCGTATTTACGTGACATGGTTTTGAAAGTCTTTTTAAGGAAAGTTGAGTTTAACTTGTGTTTTAACCTTTATTAAAATCCATAAAAATCAGAAAAAACCCAAAACCCTTTAAGAGTCATTGGTGACTACTAAACCCAATTAAGTAAGCCGCATTCAGTGAGGGTTCGCCCTTAGCAAATTGGATGGTTTAGAGGACATCACGCAAGGCCCCGTCCTCAAGCAACGGGCTTCGGCCTGTACTTACATCCATACTGGCTGAATTGCAGATGCTCAATTGGGTTTAGGGAGTTCGAATATCTCTTGAAGTTCAAAACAAATGTCTTGTTTTTGAATGAAGAAGTTGGATTAATCATCTACACTTACACTTTCACTCAGGATCTGAAATGGTCAAGGAGACTTAGCTTGATGAGGTCTTTGAGATTTTTAGGTTAACCAGCCTTAGCCATCAGGGTCATAGACTTAATCGTCCACATTCCCCTAGGTTTCTAGATTTGCATGCTATATTCCATGCTTAGTCTCAGACATAAAGAATATGATCAGCACATCACATGCATGACTGCAGTTTTTGATGAGATGAGTTGATTTTTCGCTTGAGGAATTGGGATGAGGAAGTCAAGTTTGGATTTGATCTAATGATGCTCAAGGATGGGATAAAATCTTTGGAGGCTTCATGAAACCTGAGTGTCAGCAATAATTAGCCAATATGAGAACTTGGTTCTTATATTAATCTCTTGATATTGACCTAAGTGCCAGGGTGTGAAATAAATAAAAAATTGTTGATCATTGTGCGCCAACTCTTGGTAAAAGCAGTAGAGCTAGCCACAAATTATACAAGTCAATGAAATTCAAAGAAAAGCTCTCATTCCACCAAAGTCAAATATCAAAGAGCTTCCACCAAAGGCGAGCGCTCCCAAACTTTTCAAAGTGTCCACTTGGACCACCCCTATTAGGACCAGGAGTCGGGCTTGCACCAAAAAAGGGTTCTGCATCGTAAATGCTACAAGTCTGGGTGTAGAAGGTACGATAGGTACTCAAAAGAGACACACCCCGGTGTACTCCAAGGAAAACAAGTGCAGACGACTCCAACTTCTCTTGACGGACGCACTGATCAACACCAAAAAAATGTGTTGCGTAAAAAGGCACTAGAGAGAATCCTTGTTCCAATAAGAGGGAGAGAAGAAATGACACAATCCCATGCCCTCCATTACTGGCCTTCCATCGACATTTTCTAAGTCTGACAACTAAAGAGACGATGGACTGAATGCGAGATTGGATTTATTCCCTAGTGTTGAGGATTGGGTCCTTAGGAGATTTTCTCGGACCAAGACTTTGGGTGACGAATTGAATCTACTCTCAGAATCGCAGTCAACACTAAAATGTCACATCATTTAGTTTATATGTACATCAGAGAGAGTCTGGAGAAGTAGAGGAATTGGATGCCTCTTGTTAAGGCTGGGTTGAATTCTAAAATTTTGGATCTCTAAAGTCGAGTCAACTTGATCAGATTAGATCCTGTATTCACATGCACAAGGGGGTTAATCCAACTTAGTCATTCTTTTTGATGCTCGAGGACGATCATGGTTTAAGTATAGGGGGTGATGAAACTCAGTTTCATCATCTTTATTTTCCATAATTAACCCCCTTGCTTAAAGTTTTGTCAATAAACCTCAGATAATGTCCCGTAATTAACAAAGTCTCAGATAAATTAAAAACCACAAAAAATGGAAAAACTAAAATCCGTGGTATTTTTAGCCTTAAAAATACCCTTAAAAATATTTCGAGCCTTCATTTGATCTCATCTCCAATTTTGGTCAACATGGAACTTGTAGATCTCATCGAGATATACAACTTTCATGTTTTGAGTTTTCTCAAATTTGGCCATCTTGACCTTCATATTTCAATTTTACCCTTTGAATAATCTGATTGGGCCACGTGGCCCAATCTGGGTGAGCCATGTGGCCCGCCTCTCTTGTCGCTTTCGCCTCCTCTCCCAGCTGTCGGATCACCTTCTTAATCCAACGGCCAAACGCTCGCCACGACCCGCTTCTTTTCCCTGCCGTCCGATCATCTCCTGCCTCTCATCATCACGCTCCATTCGCGCCTCAACCATATCGCGCCACATGTCGCACTACAAGCCCTTCGATCACGCCCGCGATCTTTCCGTCTGAGCCACTAGTTCCGTATTCAACTCTCGGCCCTTCGATCAGCACCGTCTTCACATTACTACAGTCCGCCAGCGCCGCAGCCAGACCACGACACGTGGCAGCGCCTTAGCCCTTCGATCACTTCGTCTCAGACTAAATCCATACCGCATCTTAGTGCCCTTCTCTTAACCGTTGGATCGCAAGATCCAACAGTCGAGGTTTCGTCTTCCTCCTCCCGCATCCTTCGCCAGAGCTCTGTGCCTCGCAGACCTCCTCCACCCCTCTAATTTTAGCCATAGCCCTGGTTATCCTCGCCATGCTCTAACCACCCCACGGCCGAGCTCATCCTCCCACGATCCTCGCGTGCACGTCCTCCATCCACAACCCTCCACCAGTCGCTCCACACTGTTAGCAATGTGAGCCCCGGGTGAACCATTTCTACAATAAATGTTATTGTAATGAATAAATTATCAATGAAAATTATTGATTATTTTTCACTCCCCTTTCTGAGATTAAATGAATGAATGCACTATAGGGTCCCTCTGTACAATAAGGGTTATGTACCATGGCCAACTTGATGATCATACAGCTGTTGATTCATTGGATGGATCATAGAGGCTGATGCTTGGATGAATATCTAAGGAGTTAGATAGAGGACTCATCAAGCATCATCAAATGATCATTAAGTGATGATCTCCAGTCTGAGTAGGAGATGGCAATCCTATCTCATATGACTGATATCTGACTGACCTCTTGATGCAGTTCCTCTGCATGGGAATAGTGATTCAGAGGTGTCAGGTTAGTCAAGTCAATGGGTTGACTTGACGAGATCGAGATAACCAAAGACCTACGTTGAATACTGTCACAACATAGGCATGCATCCTCTGACTAGAGACAGATGTATTGCTATATGTCTAAGTATGTACATTTGGTAGACCAATAGGTTGATGACCTAATCAAGGTCTATATACCGGCGAGCTGGTGTGCATGTAAGGACATATGAGTAATGCGATCTCTCAAAGGGATCATACAGGTTCACTTGTGAACCGGGAGACATGAGCTCACTCATGAGGTATTGGGACTGAACAAATTCCATGCATGGTCGTCGTGCTTTGGAAGCATGACATGAATTTGAAGGTAAGATATATGCTTTGTGAAAGCATATGATCTATACCAAATCCCGATGACCAAGATTGAGAAACTTAATGATCTAATCCTGAAGATGACAGTGTAAAAGTGATCTTTATCTTCAGGATGATCATGAGTCTTCCAGTATGTAGGATGTGCAGGTATTAGGAATACCTGAAGGGTGATTTGATCATATACGATTGTATAACCATGACGCTTCCATTCCGAGGGAGTGATGAAACAGGATTGGATTTTAGTGACTCCTCTCATTAGAGAAGTGACCTGATCTTAGTCCATGAACTGGACATTGATCTGAATGAGATTCAGATGCAATGAGAAGATTAAGTCTACGGTCTTGATTTGATCAAGCATCAGTGGGAGGTCCATAGGATCAGGAGTTGAGATATGATCTCAACATCCAAGTCACTATACGTGGAACAATACAATCGCCCTGTCCTTATCTCCAAGTATCTGAGGAGAAATAGCATTGTTCTTAAATGGTTTAAGAACAATTCCATAAGATCTAAGCAAAGAGAATTTGATAATTAAAAGTGTTTTAATTATCATGATGTATGAGAAATTATCCAATATGATTAAATGTGATTTAATTAGTTTGGATAAGAATAATGTGGATAGAGATATCCAATTATTCATGATATATTATAAATGTGATTTATAATGTATTAGAGAGAGTTAATTATAATTTATATGTGTTGATTAATTATGATGTGTATTGGATACACATTGTGTGATTAATTAACAATATGAATTACATGTTGTTTTGGGTTGTGAATATGATTCACAATTATTCCATGGCTAGATTGCAATTTTCTCAAAGATAATTATGAATTATTTTTGAGAAATAAAACCCAAATTATTTTGTTGCAAATAAATAAGAGAGATTACATGGAGATTTGCAATCTCATGGAGATTGAAATCTCCATGCAATCCATGGTGGACGGCACACCACTCCTAATTGGAGTGGGTGTGCGCCCACATGGAAGGCACATGGAGATGAAATCTCCATGTGTCTTCTCTCCTTATTTGTTGGGTTAATTTAGGAGCAAATTATATTTGATTTTATCAAATATATTTTGACCTAAATTTGTTGCTTTTGACAACAACAATCTCAGCCATTGGATGAACATAAATCAATCTCATCCATTGATTTTATGTGTCCCATGGATTGAGATCCATGGATCCCAAAACCCTATAAATAGAGAGGCATTCTTGGCTCTCTCTTTACACATGCTATTGTAGCACAAAACTCTCTCTCTCTCTCATATACACGACAGCCCTCTCTCCCTCTCTTCTTGGTGGCCGTCCACCTTGGTGGAGAGAAACGTCGTCGCCCGCGCCATCGTGCTGCCGCTTCGACTCTCTGTGGTTCTTTGTCTTCTTGGAGTGCTTCACTCACGAAGGAGACGTTTGATCTCGTGTGACGAGATCAGGAGCAACCGCGCTTGGATCATCTTGGATTGCGAGGACACCGCGACTCATCTCCGCGCTCGCAAGCCGTTACTCCGACGATCGGACTTGAGACAGGAGGTCTCTTTTCGTAGAGACTCGATCAACCACGCTTCAAGAGGTATTGCATTATACTTGATGTGGTTATAGATGAAACGATTTGAGAATGGTTCTCGGATCATGTGGTTTCATCGGTTTAAAAATTTTAAAATTCCGCTGCTCCGAACAACTAGTACGACTAGTCGTTCTTCGTCGTATTCGATACGACGATCACGCTTCCGTGATGCGCTTGAGGATTTCTCCATATCCTTCAAGTGGTATCAGAGCCTTAGGTCGACGGTTTCGAATATGATTCGAAAAACCGAGGACGACTTGGGTTCGTTTAGGTCGCGAAAGTTTTCATCGCATTTGATTTCGCAGATCTGTTTAGTAAATAAATTCGGTACTGTTTAAATTGTTTAAACACGAATTTAATACTTGGATTTTGTTCCCCATTAAATAATGAAACCATAGGAACTGAGTTTGCGTAAATCGGATTTCGTATGCTCTAATTATGGTTGTTTTAATGGACATATATGCACTGTTGCGGGAACAATAGATTTTAACATGATTAAACAGTTAATTACTGTTATCATCTGCCTTGAAATGCGTGCAAATCCACTTAGGTTCTGTTGTAAATCAAGTTAGCAATCTATGAAAATTGAGTTTGCTTAATTTGGATTTAAATTGATTGAGATATGCCAATTTTAGTGAATAGGGGTCATTACTGAAATTGCATTCCTAATCTAGAACCAAGTGATTGTCAATTAGTGAAATTAATTGTTAATTTCGTGAAATAATCTTGAATAATATTTGTGAAATATTGAGACATGATTATTTGCCTAATTGACATGGCCCCAACCAATTAATTGATTAAGATGTGATCTAAATCATAAATTGGAAACAACAATCTTCAAACTTGATGCTTGAATAGGGTTTGGGAATTTGTCTAGCAAATTTCCTTATAATCAAAAATGTTTTGATTATTACTATATGGTACAATTTCGGTTGAAAAACCGATGATCATCTCAAGTACAAATTAATCAATTTGGCATTATCCTTTCCCGAGGCGGATGTGGTGCCTAGTCGGAGAGCATTGGGGTTGCGGGTTGCAATGTATGTGGTCCGTCCCACTCTCGTCGGTACTGGCCATGACAGCGGGTAGGGCCGGGATAATGTCCGAAGGATTAAGATGTATTTTTCTAATTATTAAAATTCGAATTAATACGTATTTTGAGATATTACCATATATGTATTCAAGTAAAATAATCAAGTTTGATTGATTGAATTGGATTGATAATTAATTTAATATGATTAAATTGGTTATGTCCAATTGAAATACTCTAATATGATTAGAGTTATTAGGTCCCTTGGAAGAATTAATTATGTGAATGCGATTCATAATAATTAATTAAAATTTGAATATGATATGGAGTATCACATAAGTGACATCCATGGTCTCCCGTCAAGGCGAAGAGTTCCGTCGCCAGACATCGTATGAAGGAGACGCCTGTACGAAGTGACAGCTCCTGCATACGATCCGTTTGGATCGGGCTCGTCGCTTCTCGAAAGAGTAAGGACGTATGCGTAGTGACCCCAATATCGGGTCCTCATATTATGGGGGCGATATTGGATTGCGCATAGCGAGTTGTATTCCTGTTGACGGTTGGTTCAATTAATAACGGGTCAACATCGCCTTAGGGGTGGTGGGCCCGGGTATTAAAGACCGAATTGGGAAATGCAAGTTGGACTTGCAATGCGGAATGTGTTCCCGCTTCTCTTTATTGGAGTCATAGGTTCTCATATTATTGGGATATGACAAAGATAAGGAGGAGATCCCAGTTCTTGCTTGAGATATATTGGTAAGTATATCTCTTACTTTGAAAGTGAATAAGGGAATAAACTTTCAAGGTTGACATAGCAAGAACAATTTGATTTAAAATGCCTTAATCAAATATTATAAATTTGAATATATAATTTTTTATATTCTAATATAGTGCATTCTTAATTTCAGAAAATGAAGTCTTTGAACCCACTTAGTAGGCTTCTTGAGGTCAACCAATTGACCGGCCCAAATTACTCGGATTGGATCCGAAATTTGGAGCTTGTTCTCTCTGCTGAGCGCATTAGTTATGTGCTATCCGAGGACAAGCTTGAGAACCCTAAGTCCAAGGAAGAAAAAGCATTTAATGACAAGTATGATGAAGATCATGTCTTGGCTAGATGCTATATCCTAGGTTCTCTCTCCAATGTTCTGCAGAAGCAACATGTGGAGATGAATACCTGTCAGGAAATAATGCAGAATCTTAAAGATATGTTTGGTGACATTAACCGCACTCAGCGGTACAATGTTATGAAAGACCTCATTCGTTGTAGAATGCAGGAAGGGACTTCGGTCCGTGAACATGTACTCAAAATGTTTGGGTACTTGTCGAAGCTGGAGACTCTTGGGGCAACGATGGATGCAGACATGCAAGCTGACTTCATTCTGCTGTCATTGCCCAAGTCTTTTAATAACTTTGTAGTATCATTCCACATGAACAAGTTGGAATTGACAAATGCTACTCTCCTTGCTTCATTAAAGTCCGCAGAGGACGTAATGAAGAAGGATGGTCCCAGTGGCAGTGCAATGGTTGCACAGGTCAAAGGGAAGCGCGGTCGGAAGCATGGTTCTCGGAAGGGCCCGGCCCAGAAGAGAAAGAAGAAGGGACAAAGTGTTGCCTCTTCTTCCAATGCATCCACTCTCATGGCGTCGAAGAAAACCGACGTCTGTCACCACTGCAAAAAGCCGGGGCACTGGAAGCGTAACTGCCCAGATTACCTGAAGTCCTCAGACAAAGGTAAAGCTCCAGCAGGTATAAAATCTACTTTCATCATTGAAACTAGCTTTCTCGTCGGACGAGAAGGAAGTTGGGTTGTAGATTCTGGTGCTTCTGTTCATGTATGCAATTTGTTGCATTTGTTTCAGGAAACTAGAAGTCTTGAGGAAGGGGAGATAGTCATCCAGATGGGATCTGATGCAAGTGTTGCAGCAGTCGCCGTCGGGACATGCAGACTATCATTATCTAGTGGAAGAGTCCTAGTACTTAAAGAGTGTCTTTATGTACCTGAAATTAGAAGGAATCTGATATCTGTATCTAAGCTAGTTAGAAGTGGATATTCGTTCCTGTTCTGTAATAAAATAGTCATAAATCATTATGATAAATATATTGCAGAAGGTGTTTTAACTTCTGGAGGACTCTATGAATTGTGCATTAATGAGAATGTCATGAATGTTACAACCACTAATAAAAACCCTAAGAGATCCAGGGAGAATAAAAATCATTCAAATATGATTTGGCATCAAAAGCTTGGTCATTTGTCTGTTGATAGGATCAACAGATTGATAAAGGATGGACCTTTAGATTTCCTGCAGGTCCAATCTTTGCCTACCTGCGAACATTGCATTCGAGGTAAAATGACTAGGATGCCTTTCCGTAACAAGGTTACAAGATGCGAAGGTATTATTGACCTAATACATACCGATGTATGTGGTCCCTTCAGTACCGCGACTCGAAATGGATACCGATATTATTTGACGTTTATCGATGACCATTCGCGATACGGGTTTATCTTCCTATTACGTCACAAGTCTGAAACCTTTGAAAAGTTCAAAGAATTCAAGGCTTTGGTTGAGAACCAAACCGATAGGAAGATTAAACGAATTCGATCTGATCGAGGTGGCGAGTACCTATCAGATGAATTCAAGGAATACCTTAAGGAGAATGGAATTGTTTCAAATCTCACTCCTCCTGGAACTCCCCAACTTAATGGTGTTGCTGAAAGACGCAACAGGACCATCATGGACATGGTCCGTTCAATGATGAGCAAAGCACATTTACCTCTTAGTTTCTGGGGATATGCAGTAGAGACTGCAATATATATCCTGAATAAGATTCCTAGCAAATCTGTACCTAAGACTCCTCATGAGCTATGGTATGGAACCAAACCTAGTGTCAATCACTTAAGGGTTTGGGGTTGCTTGGTCCATGCGAAGAACGTGGACGCAAGTAAGCTGGAATCTCGCACTCGTGAGTGTTACTTCATTGGGTATGTTAAAGATGGTATTGGATACCAGCTTTATGACCCTGAGACCCAAAAGGTTTTTGTCTCTAGAGATGTAAAGTTTCTGGAGGATGATTTCCTTAAAGGTCAAGATAAAAGTGAAGTAGAGGAGCTCATTGAATCCCAAGAGGATTCTGAGCTCCCCAGACCAGAAACTGAAGAAGTAAATAAAGATGAAACACCCATACCTCTTCGAAGGAGTTCGAGGGTGGTTGCACCACCTGAAAGGTATGGATTCCATGTGTCAGGTGAAACTGACATTGATCCTACTTCATTTGATGAAGCACTCGCGGATCAAGACATGGATAGATGGATGCTAGCAATGAAGTCAGAAATTGACTCCATGCATAAAAATGGTGTATGGACCCTAGAGGATCCACCTAAAGGGGTAAAACCCATTGGGTGTAAATGGATCTTCAAGAGAAAAAGGGGACCTGATGGGAAAGTATAGACTTTCAAGGCACGGCTCGTAGCCAAGGGCTACACACAGAGAGAAGGCATCGACTACGATGAGACATTCTCTCCTGTGGCTATGCTTAAATCCATCCGGGCATTGCTAGCTATAGATGCATATCTTGACTACGACATCTGGCAGATGGACGTCAAGACGGCTTTCCTCAATGGATACCTCGAGGAGGATATCTACATGGAGCAGCCCCAAGGCTTCATGACTGAGGATGGTAAAGTATGCAAGCTGAAGAAATCCATCTATGGGCTCAAGCAAGCTTCTCGTAGTTGGAACATCAGATTTGACGAAACCATAAAGAGTTATGATTTTGTGCAGAATCCTGATGAACCTTGTGTATACAAGAAGCTTAGTGGGAGCGCCGTTGTGTTCATCGTGCTTTATGTAGATGACATCCTTATCATTGGGAATGATACAGGGATGATGACCAGTGTAAAGATTTGGCTGTCCCATACCTTTGAGATGAAAGATCTTGGAGAAGCCTCTTACATCTTAGGCCTGAAGCTGTTCAGAAACCGAGAAAAGAGGATTTTGGGATTGTCACAACTGTTGCAAATGCGAGCCCACGGCGAGCCATTATGCAATAAATGTTATTGCACATATCATTCCCTGATCTGAAATGAAGAATGAATAATTTGTATAATAGGTCCCTTAGTACAATTAGGGTTATGTACCATGGCCATCTTAATAATCATACAGCTGTTGATTCAACTATTGAATCATAGAGGCTGGTGCTTGGATGAATATCTAAAGAGTTAGATTGAGGACTCATCAAGCACCGTCAAATGATTGTTAAGAGATGATCTCCAGCCTGAGTAGGAGATGGCAATCCTTATCTCTGAAGGCTGATATCTGACCGACCTCTTGATGCAGGTCCTCTGCATAGGAATAGAGATTCGGAGGTGTCAGATTAGTTAGGTCAAAGAGTTGACTTAACGAGATCGAGATAACCAAAGTCCTATATCATATGCTGTCATGATATAGGCACGCATCCTCTGACCGGAGACAGATGTGTTGCTATATGTCTAAGTATGTACATTTGGCAGACCAATAGGTTGATGACCTAATCAAGGTCTATACACCGGCGCGCTGGTGTGCATATAAGGGCATATGAGTAATACGATCTCTCAAAGGGATCATACAGGTTCAGTTACTGAACCGGAAGACATGAGCTCACTCATAAGATATTGGGAAGAATCAAATTCCATGCGCATGGTCGTCTCGCTTTGGAAGCTTGACTGAATTTGTAGGTTTGATATATATACTTCTAGTATATGATCAAGACCTGGTATGATATACGCTTTTGGAAAGTGTATGATCGATACCAACTCCCAATGATCGAATGAGAAACTTACTGATAAAACCATGAAGTAGACAATATAAAGTTGATCCTATACTTCGGGTTTAGTCTAAGTCTTCCAGTATGCAGGATGTACAGGTATTGGGAATACCTGAGGGTGATTTGATCATAAACGATTGTATAACCATGACGCTTCCATTCCTAGGGAGTGATGAAACGGGTATGGATTTTAGTGACTCCTCTCAGTAGAGAAGTGATCTGATCTTGGTCCAAGTGTTGGACATTGATCTGAATGTGATTCAGATACAATGAGAAGATTAGATTTACGGTCTTGATTTAATCAAGCATCTATGGGAGGCCCGCGATCTGGATTTGAGATATGATCTCAATATCCATGTCACTATACGTGGAACAATACAATCGCCCTGTCCTTATCTCCAAGTATCTGCGGAGAGATTGCATTATTCTTGAAGGGTTCAAGAATAATTCCATACGATCTAAGCAATGAAGAAATAATGATTAAATGTGATTTAATCATCTTGAATGTGTGAAGAAATTTTCCAATTTAATTAAATGTGATTTAATTAATGTGGATAAGAATAATGTGGATAAAAATATCCAATTATTCATAATATATTATAAATGTTATTTATAATGTATTAGAGAGAGTTAATTATAATTTATATGTGTTGATTAATTATGATGTGTATTGGATACACATTGTGTAATTAATTAACAATATGAATTACATGTTGTTTTGGGTTGTGAATATGATTCACAAATTATTCCATGGCTAGATTGCAATTTTCTCAAAGATAATTGTGAATTATTTTTTGAGAAATAAAACCCAACTTATTTTGTTGCAAATAAATAAGAGAGGGATTACATGGAAATTTCAATCTCCATGTATTCCAAGGTGGGCGGCACACCACTCCTAATTGGAGTGGGTGTGCGCCTACATGGAAGGCACATGGAGATGAAATCTCCATGTGTCTTCTCTCCTTATTTGTTGGGTTAATTTAGGAGCAAATTATATTTGATTTTATTAAATATATTTTGACCTAAATTTGTTGCTTTTGACAACAACAATCTCAGCCATTGGATGAACATAAATCAATCTCATCCATTGATTTTATGTGTCCCATGGATTGAGATCCATGGATCCCAAAACCCTATAAATAGAGAGGCATTCTTGGCTCTCTCTTTTACACATGATATTGGAGCTCTCTCTCTCTCTTTCTTCTCTACACACGTCAGCCCTCTCTCCCTCTAATTGGTGGCCGACCACCAAACCCTAGAGGAGAGAACCGTCGTCGCCTTCGCCACCGTGCCGCCGCTTCGACGTTCTTCGGTTCTCCGTCTTCTTGGAGAGTTCCTCTCACGAAGGAGACGTTTGATCTCGTGCGACGAGATCAGGAGCAACCATGCTTGGATCATCTTCTTGGATTGCGAGGACAACGCGGTTCATCCCCGCGCTCGCAAGCGGTCTCGCCGACGATCGGACTTGAGACAGGAGGTCTCTTTCTTTAGAGACTCGATCAACCACGCTTCAAGAGGTATTGCATTGTACTTGTTGTGGTTATAGATGAAACGATCTGAGAATGGTTCTCGGATCATGTGGTTTCATCGGTTTAAAAAATTTTAAATTCCGCTGCACCGAACAACTAGTGCGACTAGTCGTTCTTCGTCGTATCCGATACGACGATCACGCTTCCGTGATGAGCTTGAGGATAATTCCATATCCTTCAAGTGGTATCAGAGCCTTAGGTCGATGGTTTCGAATATGATTCGAAAAACCGAGGACGACTTGGGTTCGTTAAGGTCGCGAAAGTTTTTATCGCATTTGATTTCGCAGATCTGTTTAGTAAATAAATTCGGCACTGTTTAAATTATTTAAACACGAATTTAATATTTGGATTTTGTTCCCCATTAAATAAGGAAACCATAGGATCTGAGTTTACGTAAATCGTATTTCGTATGCTCTAGATATGGTTGTTTTAATGAACATGTATACACTGTTGCGGGAACTGTAGATCTGAACGTGATTAAAATGTTAATTACTGTTTAGACTTGCCTCGAAATGCGTGTACCATCACTTGGGTTCTGTCCTAAATCAAATTAGCAATCTATGAAAATTGATTTTGTCTAATTTGGATTTAATATGATTGAGATATGCTAATTTTAGTAAGAAGGGGTCACAGCTGAAATTACAGTCCTAATCAAAAACCAAGTGATTGTCAATTAGTGAAATTAATTGTTAATTTCGTGAAATAATCATGAAAAATATTTGTGAAATATTTGAAGATGATTATTTACATAATTGACTTGGCCTCATCCAATTAATTGATTAGATTTGATCTAAACCTTAATTGGAAACACATTCATCAAACTTAATGTTTGATTGGTGATTGTTATTTAATCATTTAGTGAAATTAAATTGTTTAATTTCCTAGAATAATTGTGCATAAATATTTGTGAAATATTTGATGATAATTATTCCCTTAAATGACATTGCCTTAACCAATAATTGATTAAGATGTGATCTAAATCATAATTGGAAACCACAATCTTTCAAACTTGATGCTTGAATAGGATTTGGGAATTTGTCTAGCAAATTTCCTTATAATCAAAAATGTTTTGATTATTACTATATGGTACAATTTCGGTTGAAGAACCGATGATCATCTCAAGTACAAATTAATCAATTTGGCATTATCCTTTCCCGAGGCGGATATGGTGCCTAGTCGGAGAGCATTGGGGTTGCGGGTTGCAACGTATGTGGTCCGTCCCACTCTCGTCGGTACTGGCCATGACAGCGGGTAGGGCCGGGATAATGTCCGAGGGATTAAGATGTATTTTTCTAATTATTAAAATTCGAATTAATACGTATTTTGAGATATTACCATATATATTCAAGTAAAATAATCAAGTTTGATTGATTGAATTGGATTGATAATTAATTTAATATGATTAAATTGATTATGTCCAATTGAAATACTCTAATATGATTAGAGATAATAATTCCCTTGGAAGAATTAATTATGTGAATATGATTCACGATAATTAATTAAAATTTGAATATGATATGGAGGATCACATAAGTGACATCCATGGTCTCCCGTCAAGGCGGAGGGTTCCGTCGCCAGGGATTGCATGTGGGAGACGCCTGTCCGAAGTGACAGCTCCTGTATGCAAGCGCATCTGGATCGGGCTCGTCGCTTCTCGAAAGAGTAAGGACGTATGCGTAGTGACCCCAATATCGGGTCCTCATATTATTGGGGCGATATTGGATTGCGCATAGCGAGTTGTATTCCTGTTGACGGTTGGTTCAATTAATGACGGGTCAACATCGCCTTAGGGGTGGTGGGCCCGGGTGTTAAAGACCGAATTGGGAGATGCAAGTTGGACTTGCAAGGCGGAATATGTTCCCGCTTCTTTTTATCCGAGTTGTAGGTTCTCATATTATTGGGATGCAACAAAGATAAGGAAGGAGATCCCAGATCTTGCTTGAGATATAATGGTAAGTATATCTCTTACATTGAAAGTGATTAAGGGAATGAACTTTCAATGTTGACATGGCAAGACAACTTTGATATAAAAATTCCTAAATCAAAGTAAAATATAAATTTATATATTTATGCAAATTTCTTATTTCAGATAATCCTTCATTAAAACCCACTCAATGATATACTCAATAATAACCAGTAAAATATCATGGATTGGACACATGATCCAGATATTGTACTTGCAATTGGACACATAATGTATGTGGCTGCAATGTGCAAGTTTCCTCATAATATTGAGGAATGACAATTAAATAGATGATAGGACTACAACCCTAGGGTTTGTATGTCTCTATAGTCTTGGTATCATCAAATGTACTTTGGAAGTGACATGTTGATGATGATCATAATTGTCATATAATCCTTATAAAATCTAAGAAGATATTATGGCATACATATGTGCTCTTGACATTTATCATGAATGACATGGTTCACTGCATCATGCAGAATGGTGGCTCTGTAAAGAGATGATGTATTCAAATTGTTTGAGTACCTACCTGAACCTTTGTTTTTTAAGAGTTTAAATGGATGTAGATGATGAGTGTCATCATTCTACTGTTTATACTCTAGTTATTCTTGAAGCTTCATAATATTCATATTGTATGAATTTAATGAAGCATGTATAAATGTTGAACAACTCTTACTTTGAATTCTTTTGAATTTAAAATAAGAGATCCTCTGTCTTGAGCAATGATTGCTTATAGATAAAGGGAGCGCAGTGGAAGCATGGGTTGGACCCAAGAAAGAAGGAAAGTCAAAGAGTTGACTGGACTTCTATGACTTCTATATGACATCCAAAGAGTTGGATGAATGCCAATACTGCAATAAGTTGATGTGTTGATAGTATGACTATCAAGTCTGTTTAGAATCCTTAGAAAAGGACTCGGATGGAGCATCAGAGTAATCTACATAAATCATTGATATTGACTTACTTATTGAATAAGATAAAGTCAAATAATTGTATCTCAATCTTCTAATGACATTTGCAATGGGTTGCATATGTTTTAGAAGACTGGAAAATTTGATCTTAAAGGTTTATAGTTATCCACGTGAGTATTGATGCAACTGTTGCAACAATCTCTGTTGGATTAATAGACTTGTTAATTTCAGTGGGAGAGCCCTTAGTCTTAGAGAATGTCTCTGTGACCTAGATATTAGAATACACTCATTGTTTATTTCTAAATGTTGGAAATAAACATGAATTCTGAGATAGAACTATCATAAAGAGTTATGATGGATATATTTCAGATAGTAATCTAAAATCTGGTGGACTCCACTAAATTAGAAAAATTAATGAATGGTTCATTAATATTTCTAAATACTGAATTAAAACCTCTGTAAGATCAATAGGAGGATGAAGATCGTTTGACAATGATCTAGCATCGAGCCTTGGACATTTGTTTATTGATTTGATCAATAGACTAGTAAGAGATGAAACTTTAGAATGTCTAAAATTTCAAAGGTTACATACTTATGAATATTGTATTCAAAGTAAAAATGTCCAATACACCCTTCTTCGGGAATGGTGTAAGATGCCAAGGTATTCAGGATCTCATACATATTGATGTATGCGGATCATCTATATCATAGTAAACATTGTGGATATGTGATATCTATTGATGATTATGTATGATATGAGATTTCTTCTCTTCATCTAAGAAACCTTTGAAATGTTCAAAGATTTCATTAATTTTGGTTTAGAACCAAAGTTTGAAGGAAGATAAAATGAATTTGATCTAATCTAGGTAGCAAGTACCTACTAGATAAATTCGAAGAATACCTTATGGAGATATGAATATCATTTCTATCTCAATCCTCCTAACACACCTTAACTCAAAAGAGTTATAGGTAGATACAATTGGATCATGTGTGACATGATCTTATCAATGTTGAATTTTAGCATAATTATCCCTTAGTTTCCAGGTATATATGTGTGGTAGAGACTACAATGTATATCCTTAATAAGGTTCCATGTATGTTGGAATCTAGCACTTGAGAGTGTTGCTTCATTAGGAAAATAAAGGATGGTATTGGATACCTACTTTATGACCTTGAGATTCTTAAAATATCTCATCTCCGAGAATGTGATTCTTAGAGGTTGAGACTCTTGAGAATCAAGATGAAAATGAAGTGTAGGAACTCATTTATAATGAGACTCCTGAAATTGGAAACTAAAAGGACAATTAAAGATGAAACATTAATACCTCTTCAAATGAGTTTGAGGATGGATTCCATGTGTTAGAGAAATCTGACAATGATCGAACTTCATGTGATGAAGTTTCTGAAGATCATAGCATGGATAGATGGATAGCAATAAAAGTCTAATGTAGACTTCATATACAAGTGTTGTATATGGACCCTCGAGGATCCACCTATATGGGTAAGACCTGTAAAGGTGTAAATGGATCTTCAAGAGACAGGGAACCTGATGAGAAGGTAGAGATCTTCAAAGCACGGTTCGTAGCCATAAGCTACACACTGGAAGAGAAGACATTGCTTGCGATGAGACTTGCTCTTTCGGTGACCATGCGTAAAACCATCAGAATATTGCTAACCTTAGCTACATAACTTGACTATTGCATCTTCAAGATGTAAGTCAATATTGCATTCCTCTACGAATACCTCTTTAAGGATATTCACATGAAGTAGCCCCATGGCTTCATGGTTGAGGAAAGCAAGGTGTGCAAGCTAAGGAATCCATCTATGGACTCAAATAAGCTTCTTGAAGTTGGATCATAAGATTTGATGAAATTATAAATGTTATGATTTCAGATAGAATCTTGATGAACCATATGAAGCTTAGTGGGAGTGCTTTTTGTGTTCATCGTGCTAAATGTAGATGATATCCTAATCATTTAAAAATGATATAAGGATAATAATTAGTGTTTTATAATCTGGTTGTTCCATAACTTGAAATAAGATTTCAAAGATGCCTCTCAGATCTTAGTTCTGAAGTTGTTCAGGAGCAAAGAGAAGAGGGTATTGGGACTATCACATTAATAGTACATCTTGGACTTATTCCATTTTATAGAAATTCCAATAAAGGCTTCTAACCCTTAAGATATGGTACTGACCTATCTAAAGGGATAGCACCTCAAAGAGTTGAGGAAGTGAATGCTAAAACTACTTGCCTTTGGGCATCAGTTCTGAGAAGCCGGGTGTATGCTAGATGTGTACAAAAGCCAGATGGCTGCTATGCAGTGGGAGTAGTAAAATGTTACTAGTCCTACTATGGAAATAAAACACTTGGTTGCAGTAACAACAAGATCTTCATAGATGACAAGAATTTTGAGATAGTGATCTCAAAGTCTTATCTTCAAAAACTTAAGACTTTATAGATAGAGATCTAAAAGGTCTTAACTGTGGATACCTTAAGAGATAGTGATCTCCAAGAATAAGGATATTCTGATAAGGATTATGGAAATACTGGTTATGATAATTGTTAAGTGTCAAGGACACTATAACTAACAAGATTGAGTATTAGTTGCATAAGATGCAACATTCGCATTGGATGCGAGCACTGTTACTGGGGATATGCAAGTGCCGTAAAAGGACTTGGCGTAGTCTCGCGGGAACAGAGTGACTGATCAGCTTACCTAGCTATTTTCTAAATAGCCTATGATTGTCACATGAGTGTGAGTTTAAATGATTAGCCCATTAATGGCTCTTTGGGCTAGTGGGAGATTGTTGGAAATGCGAGCCCACGGCGAGCCATTATGCAATAAATGTTATTGCACATATCATTCCCTGATCTGAAATGAAGAATGAATAATTTGTATAATAGGTCCCTTAGTACAATTAGGGTTATGTACCATGGCCATCTTAATAATCATACAGCTGTTGATTCAACTATTGAATCATAGAGGCTGGTGCTTGGATGAATATCTAAAGAGTTAGATTGAGGACTCATCAAGCACCGTCAAATGATTGTTAAGAGATGATCTCCAGCCTGAGTAGGAGATGGCAATCCTTATCTCTGAAGGCTGATATCTGACCGACCTCTTGATGCAGGTCCTCTGCATAGGAATAGAGATTCGGAGGTGTCAGATTAGTTAGGTCAAAGAGTTGACTTAACGAGATCGAGATAACCAAAGTCCTATATCATATGCTGTCATGATATAGGCACGCATCCTCTGACCGGAGACAGATGTGTTGCTATATGTCTAAGTATGTACATTTGGCAGACCAATAGGTTGATGACCTAATCAAGGTCTATACACCGGCGCGCTGGTGTGCATATAAGGGCATATGAGTAATACGATCTCTCAAAGGGATCATACAGGTTCAGTTACTGAACCGGAAGACATGAGCTCACTCATAAGATATTGGGAAGAATCAAATTCCATGCGCATGGTCGTCTCGCTTTGGAAGCTTGACTGAATTTGTAGGTTTGATATATATACTTCTAGTATATGATCAAGACCTGGTATGATATACGCTTTTGGAAAGTGTATGATCGATACCAACTCCCAATGATCGAATGAGAAACTTACTGATAAAACCATGAAGTAGACAGTATAAAGTTGATCCGATACTTCGGGTTTAGTCTAAGTCTTCCAGTATGCAGGATGTACAGGTATTGGGAATACCTGAGGGTGATTTGATCATAAACGATTGTATAACCATGACGCTTCCATTCCTAGGGAGTGATGAAACGGGTATGGATTTTAGTGACTCCTCTCAGTAGAGAAGTGATCTGATCTTGGTCCAAGTGTTGGACATTGATCTGAATGTGATTCAGATACAATGAGAAGATTAGATTTACGGTCTTGATTTAATCAAGCATCTATGGGAGGCCCGCGATCTGGATTTGAGATATGATCTCAATATCCATGTCACTATATGTGGAACAATACAATCGCCCTGTCCTTATCTCCAAGTATCTGCGGAGAGATTGCATTATTCTTGAAGGGTTCAAGAATAATTCCATACGATCTAAGCAATGAAGAAATAATGATTAAATGTGATTTAATCATCTTGAATGTGTGAAGAAATTATCCAATTTAATTAAATGTGATTTAATTAATGTGGATAAGAATAATGTGGATAAAAATATCCAATTATTCATAATATATTATAAATGTTATTTATAATGTATTAGAGAGAGTTAATTATAATTTATATGTGTTGATTAATTATGATGTGTATTGGATACACATTGTGTAATTAATTAACAATATGAATTACATGTTGTTTTGGGTTGTGAATATGATTCACAAATTATTCCATGGCTAGATTGCAATTTTCTCAAAGATAATTGTGAATTATTTTTTGAGAAATAAAACCCAACTTATTTTGTTGCAAATAAATAAGAGAGGGATTACATGGAAATTTCAATCTCCATGTATTCCAAGGTGGGCGGCACACCACTCCTAATTGGAGTGGGTGTGCGCCTACATGGAAGGCACATGGAGATGAAATCTCCATGTGTCTTCTCTCCTTATTTGTTGGGTTAATTTAGGAGCAAATTATATTTGATTTTATTAAATATATTTTGACCTAAATTTGTTGCTTTTGACAACAACAATCTCAGCCATTGGATGAACATAAATCAATCTCATCCATTGATTTTATGTGTCCCATGGATTGAGATCCATGGATCCCAAAACCCTATAAATAGAGAGGCATTCTTGGCTCTCTCTTTTACACATGCTATTGGAGCTCTCTCTCTCTCTTTCTTCTCTACACACGTCAGCCCTCTCTCCCTCTAATTGGTGGCCGACCACCAAACCCTAGAGGAGAGAACCGTCGTCGCCTTCGCCACCGTGCCGCCGCTTCGATGTTCTTCGGTTCTCCGTCTTCTTGGAGAGTTCCTCTCACGAAGGAGACATTTGATCTCGTGCGACGAGATCAGGAGCAACCATGCTTGGATCATCTTCTTGGATTGCGAGGACAATGCGGTTCATCCCCGCGCTCGCAAGCGGTCTCGCCGACGATCGGACTTGAGACAGGAGGTCTCTTTCTTTAGAGACTCGATCAACCACGCTTCAAGAGGTATTGCATTGTACTTGTTGTGGTTATAGATGAAACGATCTGAGAATGGTTCTCGGATCATGTGGTTTCATCGGTTTAAAAAATTTTAAATTCCGCTGCACCGAACAACTAGTGCGACTAGTCGTTCTTCGTCGTATCCGATACGACGATCACGCTTCCGTGATGCGCTTGAGGATAATTCCATATCCTTCAACAACATGGATACATTAAGAAGATTCTTGAACGATTCCGTATGGATAGTTCTAAGAAAGGATTCCTACCCTTGAGACATGGTATCCACCTGTCTAAAGGAATGGCTCCTCAAACTGTTGAGGAAAAGAAGGCCATGGCTGGATGTCCTTATGCATCAGCCGTAGGAAGCTTAATGTATGCCATGATGTGCACTAGGCCAGATATCTGCCATGCAGTGGGAGTGGTAAGTCGTTACCAATCCTGCTATGGAGAACAACACTGGAATGCAGTAAAGAACATATTCAAATATCTAAGACGGACGCAAGATTACATCTTGGTCTATGGAGATGGTGATCTCCAAGTCTTGGGATATACAGATTCTGACTTCCAATCGGATGTAGATGATCGAAAGTCGACATCGGGGTTCGTGTTCTTGTTGAATGGTGGTGCTGTGAGCTGGAGAAGCAAGAAGCAGGACACTACTGCAGATTCAACAACGGAAGTCGAATACATTGCCGCATCAGATGCTGCAAAGGAGGCGGTGTGGTTGCGCAAGTTCGTGCTGGAGCTTGGCGTAGTTTCCTCTGATACTCCCATCCCGTTACTCTGTGATAACACGGGAGCCATTGCCCAGGCAAAGGAACCCAGATGGCATCAAAAGAGCAAGCACGTGGAAAGGAAATACCACATCATTCGGGAGATACAAAAGCGTGGTGACATCATCATCACCAAGGTGGCCTCTGCCGACAACGTTGCTGATCCTCTTACCAAACCTCTGACACAGAAGGTTTTCGACCAGCATGTAATGAGTATGGGTTTAAAGATTGTACCTGAATGGTTCTGAGGGCTAGTGGGAGATTGTTAGCAATGTGAGCCCCGGGCGAACCATTTCTACAATAAATGTTATTGTAATGAATAAATTATCAATGAAAATTATTGATTATTTTTCACTCCCCTTTATGAGATTAAATGAATGAATGCACTATAGGGTCCCTCTGTACAATAAGGGTTATGTACCATGGCCAACTTGATGATCATACAGCTGTTGATTCATTGGATGGATCATAGAGGCTGATGCTTGGATGAATATCTAAGGAGTTAGATAGAGGACTCATCAAGCATCATCAAATGATCATTAAGTGATGATCTCCAGTCTGAGTAGGAGATGGCAATCCTATCTCATATGACTGATATCTGACTGACCTCTTGATGCAGTTCCTCTGCATGGGAATAGTGATTCAGAGGTGTCAGGTTAGTCAAGTCAATGGGTTGACTTGACGAGATCGAGATAACCAAAGACCTACGTTGAATACTGTCACAACATTGGCATGCATCCTCTGACTAGAGACAAATGTATTGCTATATGTCTAAGTATGTACATTTGGCAGACCAATAGGTTGATGACCTAATCAAGGTCTATATACCGGCGAGCTGGTGTGCATGTAAGGACATATGAGTAATGCGATCTCTCAAAGGGATCATACAGGTTCACTTGTGAACCGGGAGACATGAGCTCACTCATGAGGTATTGGGACTGAACAAATTCCATGCATGGTCGTCGTGCTTTGGAAGCATGACATGAATTTGAAGGTAAGATATATGCTTTGTGAAAGCATATGATCTATACCAAATCCCGATGACCAAGATTGAGAAACTTAATGATCTAACCCTGAAGATGACAGTGTAAAAGTGATCTTTATCTTCAGGATGATCATGAGTCTTCCAGTATGTAGGATGTGCAAGTATTAGGAATACCTGAAGGGTGATTTGATCATATACTATTGTATAACCATGACGCTTCCATTCCGAGGGAGTGATGAAACAGGATTGGATTTTAGTGACTCCTCATTAGAGAAGTGACCTGATCTTAGTCCATGAACTGGACATTGATCTGAATGAGATTCAGATGCAATGAGAAGATTAAGTCTACGGTCTTGATTTGATCAAGCATCAGTGGGAGGTCCATAGGATCAGGAGTTGAGATATGATCTCAACATCCAAGTCACTATACGTGGAACAATACAATCGCCCTGTCCTTATCTCCAAGTATCTGAGGAGAAATAGCATTGTTCTTAAATGGTTTAAGAACAATTCCATAAGATCTAAGAAAAGAGAATTTGATAATTAAAAGTGTTTTAATTATCATGATGTATGAGAAATTATCCAATATGATTAAATGTGATTTAATTAGTTTGGATAAGAATAATGTGGATAGAGATATCCAATTATTCATGATATATTATAAATGTGATTTATAATGTATTAGAGAGAGTTAATTATAATTTATATGTGTTGATTAATTATGATGTGTATTGGATACACATTGTGTGATTAATTAACAATATGAATTACATGTTGTTTTGGGTTGTGAATATGATTCACAATTATTCCATGGCTAGATTGCAATTTTCTTAAAGATAATTATGAATTATTTTTGAGAAATAAAACCCAAATTATTTTGTTGCAAATAAATAAGAGAGATTACATGGAGATTTGCAATCTCATGGAGATTGAAATCTCCATGCAATCCATGGTGGACGGCACACCACTCCTAATTGGAGTGGGTGTGCGCCCACATGGAAGGCACATGGAGATGAAATCTCCATGTGTCTTCTCTCCTTATTTGTTGGGTTAATTTAGGAGCAAATTATATTTGATTTTATCAAATATATTTTGACCTAAATTTGTTGCTTTTGACAACAACAATCTCAGCCATTGGATGAACATAAATCAATCTCATCCATTGATTTTATGTGTCCCATGGATTGAGATCCATGGATCCCAAAACCCTATAAATAGAGAGGCATTCTTGGCTCTCTCTTTACACATGCTATTGTAGCACAAAACTCTCTCTCTCTCTCTCATATACACGACAGCCCTCTCTCCCTCTCTTCTTGGTGGCCGTCCACCTTGGTGGAGAGAAACGTCGTCGCCCGCGCCATCGTGCTGTCGCTTCGACTCTCTGCGGTTCTTTGTCTTCTTGGAGTGCTTCACTCACGAAGGAGACGTTTGATCTCGTGTGACGAGATCAGGAGCAACCGCGCTTGGATCATCTTGGATTGCGAGGACACCGCGACTCATCTCCGCGCTCGCAAGCCGTTACTCCGACGATCGGACTTGAGACAGGAGGTCTCTTTTCGTAGAGACTCGATCAACCACGCTTCAAGAGGTATTGCATTATACTTGATGTGGTTATAGATGAAACGATTTGAGAATGGTTCTCGGATCATGTGGTTTCATCGGTTTAAAAATTTTAAAATTCCGCTGCTCCGAACAACTAGTACGACTAGTCGTTCTTCGTCGTATTCGATACGACGATCACGCTTCCGTGATGCGCTTGAGGATTTCTCCATATCCTTCACACACTTCCTTCGAAACCCATGACCTCCATTCTCCAGCTCTGCTATCACCACCTTTAAATACCGCGCCTCCACCCCACTTCACCTTTGTCCACTTTTCCATCGGGCTTGGCCCAACCCTCCGCCACCTCCCGGTGACAGGGGGAGGTGGCTGGATCGAGCGACGACGACCAGCGCTTCTGGTGAGACCCGCCGACCTCCATGGCGGTGTTGCGGTGGCTCAAAGCCCCGCTCGAGCTCCGAGGACTTGCCGGCCTCGACGTGCGACGATCAGGGCATCTTCTCCGATGCCCAGCCCAGACTCCCGCTCCGCCCAACCTCCGGTAAGCCTTCCTCCTCTTCCTCAGCATTTCATCTTAATTTTTCTTAATTCATTAAGCCTCGCCGCTCTTCCTCGCCCTCCACCTATCACCTCTTTAGATCCACCGTGCATCCTTCACCTTTGTCAGCCACTCCGATCACCCCCTTCCTCTGTCACAACCCCCTTCATCCCAGGCATCCTCCTCGGCCGGAGGCGGAGGAGGGCACACTACGGGCTCCGCTTCTCCGCCCCTAAGCCCTCCGCTCACCTCATCACGCACGCACACCCC
The DNA here is from genome assembly GCA_037367405.1 of Ottelia alismoides. Lineage (NCBI taxonomy): Eukaryota > Viridiplantae > Streptophyta > Magnoliopsida > Alismatales > Hydrocharitaceae > Ottelia > Ottelia alismoides. The sequence goes on along the minus strand of JAZKJV010008820.1, from coordinate 690,015 downwards.
GATTTCCATTTAACCCCTCCTGCAGGTCTAAATCCCCATTGGCCGGACCTCGGGCGGAGCTTGGTTCTAGAGCTCTGCCTCCGGCAAGCAGGCGTCGACAGCAGACTTCACGCACCCTCTCGTCTTCCTCAAGCTCTAATCTTCATCGCTAGACCTTCAGTTCCCTTCCCCGAGCCGCACCGAGCACAGAGAGGCGCGGCGGAGCTCCAGGCCTTTCGCCGGAGCTCTAATTGCGCCGCCAGCCATCGAGAAGGAAGGAGAAGCAGCTACCGTTGGATCTCGCCCCACGGTGGAGATCCAACGGCCCTGGAGGAGCCACGTCGCCGTCCCGGAGCGCGGAGGCTCGGTGGGACTGAGCCTCGCCCGAGTCAACCTCGAGCCACCACGTGGCCCGAGCCACCTGCTACGGCCACCCGAAGCATCGCCGAACCTCGCCCCCATCCGAGCCTGAGCTCGCGTGCTTCACGCACGTGGGTGTGGGCTTTTTGCATCGACGCCCTCGCACCTTCCGCATATTACATCCAGGTCCTGATACCACGTGGCAGTCCCCGAGACCACTCCGAACCTCATTGCCACCAAGCCTGGAGGCTCGTGTACGCCGAGCCAGCCCGAAGCAGCAACGAGCCTCTGCCGAACCCGAGCCACCCTCCGAGCCTGGATGGCGCGTGCATAGCACGTGCCATCTGGGTAATTTACCCAGAAGCCCCGCCGACTTCTCCAAATAGCAAACGGGTCCAAATCACGTGCAACCCAGCGCCCAGTGGGAATTTTGCACTTTGACCCTCGCAGGTTTTAGTATTTGCAAAAATACCCCTGTGCGTGAGGGTAATTTACAGGGAAGGCCCCTCTTCTTATTTTTATTACATTTTAGTCCCTCCCAGGGACCAGTTTGCAATTTTATTTCATGTTTTCTTTCAGTTATGCCCCTGTCTTCTTTATTGTATATCTTGAGCCTCATATGTCCGATTGAGGTGATTTCAGTTTCATTTCGAAGCTCTTCTCATTGTCTTTCTAATGGCATGCTTAAATTTGAGATTAGACACTAGGAGCTTTAATGCATTATTTTATTGTCCAGATGCCTGGCTTCCCATGTAGCTCATGCCAAATTGCTATATAAATGAAAAGTGCTTCATTAGTTGATTCTGTTTGACTCATTTTTTATGGCTCAAGTAATTATCATTTCGGGCATAGTTCCATTTCATTGCATGTATTTGCATGATAAAAATTGATAAAAAAGTGCATGTTTATTTTTAATGCATTGTTGTATCTTCTCGCATAATTTGACCTGTATACTTTAACTTCACACTTAATTAGATAGATAAAAGTCTGAATAATTTGAGAAAGGCTCGTGTCCCTGAGTTCGACCTTGGTTTCTTGCCAAGTAAAATAAATATATTATGACCATCCCATTCTTATTTGAAATATATCAATAAGATGGTCTTTTTGATGAACCGAATCGGCCCGACTACGATGATGATTCCAAGTGCTAATTTCGCACTCTTAAAGGACCGATTTTGCGGTTTATCATACTCCGCCCCACTTATCTAGGCAGGTTCGGGAGAGCCTAGAACTGCTCTCTAAACCCGAGTTCGATTCCACCCTGTCCCCCCTCGATCACCATTATTCCAGTATTGAGTTGCTCGAGCAGAAACTAGAGCTGATATTTGTTCACTTGACGACACCTGAGTTGGGGTCTTTTGCCTATGTAGAGACCCAAGAGATGGCCATCAGTGAGGAGCACACGGATGAGCATCCCCAGAGCACAACATATGTTTTAGATCAGGGCACCATCAACAACACATTATTAGCCTCATTGGAGACGATGCAACGTCAGACCAGAGACCAAGGATCCTACATGGCAGATATGTGCAAAGAGATGGCACATATGCGAGTGGACTGAGGAGAGCTAAACTGAGCAGGTGGCAGAGAGACATCAGATCTTATAGGAGGAGCAGGAGGACAACCAGAGGAGCCACAAGAGCCAGTCTGACCCTGCAAGGCCAATGAGAGAGTTACACAAGCCTGGCGCGACTCTTTCACACCGTTGGATTCAGATTCCGACGATTCTGGGAGATTTCAAGCTCCCCCCTTCGACCATCCAGTTATTTCCAAAATTCCATGGGCTTGCCACTGAAGAGACACTTCTCCACCTGTAGAAATTCGAGATGATCTGCAGGCTTGTCCACGACAAACATGTGAACGAGGACACCATCATGATGATGGCTTTTCCATTCTCCCTGGTCGACAGAGCAGCCTACTGGCTGAAACATTTGGGGAGATATGTCACTTCTTGGGAGCAACTCTGGACTGAGTACTTAAACAAATACTATCCACTCGACTGGATGAACACATCTAGAGCTGTAATCAACAACTTCTCCAGGATCCCCAACGAGTAGTTCCATGAGGTGTGGGATCGTTTTCGTGAGCTTATTGACCGGTGTCCACGCCATGACATCTCCAAGCCCAACATAGTACATAGTTTCTTTTGTTGGTTGTCAACGAAGATGTAGGGGCTTGTGAATGCTTCTTGTGGGGGCTCCTACTTCGTCAAGGATGAAGATCAGGTCAAGGCCATATACAAGGAGATGGCTGAAAACTATACAGTTATGTCCGAGACTCGTCTCTACACTTAGGGGAAGCCTCACCCATGTCGTGTCCTATCATAGGATAGCATGAGTCGATGCGGGTCCATCCACGTCTTCAACAACGGCATCACATGAAGAGTCATCGGTAGCTGATATGGGCATCATCAGCGAGAAGATGGACCGCATTGAGATTATCGAGAAGAAGCAGTGACAGGTCATGACGTCGATTGATCAGTTAGCACAGACATCGATTGACCTGAAGACCCAGATCATGTGTCTCTAGGAGGCACATACAGCTTCTCAGCCCCGTCTTAGGTCACGGCTGATCCTTGCAGCAATAGCTCGACCTAGCACTCAACCCAACATCGGCAGGTTCACCACATCCAGATGGAGTCGTTCCAGTACCTGCGGCACTTATACTCTCAACCACTACGATCTCAGAACACCCTGATGGTGGTTTATCAACAGGATCAACCACTAGCAGTTCTTCCTCCACCCCCTATTCGAGTAGTACTTGTTGACAGAAATCAACGGGATTTGGTACGACCAACAACAGCTCAGGATCTGTTGAGATTACCTTCGATTCAGGTGGTTGACCGGAGGTGCCTCATCCCAGCAGTAGCCTCCAGCTCAAGGTGGATAGTTCAACCAGCCATAACAGCAATCCCAGTTCCCACACCAACCACACAACAGCATTACCAGTCGGGTCCTCATCCCTATCAATAGGGACAGTAGTGGATGCAGCACCAGCAACAACCTCAGCAGTATTCTCTGCCTGCCCCTCATTAGTTCCAACAACAACCTCATTTTCAGAAAGGCAACTCGTCCAGTTCTTATGGGCCAGCCTATGAGAACCCAGCACTTGATGATCTAGCCCGCTTACTTTCCGACCACCAGGCCACATTTAGGCGGGAGATGGACGAATTTCTCCAGGAGATGAGGGACATCATTAAGGGTTAGGACACCATACCGTCTCAAATTGAGCCTAATCCGAACAACTTGAAAAGAAAATATGAGCATGTATAATTTACAGAGACCACCACTCCTAGCGATTTATTAGATGACATTGCTTCATATATATTTGATGCTAACTTTGTTACACTTAGGAGTGGTAGGATGCACAGCAGATGATAGAGGAAGAGCGAGACGTCCACTAGGAGTGCGATATTATGATCACTAATGATGAAGCCGCTTGGTCCGATCCCATTTCACGAGCTCTCCTCTTACCTTCAGATTCCACAGATTCGCAGATCCCAGCAGAGGAGAGTTTCAAGAGCACACTCTTGGTAGAGGACACATTTGAGGCTAAAACTGTATTCATGATATCGAGGCAGAGTATATTTTTCATGATTCTAATTCAGATCCCTCAGATTCAGACATTGACTGGGCGGAATTTGATGATTTATTGCCTTGTCTGATTTCCACAGAGCCATGAGTTAGGTGGAGACCGTGCCAGCATCAATTACAGATACACCAGCTGGGTCGTCTTCACCGATTTCGCATGATCAGCGAGAGTTCTCTCATTCAGATCTGGTTGCATTCACTCACTTTTCAGAGGCCAGACATACCATCTCCCAATTGTCCTGAATTGAAGCCTTTGCCACAGTCGTTGAAATATAGATTCCTTGCGGGTGAGCATGAGACGTACCCAGTCATTATCTCAGCCGATTTGACTGGAGAGCAAGAATCTGGTTTGATGAAGGTTCTTGAAAGGAATAGCAAGGATATAGGATGGAGTGTAGATGATCTCCATGGGATAAGTCCGGCTCCGTGCTCCTACATATCTATCTCAAGGAGAATGCTTAAGCCCTCGCGTGAGTTCTAGCGATGGCTGAACCCGAATCTTCGAGAAGTAGTCATGATGGAAATATCGAAATGGTAGAGCGTTGATTTTATCTACCCATCTCTATCTCCCAGTGGGTTAGTCCATTACATGTGGTGACCAAGAAGACGTGCATCACTATAGTTGTGTGTGAGTCTGGAGAGGAGATAGCTACTTGGGCACCCACTTCTTAGAAGGTTTGTGTGGACTATAGACGATTGTATCAAGCCACCAGGAAGGATCATTTCCCGCTGCCTTTTATTTCTTAGACTATAGAGAGGCTATCTGGAAGAGTCACTACTTCTTTCTTGACGGGTACTCTGGATACAATTAGGTGGCATTAGCGCCCTAAGACCAAGACAAAGCAACATTCACTTGTCCGATTGGGACTTATGCTTTCAGAAGGATGCCCTTTTATCTATGTAATGCTTTGGTGACATTCCAGATGTGCATGTTTTCCATATTCTCCGACATGGTGGGTGATAATTAGAGATCTTCATGGATGACTATTCGGTCTACGGTGATGGGTTTGATGCTTGTCTTGACTACCTAGACCGTGTTCTTCAACACTGTATAGAGGTCCATCTTGTCTTATCTTGGGAGAAGAGTCACTTTATGGTGACTCAGGTGACGGTGCTTGGTCATATCATCTCCAACAAGGGTATGGAGGTTGATCTAACCATGGTGTATATCATCAGGAAACTCAATCCACCGTATAATTTGCGACAGTTACTGTCTTTTCTGGGGCATGTCATCTTCTACCAACATTACATTCATGACTTCAACAGGATTGTCCGACCGTTGACTGATTTGCTGACAAACGATACCGAGTTCATTGTAGTTGATAAGTGTCTTGCATCATTTGAGACTCTCAAGAGCTTAGTTGTTAAGGCTCCTATCTTTCAGCCACCTGATTGGTCTCTCCTATTTGATATCAAGATGGATGCCTCCAATATTTTCGTAGGGGGCGTGTTGGGATAGAGGAGGGATGGAGTACCATTTGCCATTCACTACGCTAGACGGACATTAGATACCGCTCAACGGAACTACAATGTCACAGAGAAAGAGATGCTAGTTGTAGTCTATGCCTAGGACAAATACAGATTATACATTCTTGTATCCAAAGTGACTATCTTTACTGATCATACCACCATCAAGTACCTTATGGAAAAGAATGATGCCAAAGCAAGACTGACTAGATGGATCCTTCTACTCAGGAGTTTGATATTTTAATTAAGGATAAATCTGGAGTCAAGAATATGGTGGCAGATCATCTCTCCCGATTGGAAAATTTTGAGGAATCCGAGCACATTGATTTTTTTTCAGATACCTTCCCAGATGTGGCGACCCTTGCTATCATCGCTCTCCCATGGTATGCTGATATTGTGAACTATCTTGTTGCCAAGAAAGTTCCACGAGGTTGGCCTAGTCAACGACTTGAGACCTTCCTTGCAAAGGCCATGTCCTACCATTGTGAGGATCCCATCCTTTATCACAAAGGAGGGGATAACGTCTGGCGTCAGTGCATTCCTCAGGAGGAGCACCACAGCGTCCTCACATACTAACACAAGCTTGAGGTAGGAGTACATCATTCTGGAAGGAGAACATCACAGAAAGTGATTCAATCGGGCCTATGGTGGCCTACCCTCTTCAAGGATTCTGATGAATTTGTGATGAGGTGTACTGACTGTCAGAGGATGGGAACTTGTGGACAGCGTGATATGATGCTAATGCAGCCCATTCACTTCTGTGAGGTTTTTGATGCATGGGGTATTGATTTCATGAGTCCATTCCCTATGAGTTAGGGATATGAATATATTCTGTTGGTTGTGGATTATGTCAGTCATTCGGTTGATGCCATACTCTCCTGAACCGCAGATGCCAAGATTGTTTGCAGATTTTTGAGGAAGAATATCATTTCACGGTTCGGGGTGCCTAGAATATTGATATCTGACTTGAGGTCTAACTTTATCAACGACAAGGTAAAGTCCCTTGCTAGCGAATTCAGCATAGACAATCGAGTTTCCACTCCATATCATCTTCAAACCAATGGTATTGCTGAAGTATCGAATAGGGAGAACAAGATGATATTGCAGAAGGTAGTCTGCCCATACCAAAAGGATTGGTCAAAACTTTTGGACTCGGTCTTGTGGGAATATCGAACTTCCTTCAACAGTCCTTTGGGTTCATCTCTCTTTCATCTCGTTTATGGCAAGCCCTACCATATACCGATTGAGATCAAGCATAAGTCACTACGGGTTGTGACTGATATACTATTGAATCTAGAGAGTATAGGAGATCAAAGGAAGACTGAATTGGCAGCCCTAGAGGAGCTTAGAGACACAGCCTTCTCAAGCATCCTACAATATAAGGAGCGAGTAAAGATAGGGATTGATTCTTTTATCAGCCATAAGCAGTTTGATGCCAGGCTTAGATTATTTCCAAGGAAATTGCAGAGCAAGTGGAAAGGACCATACACGATCCGAAAGCTGCATGACAATGGTAGTATCAACATATATGAGTTGTCATCTGAGTTCACCTTTCGTGTTAACGGTCAACACCTCAAACCATAACTATATGATGAGCCGCTGATAGTTGACGTCGCCCTGATTCATTTTTCATGAGATATGGTCTTTGACTCAAATCATTCGCATCTCGTTCCTCGTTATATTATCATTGTCTTCTTCCTTATATAGATCCAGATGTCCATATCTTATCATTCTTTAGTCTAGCACCCCATCTACATCTTGTGATTACTCTATACTTCAGGTGTACTTTACCCAAAGTATAGGGGGGTATCAGACTTCTGATTAATTTTTTTATTCTTCTTACCTCTATTTTGCTACCTATACCTAGGGATATCTTACCCTAAGTATAGGGGAGGTAAACCTTGTAATTCTCTCACTCAGTTTTCCCATTGTGTACAGTCTGCTATACTTAGGATAGCTCAATCCTAAGTATAGAGGGAACCACCAAGCCCTCTTCATTCTATTCTTTGATTCGTCGTTGTAGTATAGCATTCCTTTTCACTTCCTTATACTAAGCACAAGTTATGTCTTCTTCATCACTCTTTGTTCACTCTGAGGACATCGTTCAAGCTAAGTATAGGGGGAATCATATATACGACATATGTACTTTAGCCATAGCTCATACATTGTATGAATGTGTTAATAAATAAAATGATTAAAACCCTTTAGTTAAAAATCACAAAAATTTAAAAAAAATCTTTTACATAAAATTCCTTCACACATACACAACTATTATAACAAATACTTTTTACAAATGTTTGTAAAAATGTTTTGTGTGAAAAGTTTGTAAATATTTTTGATATCAAAATTATGTATATAGTACAAATTTAATTGTAAAATGTTCGAAAATAAAAGTTTGCAAAAATCCTTGTGTGATTTGTAATTGGTTTGCAAAACTTCTGCATCCATGCATACATTCAAACATTTTTCAAAAACTTTGCATAAAAAGATTTTATAAATATTTGTATATTCTTCTGAATCATAATTTACATTTAAACCAGTCTGGAATTAAATTGGAAAATGGAGCTTGGTTAAGACCTTAATCCACCTAATTCTAAGAGGAACCTTATAGGATTTGGGGTTAAGAATTTTCAGGTCCATTGGTGACTTAATTCTTTGAATCCACTAGGCTATGATCACGTTTCATCTTGATGAACCAAAGTAGAGCATTTAACAATGTACACATGACTCTCACAGATAATGGATTTACTTGCACCAACACCTTACACATAGCTTTCTAGGAATGTGGTGGTGAGGAGGCAGTTTCCTTTGGCTTGGGGTAGCATACGCGGGTAGTACTTCTAGACAGAACTTCTCGTCTTTTTTTAGTTAACGAAGTGCACCTCAACTTGATCAGGTAGTGTTGAGGTCTATAGACAAGAGTTGTGGGTTGCAATAAAGCTTCAAAAGAGGGATAGTCTACTGGCTCAAGAGGAAAAAGTACTTATGTATATATGTTGAACCATGTAGATATGTTGTACATATACACATAAAAAAAGTGCAAAATAAAGAAAAACTCAAAAAAAGTTGGTAGGCTTGATTAAAAATAAAATGCCTGCCAGAGCATGTATAGCCAAATAAAGAAAAGCTTATGTTACCCATTCTCATCTCATGAAGCTTGCAACGGGAGACTTAGCTATACTGGTTAACCTCCCAGGGATACATGGCTAGACTGGTCCTGGTCCATTCTCTTCTTTCCCCTCTTATTTAGCAAGTTGTACTTGAAGATAGAAGGGAATACCACGCTCCTTGAGGAAAGAGCTGTTGGACTAGGGAATTAGAGTTACCTTGTTAAGGGGCGTTGCTTCTTTATCATTTCTGAGGTGGGGAGCTACATATCACCTACACCTTACAAGAAAAGATTCATGGTCATTAGATTTTGTGTATGTAGACTTCTTCTGACCTAGATTATTGAGGAGTCCTTACCATAGATTGGTAGAACATAGAGGATGTTGAGTTTCAAACCTAGGTCCAAATAAGCTTCCGACAAACTAATAATCCAAAGGTCTGACTAAACTCCATACTCTAATTTAATGAAGACAAGCTTAATAATCAACCTTGATTCTCCTTTTTCTTTTTCTTCTCTTTTCACTTCTTCTTCAAATAAGTGTTTGCTAAGGAACTGGCAAAGGTATATTATAGGGGGTGATGAATCCATGATTCTCACTCTTTATTCTGTTATTTTAGGTATTTATCTTAGCAAAGCATCTTGTAGATAAGTATAAATGCAATAAGTTAGCATTATGCATGCATTTGTTTATATTGCATATTTATCATGTATTTGTGCAAAAATAAAAGAATAAAGGAAAAGAAAAATGAAGGAGGTACTTAGAATAAATACAGAGTGACTGAACCCTAAGAGAAGGTCAACATTGACCTGATCGTCAAATAAAATAAGTAGAGGGAGATGGGGCCTACTCTATATTGTACATATCACTTATATCTGTAAATAATTATTTTTTACAAAATAGAAATACTTTATCCTTTTTACACCTTGTATTCTTTCCTAAAAATAAAAAAATAAAATTAAAATCATAAAAAATAAAATTAAAATTAAAATAAAATCATCTCTCACTTGTAAAAAATACATGTATACATGCATCATTCTCTATTTATTATATGCATGTACGGAAACAATAAAAATAAAATAAAAATTATTTTGGACTCCTAAAAACATGTTGTAAATAAATAAAATACAAAATGGCAGTATTTATGTAAAAATAACAAATTTAAAATGATTGTACAAAATACATAAGTATATTATACATGTATATACTACTATATATTGTATATACCCTAATTTATTTTTTGTAAAAATAATAAAAAATAATAGAAATTGTCTTTGAAAAATAACAAACATTTCTTATGTTGAAAACTTTTGATTTAAAATCATTTATTATTTTTTATTGAATTTGTAAGTATGTTTGTACATTCGAATTTTCTGATTGGTCCACGTCATTTTGTTGACTTGGGTCAACGGTCTCTTCCAGGGCTTGAACCGACCCGAACCTTCTCACCAAAGCTTGTTCTCCCCTTTTCCCAGTTGGGTCGAGTCTCCTTCCGATCCGAATCTTCACATGTGCCTTCTCCTGGGATCCAGCATCTTCACAGATCCCTAGGAAGGTGCGGATCTTCCTAGGGTTACACACCTTTACCTGATTCTTTCACACCCATGGGAAGCCTATAAAGTATCTCCTCCATCCTACTAGCACCGCAATTCATTCATCTCCTCTTCTTCCACACACAGATACCTCAGGTTGAGTGACAAAGATCGGAGTAGTCCATCGGAGTGAAGTTTGGTGGTCAGGAGACGTACCTAAGCCTCGTGGCCATAGTGCATTTTCGCGACAGGCCTCCAGCCTTCCACAGCTTGGTCGAGGCCACAACCTCTCTTGCCACCTTCGCATGAAGATCCAGAGCTCATCTAGAACTTCAGGTATCCCTCATTTCCCTTGCGTTTTCCTATTCAATCCATTCACTTCATCTAGCGTCGTTGCACCTCCGCCTTCTCCGATCAGCGAGTCGAAGCACCCACATTCAAACCCATCCATTCAGATCACCGCGTCGCATCACCATCCTTCTTCCCCCACAGTCTGACCACCCTTAGGATCGACCATCAAGTTGAGATTGAGGACCGGATGTCATCTATCACCTTTGTCGGAGATCGAATCCTGCCCCACCGTTCATCCTATCTATTCTTGCCCAAATAACCCCGATCGAGGCTTCGTCTCTAGTTGAGCTCACCTTTACAAATACTTGCACTTTCAGGGAGTCCTTTCCAGTGTCTGAAAGGTCCGTCGGAGTAGCACCAGGCCCCCTTTCTTCGCCACGCACATCCAGCTGGTGGTTGCACCATCGGACTCGTCCATTCGATGCGGGTTACTCCTCCGACCTTGCTAGGCTCTTCTGATCGACCATCAATGCCGAGGATACCATATGAGGCTCTGGAGAAGTTCATCGGGGCCTTGTTCGTTCAGGTCCCTTCTCCTCCGTTGGATTTATCCACCTCTGCTAGATCCAATCGTAGCCGCCAACTGGAGCAGCCTTTGGGTTGTTGGATCTGATGCCCCTGACACACCTACGCCCCACGTCCCCAACATTCTCTAGGATGTCAGATCTGACACTGTACAAGATCAGCACCACACGATTCACCGTTCATCAGAGGACGCCATGTGTCCCCCACGTGCTTCCCACGTTACCTATGAAGGTATTTGACGTTTGTTTCCCAGTGCTTTTATGTTTTACTGTTTAATTTCGTGAATAAAGTTGTAGTTCAAACTTTTTGTATATTAGACCCTTATGTTCCAGTATTTTCACTTTAGTCCTCCGAGTTTGGATATACGTGCATACGTACGTGATTTTGTAGTGCTTTTGCATATCTTACCCTACATTTTCTGACTCTTAGATTTTGAATGAAATATTTTCTCTATTTGAAAAAATAGCCCTGCGCATGATTTAATTTGCATGTGCATATATTGTGTGGGATTTTTACGATAATGCCCCTGGACTACAACTTGTGTGTCTTGGTTTCAGATCAACTCCGAAAATACCCAAAAAATTACCATTAGCTCCTACTAATGTGTATATTTTTGGTATTTTTTAACTTGACTTAATTTTATTTGATATTTTCTAAAAATCAAAAACCCATAAAAATGTGTCTATCTATTATATAGAATATAAAAAATTACAAAAATAGTCTCAAAAATTCCATAAAAATTTCTGTGTATTTGTTTTAGTGTTTTCTTGCTTAACTATCATTTTAGTGTCTTTATCTTTTATAAAAACCTCAAAATTAGGAAAATACTAAAAATCATATAAAAATTATTAAAAAATCTACAAAAGTAAAAAAATGAGATTCCAATTTCTATTGTTAGGTGTTTTTATTTACTTTATCATAAAAATTACAACCAAGACATTCATGCAATTTAAACATTTTAAATTTGCCTTTTAGATAGGGCTATACAGTGCCTTGTTGTTTTTTGTTTATTTCATTTTTATGAAAACAAACAAAAATCAGAAAAAGACCACAAAATTACCAAAAAATTGCATATTTTTAAAACATAAAAATTTTTTATTCTTGAATTTAGTGTATGTATATCCTAAATAAAAATTGTTAAGGCTTCTTTGTGCATTGGTTTGTTTGTTATTTTGAAAAATATATAAAAATTGTAAAACTAAAATTTAAATAAAAACTTAGTTTTAATTTCTTGGCCTTGACTACTTCGTATATTTATGTGCTCCTTGTGATCAACCATGGTTTCTATACTAGGTTAAATAAATAGCGAAGACCGCTTACATTGGATTTTGTGCCTTGATTGATTGATATGTATGGTCTTATTTTTCTTGTTGACCGTGCCTCGTGACTCAGTTCGCAACCACCCTTAGAGATATCTTAACCCTTGTTGCTTGGTCGTGTCATCAATGCTCTAGACCTACATCTACACTCAGGGGAATCCCCTCCCACATGTTGTTTCCAATAGGAGGATTGCACGCATCGATGCCGATCCTTCTACGTCGCCACCAATAGCAGTACTTGTCGAGTCTTCAGCTACCGACATGGGATCTTCATTTAGAAGTTGGTTCGTATTGAGATCATAGAGAAGATGTAGATCCAAGGTATGTACATTCTCAATAAGCTTGACGAGCTTGCCTAGACCTTGAGTGACCTAAAGACCCAAATCATGTGTCTCTAGGAGGGGTAGATGGCTTCTCAACCACGTCTCCAGTCACGGGCTAATCTAGGGAGGAACTCTACCCAGCCATATGCCTTGTACCAACAGGTCCACCACATCCAGGCAGAGTCGGTCCAGCAGCTCCAGCATTACCATCAGCCTCCACCATCTCTGGACACCCAGATGGTGGTCTACAAGCCAGATCAACCCCTAGCAACCCTTCCCCCACCACACCTTGAGTAGAAGGAGTCATATATGTAAGTCAATGGGATCTGGAACTCCCAATAATAACCTCAACCTAGGATTCATCGTGACCATCTTGGCTTTCGATGATCCACTAGAGACACCTCTTCCCTACAATAGCCTTTAGCTCAAGCAGGGCAGAGCAGCAAGGTTCAACAACCCCATCACTCCCAGTAGTACCAGCAGCATGGTCCTCATCCCAACTATCAAGGACATCAGTGGATGCAGCAAAAGCAACCTCAACATTATTCCCAGCCTCCTCCTTACTACCACCAGTAACAACAACAGTTGTCTCAGCCTCATTTCTAGCGAGGCAACCTGTCCAGTTCTCATGCACCTTTCTATGAGAACCCAGCCCTTGATGACCTCGCCCGCTTACTCTCTGATAAGCAGCAATCCTTCCAACAAGAGACGGATGAGTTCTACAGGAAATGAGGGAGATAATCATGGGAAAATCCTTCACACCAACTCAGATTGAATCCAATCCGAACAATTTGAAGAGAAAATCAAAGCAGGTACAATTTACAGAGACCACAACTCCTAGTGATGTTTTGGATGGTACTTCTTCCTTCGTATTTGATGCTGATTTTGTGACACTTAGGAGCAGTAGGAAGCAAGCTAGCGATGACTCGTCTGAGTGATATCTACACGCTTATTCCAAGGCACCAGATGATGATGGAAGCAGTACTCATGCCCCTTATCATGATGATGACATTGGTGTTGAAGCCACCAAGTAAGATGATCCAACTGATGGTATTGAAGCCATCACAATTCCACTTGCATACGGTGGTATTGAGGCCACCATGATTCCAGATGCTTGGCCAGGGTGTGGCGTTGATGTCACAATGTCAGACGTTGTCGGTGGTAGTGATGCCACCAATTTACGTTCTTTTCTGTTGCCTCATTCTGTACCTGAGGACAAATTTAGAAAAATATAAAAAATGAAAAAAAGCAAAAAAATGAATAAAGGAAAGGTTTATGTATCTCTTGTGAGTCCATCTACTCTAAATGATGATCATTGCAAGTATTCTTGCTTGTTGCATGGACAAGAACCTACTACTGACCCTCATATCTCTAGAGAGGGTCCCTCCATCCCCTTCCCTCAAGCACTACGCTTAGGAAAGTGGACCAAAAAAGAAAATACCAAAAAGAGACACCAGATAGAGTTTAGCGAGCAGATGATTAAAAGATTTTAGATACATCTGACTGTACAAGAGGTACTAGAGCACATCCCCCTATTCCAGATTGAACTTGAGAGAAGACCACTATCAGTAGGAAGAGGAGGAACCACAATTCATATATATATATATATATATATGCTTTCTCGTGCCATTTGCTTCGCTATTTAGAAGTAGTGCCAACCAAGAGACCTATTGCAGGAGCTCCATATGTCAGATGCCACATCCATGAGTAGCGGTTCAATTGTACCCTATTAGACAACGACTCTTTCAATACCCTTTTCTGACTGCCTTACTCAATCAGTTAAAGCTCGGCCTTCTTAGATGGAGCAGGACAGTCCATTAGTTTGCTGATAGATATGACAAGAGGCCTAAGGGATTATTGAAGGACATTGTCATCACAATTCATGGCCTGAAATTCCCTGTGTACTTGGTTGTACTGGACATAGAGATCCCTAAGTCTATGACTGATACCCCCATCATTTTAGGATGACCCTTCTTGGCCACAACCAAGGCAGTGTCCAATCATGATAGCAGGAATGTATACTTTCACATCGAGAGTGAAAGTATACAAATAGAGAGGATCGACGATACCGAAGCCGGAGATTCAACGTTCTCAAAGTAGACCACATATTTGGAGCAGATGACAGATGTAGAGCCAAACATCCACCAGGAATGTGACTTTGTGATTACAAATGATGGAGCTGTTTGGGAAGATCCCGTATCATGAGCTCTTGTCATGCCTACAGACGCTACAGATACACAAATGATAGCAGGTGAGAGTTATAAGAGCACACTCATGGTAGAGGAAACCGTAGAGGTTGATGATCATGGTCAGGATAACGAGGCAGATTTTTATTTCATGTGCTTCAGATTCAGATCCCTCAGATACAGACATCGATTTTGATTAGCAGGATTTTGATGACTATTTACAATGTCTTGTGCCTATAGAGCCGACAACTAGTGAGGAGAGTGAGCCAAGTCCGTTGACAGATACACCAATAGGGTTGCCTTCATCACATTCACCACTACAGTGAGAGTTCTCACATGCAGATCTCATAGCCTTCACTTAGACTCTTTAGAATCTAGATTTGCAGCTCTCAATTGTCCAGAATTGAAGATCTTACCACAGAGCATGAAGTACAGATTCCTTGTGGGTTGCCAGATCATTATCTGAGCAAATTTGACTGAAGACCAAGAAACTGGATTGATGGAGGTTCTCGAAAGAAACCGCAAGGTGATTGGAAGGAGTATAGTTGATCTCTATGAGATAATCCATCCCTATTCTCCCATCACATCTTTCTTGAGAAAAATGCCAAGACATCACGTGAGTTCTAGCAAAGGCTGAACCCGAATCACTGAGATGTGTTCATGAAGGAAACGTCAAAGTGGTGTAGTGCTGAATTTATCTACCCATCTCAGAATCCAAGCAGGTTACTCCATTGCATGTGGTACTCAAAAGACAGGTATCACCAGAGTTGTGAGCGAGTCCAGAGAGAAGATAACTACCCGGGTACCCACTTCTTCGAGGGTTTGTGTGGACTACAGATGATTGAATCAGGCCTCCGAGAGATATCATTTTCTGTTGCCATTTATAGATCATATTATTGAGAGGCTAGCTAGGGAGAGTCGTTACTTCTTTCTTGACGGGTCCTCGTGGTACAATCAGCTGGCCATAGTTCCCAAATACTAGGAGAAAACAACATTCATCTGTACGTTTGGGAATTATGCTTTCAGACGGATGACCATTGGTTTATGTAATGTTCCGGCTACATTCAAAAGGTGTCTGGTTTCCATCTTTTCCAACATGGTGAGTGACTGTTTAGAGGTCTTCATAGATGATTTTTTAGTCTACGATGATGGGTTTGATGCTTGTATTGATTGCCTAGACTGAGTAGTTCAGTGCAGCATAGAGGTCAATCTTGTGTTATCATAGGAGAAGAGTAATTTCATGATGACTTAGGGACGGTCCTTGGCCACATCATTTCCAACAATGGCATGAAGACCAATCCATCCAAGGTGAATATCATCCAGAAACTCAATCCACCACCCAATTTGCGATAGTTGTAGTCTTTTCTGGGGCATTTTGATTTTTACTGACGATTCATATTGGATTTCAGTCGGATTGCTCGATCGCTCACTGATTTGCTGACTAAAGACACCGAGTTCATTGTAGATGATAAGTGTCTGGCATCATTTGAGACTCTCAATGGACTAGTTATTGAAGCTCATGTCCTTCAGCCGCTCAATTGGTATCTCCTATTTGAGATCATGATGAATGCTTTTGATTTTACCATATGTGTTGTGTTAGGACATAGGAGGGATGGATTATCGTTTGCCATTCACTACTCTAACCAGACTTTGGATATTACTCAATAAAATTATGTTGTGATAGAGAAAGAGATGCTAGCAATAGTCTTTACTTTGGATAAGTCCAGATCTTACATTCTTTGATCTAGAGTGATTATCTATACATAGCACACCATCATCCGATGCCTCACATCTAAGAAGGATGCCAAAGACAGATTGACGATATGGATCCCTATACTTTAGGAGTTTGATACAGAGATTAAGATAAACCAGGAGTCAAGAATGCGGTGGCATATCACCACTCCCATTTAGAGAACCTTGGGTATTCTGATCAAATCACACCTATTACAGAGACATTCCCAGATGAGGTGATTCTTGCTATGACCTTGCTTACGTAATATGCAAACATTTTGAACAATCTTGTTGCCAAAAAAGTTCCACAAGGTTGGCTCAGACAGTGACTTGAGACCTTCCTCATGAAGGTTAAATCGTACCATTGGGAGGATCCCACCCTTTACCATGAAGGGGGTAATAGTGTCTGGCACTGGTGTATTCTTCAAGAGCAGCACCACAACGTCCTTACTTACTGCCACAAGATTGAGGAAGGAAGTCATCACAATGGGAGACAAATGACAAACCCTAAATTACCCTTCTCATTATGTATAATTAGCAGTGTTCGTTGCAACCGGCGAAAATAGAGTCAATCAAAAACCACTTCGAAAAAATGTATGAATTAAAGGTCAAAGCCGTCAATTTATTTTTTACTTGGGCAAGCCAAAGGTCAAAATCAGGGTCACAAGCCTCTTAAGTGAATTATATCGACTCTTATTACTTGAATTAAGTGTTGGATTAATGAAGCATAAGTCAGAGAATGCATGAAGATATAATTCATGAACAATTTTCTTTATTTTAATTTATAAATATGCAAGCAACAAGATGTAAATAAATGCAATGTGAATATGCCCTATTTCAGAATATTTGAGCCATTTAATCAGAAGTCAAATCAGGTTCAATTTATGAAGCTAGTCTCAATGATGTAAATACACAAGGAATGTATAGCATTATAATCGAGATGCTTAGCTATTAAAAGAATGCATCACAATTCAAATTGTTAAAACAGGGATATAAGCGTGTCATTTAAAAGAAAATTAAACCAACTTCAAAATGAGACAAAAATCAACTCAAACGGAGATATGATGCTCAAGATATTCACAAATGAAGTTAAGGGCATAAATGCAAGAAAACATGAAAGATAACTAGCAAACAGGTCCTTGGGAGGGTCTAAAATGCAAATAAAAATAGGTACGAGGCCTTCCCTGTAAATTCACCACGTGTGTGGGGGTATATTTACAATTATCAAAACCTATGAGGGTTGGAATGCAAAATACCCCAAGCGCACATGGTTCTCACGTGCTATCTGGACCTATCTGCAATATGGAGAAGTCGGTGGGGCCTCCATGCAAATTACCCATAGTGTACGTGACAAGTCACTAACGAAGGCCTCCGATGAAGCTCCGGCCATTAAAGGCATTCACCTGCAGCATAAGTAATTGATAGTCGAAGCGTGCAAGTGAGTAGTGCAATTGATCGTGAGTGAAATGGACGACCGTGGAGGAGTGGAGAACGTGGTGGCCGATCATCATCTCCGGCGAGATTGGCGTAGAAGATGGTCGGAGTCGTCTGAGGTCGTGAGAGATCGAGAAGGTAAGCAAACTGGTGTGCGAAGATGCCTGATGGTGGTTGAAGCTCGGAAATGCGTAATGGAGTATCAAATTGCGAGTAGATTCTTAATTAAATAGTAGAAAATCAAAGAAATGGCAATTGTGGATCGGAGAGCTTACCTGGGATAATGGAAATCGTAGGGCTTGGGATTGAGCTCCTCGGCGGAACTCGTGTCATTTTTGGACCCCTGCAACCACTAGGGGAAACTTGGTGGGGTGGAACCACTGCGATCCTGGCCTACCATGTCCAGGGTTCATCACCAAAGGCCTTCATCATCGTCGCTCCCCCATCAGTCCTCCCCTAGTCACGGGGAGGAGGAGAGGGTTGGGCATGGTCCCACGTAAAGGCGAACAAGTTTGAAGTGGGGCGGAGGAGGCGTATTTAAAGTTGGAGCTCGGTGTTTCTAATGATGGAGTGATTGGGTTGCGTAGAGATTATGGAGCAAGAGGGAAAAAATCATGGGGCGAGGGATGATCCGCAAGGATGGTGGTTGTTTGTGGTATGTCGTGGAGGTGTCTGGGCATGGAGATGGTGGACAAGGACACAGAAGAAAAAGGAAAGTGGAAGCGACTGCATGTAGTGGACGACATGGGAGAGGGGGAAACTAGAGGTAGAAGACGAGTTCTCCACCGTTGGATCTCGTGATCCAACGACTGAGATATATGCACTAACAAAGGTCTACTATCAGATCTCAGGGAGGTCTGACGAGTGGTGAAGGGACTGCCACTTGTTGAGCGCTTAAGATGGTGGAAGTGGATGGTGATGATGGTTTTTGTGGACCTGATCTAAGTGCTAAGGGTAGACTAGGGGTGTGCGGTGGAGATAAAGCATCAGAAGATAATCGTTCGACAGAAAATGTGACACATCACACATGGAGCAAGGGCATTGGAGAACGACCACGATGAGACCAGGGGTTGATCTAGTGGCTGTGAAAGGAGGGTGTGTGGTGCATAGGGGACCGGGCCACGTGGAACAACCAGAATGCGCCACGTGGCCCAATCAGGTTATTCTAATGAAAAACCTCAAAAAAGATGATGAAATGGTCAAATTTGGAAAAACTCAAAACCATGAAAGTTGTAGATCTCGATGAGATGTACAAGTTTCATGTTGACCAAAATCGGAAAAGAGGTCAAACAAAGGGATAAGTATATTTGAGAGCGCTATTAAAGGCTTAAAAACACTACGATTTCAAATTTGCTATTTTTTTGTATTTTTAATATATTCCAAGGGTTTGATATTACAAGGATTAATCTCGTTCTTATTGACACTTCATCTAAGCTTGGGGTTAATTTCTGCGAATTAATGGCATGAAACTGGATTTCATCAACAGACAACGTAGAGGGTTCTCCAATCCGGCCTTTGGTGGCCTACCCTCTTCAAGGATTCAAATGAATTCAAGAGGTGCACTGACTGTCAGAGGATGGGCACTTGTGGATAGCGTGATATGATGCCAATGGAGACCATTCACTTCTGTGATGTTTTCGATGCATGGGGCATCAATTTCATGGGTCCATTCCCTAAGAGTCATGGGTTTGAGTACATTATTCTTGTTGTGGATTATGTGAGTCGTTGGGTTGAGGCCATCCCCGTACGAGCTGTGTATGCTAATACCATTTGCAAATTTTTGAGGAAAAATATCATTTCACAGTTCGTGGTACCTAGAGATTTGATTTCAGTCAGGGGGACTTACTTTATCAACGATGAGGTAAGGGCCCTTGTTAACGAGTTCAACATTGAACCATCGAGTTGCCACTCCATATCACCCTCATACCGATGGTATTGTTGAAGTATCGAATATGAAGATCAAGAATATACTGTAGAAGGTTGTCCGCTCAGACCAAAAGGATTGATCACAACTTTTGGACCCAGTCTTGTGGGCTTTAGGACATCCTTCAAGATACCTTTTAGCACATCTCCCTTTCATGTCGTTTATGCCAAGCCATGCCACTTTCCTATGGAAATCAAGCACAAGTCACTATGGGAAGTTAAAGAGTTATTATTGGATCCCAAGAGTGTAGGAGATCAGAGAAAAGCAAAGTTGGAAGCCTCGGAGGAGTTGAGAGATATAACCTTTTCAAGTAGCCTACAATATAAGGATAGAGTGAAGATATGGCATGATTCTCATATCATCCATAAATAGTTTGAGCCAAAACAGAGAGTATGGCTATTTAATGCTAGGTTATGATTATTTCTAGGGAAATTACAAAGCAAATGGAAGGGGCCATACTTGGTCAGAAAGGTGCACGACAATTGAAGCATCGATATATCTAAGTTATCATCTGACTCCATCTTTCAGGTTTATGATTAGCACTTGAAGCCATATCTAGATCAAGATCCGCTGATTGTTTACATTGCCTCTATTTATTTTGTATTAGATGTGGTCATTCAGTCACATCATTTGCATCTCATACCTGATTTCCACTCCTCATCCGCAGCTGTATAGATCCAAATTGTCCATATCATACATTCTTTTTGTTTGACACCCCATCTTCGTATTAGGATTAAGCTATACTTAAGGTGTGCTTTACCCTAAGTATGTGAGGGGGGGTATCGGACCTTGATTATTCATTTGATTCATTTAACCTATGTTTTGTTTCCTGTACGTAGGGATATTTTACCCAAAGTATAGGGGAGGTAACACATCCCCCTTCTATACATTCATATATACTTATGATTATTTAATTCTAAGTATATGGTGATCACCGATTTCTATTCTTTCCATTCTTTTAGTTGTCGTTGTAGTATAGTATTCTTTTCACTTCCCCATACATAGCACGAGTTATGTCTTCTTTCATCTCTCTTTGATCGCTCTAAGGACATCGTTCAAGGTAAGTATAAGGAATTGTGGAATATATTGTATATATACTTTAACCATAACTCATACTTTGAGACTTTGTGTATAGAAATAAGATGGCCAAAAATCACATAAATTTTAAAATTTTCTTGTACATAAATGTATGTAAATTCTCTTATAAAAAAGTCTTATACAAATTGTTTGTAAAAACCCTTTGTAAAAACTATTTTTTTATAAAAGTTTGTAGTAATGTTTTTCTTGTAAAAAGTTTTGTAAATAAATTTTTTTATCAAAATCGTGTATATAGTACAAAATTTTGGAAAATGTTTGAAAATAAAAGTTTGCTTAAATTTGTTTGTAAATATTTGGAAAACCACCTATAAATACATGTAAATACAATAACTTAGCATTTTGATTGACATTGTTAATATATCATAGTAAGAATTTATTTTACAAAAATAAAAGAATAAAGTGAAAAGAAAAAGAATGATGTGTTTAGAATAAATACAGTGTGACCAAAACCCCAAGAGACGGTCAAGCCTTGACCAAATCACAAAAAGAACGAGTGGAGAGAGATAAGGGTACAATATGTATTGTACATATCTCCTATACTTGTGCAAAATATGTATTTATTTATTTTAATAAGATATACATATTTTATTATTTTAACATATTTGAAGATATCCCTATTAATGCAATAAAAATAATATAAAAATAAGAATAACAAGATAAAAATAAAAATAAAATCCAACACTTCCTTGTACAAAAGACACATGTATATAATACAACCCCTGTTTATTCTATAGGTTTAATTAATTTATAAAAATAAAATATCATGTTGTACCCCTTAAAATATTTTTTTAAATAAATAAAATAAAAATAAAAATATTTTTTGTAAAAATAGTAAAATAAAAATATTGTACATAATACATAGGTATATTAGAAATGTATATAATACTATATATTGTATATACTTTATTTTATTTTTCATGAAAATAACTAAAAATAACAAAAAAATAGCTTACAAAATGGTAATCATTTTTTATTTTATACACTTTTTAATTTAAAATAATTTACTATTATTAATTTCATTTTCTTTTATTTTTGTAAATCCTAAATTTTTATTGGGCCACGTAAGATTGTTGACCATGGTCAACGTCTCCTACTCACCGAGTCGGGTCCTCCCTCGCGTCACAAGAGCTCCTTGATTTTCTCCTGATCAGATCTGACCTTCAATTGCTTTGATTATTACGCCTTATTACAGCCATGATATCCATAATCCCCGCAGATTGCCCTAGGGTATCACTCCACGCCCCGATTTTTCGGACCCTCAAGCATCCTATATAAGACCCTCTTACTATCCTCTAGCTCCAAAGCTCGTTCCTTGTGCCACCTCAGACCCCTTGCTACTTCTAGGAGAGTTACATCTTCTTATAGGTGCTCTTGGAGCGTCGTTTGGAGGTTCGAGTGAGCGTAGCTAATCGCATCTCCGGAGAGCCACCGCAAGCATCCTTTCGACATGCCGCAACTTGATTAAAGCCTTAACTTAACCGATCACCATCGCATGAAGTTCTTGTTTCTACCAGTAGCTTCAGGTATCACTCTGATCACTTACACTTTCCATTCCAATCCAATCATCCCTTTTATCGCCACCGTACATTTCACTGCTCCGACCTGTTGGTTTGTGTCCCTCCTTTGACATCCACCTGCATAGATCGAACACTCGATTCACCTTGCACCTTACAAGGCATCCTGACCACCCTTAGGCTCGTTCATTATGGTGAGATTAAGGTCGAGACCTTGATCCTACATTTCCTCCAGAGGTATACCCTCATCCACTATCGCTTCCTATGTTTTTCATGCAAAATAACCCCGCTCGAAGCTTGGTCTTTGAGACATGAGTATATCCTGCAGATTTTTATGCACAAAGACGGCCATCTAGAGCATTTATTTCTTAGGTGAAGTAGTTGCAGTCAGACCACCCCTGCCTCTCTCATCCGCCTTTCGACCATCCCATCAGCTCTGTCCGTTCGATGGGAAATGCTTCCAAGACAATGCTGGATGCCTCGACAGCCTCATCGGTTTGCCTGATCTCTAGCATCGCATTGTTGACATTTGTAGTGCACAAGTTCCTCCAGCACCCTTTGCAGTTGCTCGATACGGTGTTCCGTTCCAGATTCGATCCTAGCCCTTGGTTTGCGATTCATTCTGATGCTTGGATCGAGTCTGGACCGACCATCACAGTATGCAAGTCGTTAGATCTGATCTTGTGTCAGATCTAACTGCCCATCTACATCACCCCCACGTTTATTGGATTAGCTTTTCAAGAGACATCTAACACGCATGTCCGTAATAGAATCATAATCGTCAGATGCTTTTTAGAGGATAATCAAAGTCGTACGTCAGCATCCATCCACTCGAGTGCCACGTTCCCCTACATGAGCATATTTCACATTTTCCATTGCATGTTTCCCTATTTCAATTTAGTCCAGTAAATAAAGTTGTAGTTAAAGACATTTACAGTTTGGACTTCGTACATTTTAGTATTTGAAGTTTTATCAATCTAAGTTAGAGTCACGTGTGTCCCTACGTGCTCATTGGGTAATTTGTAGTTTACATCCTGAACTATTATGATGTTATGGAAAGAATGTTGAGTTTTTATAATAACATTTATGCCACTGTGAGCTAGGGTCATGTGTTGCACGTGCTTTGGTTGGACAAATTGTATGATTGACCCTTAAGCTTTTATAGTGTCATTATTTGGTCCAAAAAGTTTAAATATTTGTTATTCGGTTCCTATGAACTGTTTTTAATTACATATCTTTTTTGAGTGAATTAAATATCAAAATAGCCTCATAAATTGCATAAAAATTACAGTTAGCTCCTGCTCCTGTGTAGGATTTATGGTAATTTTCTTAGGGTGATTTAATTGCATTTTCTATTCTTAAACGTTAAAAATCCCTAAAAAGTTTCCTGTCTAAGTTGTAAAAATTATAAAATTTTGAAAAATGGCCTAAAGTTTCCACAAATATTTAAGGAGTTGTCTTTTATTGTGTTTTTCCTTTTGTAAAAAATTTGCTTGAAAAATCATTGTAAAAGCTCTAAAAATAAAAAAACAACAAAAAACTGATAAAAATCATTTAAAATCAAATAAAATTCCAAAAATTGTGTTTCTGATCCCTATTTGAAGCTTTTTTCCTTTATTTAATCACAAAATTATCATCCATGACTTTAGACATTTTAGATAATTTTAATTTGCAAATTTGTTCCTGGCTATACATTGTTAGGAGTTTTTAACACTGTTTCATTTTTCAAAATTTGCAAAAACATTTTAAAAATCTAGAAAAATCAAAAAAAATTCATTAAAACCCTTAAAACCGAAAAATATTTTTACTTTAATTTCCTGAGTATTTTTTTACTATCTTGAAAAATCCAAAATGAGTGTTGAGGATGCCTTGAGTGTTTTGTCTTGTTTGCATTTTTTAAAAAAATTAAAAATTTGAAAAATTAAAAACCACTAAAAAATACTTTATTTTCGAAATTGACTACTCAGTTTTTTAATCGTGCTCCTTGTGTTCGACCATGGTCGCTATACCAGGTAAATAAAATAGCAAGACCGCTTACATTCCTTGTTTTATTTATTAAGTGGTTTATTTCTATCTTTGAGTTAGCCAATTGATTGGGGTCATAATGAACTTTGTTTATTTTGTTACTTAACCCTAGTCACTTGGTTACTCATTAGAATGGCAGCATTGCCGGGGAGCTAGGCTTAGTAGTCATATTTCATTTTTACTCATTTTTATATCTATTTGTTATAAATGCCTTATGACACTCATTTATTTCCCTTTTTGTGCGAGGAACTTCCCCAAGGATGCTTCAGTTTTCTTTTGGAGGAGCCCACATCTGAGGAGGATCATGGGGAGAGAGAGCAGTTATAGCTCATATATTAGTTTTATTTTTGCAAAAAGTTCTATTATTGTAATTATTAGACACTTTAAGACTGTTGGACACTTAGACTATTCGGGGTCTATTTCGTCGAGTATCGATGTACTCAGGTGACCTCACCAAAGTTTTTCACGGAATTGTTTCCTTTTATTTCTATTTGATTACTGAGGATTTGGCCCTTAGATTTAGGACTTTTATTTGTTTGTGCTCGTAATTAGCTAAGGTACCAACATTTAATTGCTTATTTGTTCTTATAGATCATAATTGGACTTGGCTAAAATAAATATAAAAAGTCAACTTGAATAGATATTAGACCATTGTTTACTCCGAAAATCGGTGGCCTTAAGTTCATCACAAGGCGGGAACTCAGTCGCTGAGTCGACCACACCAAGTCCGGAATAAAACAACAATTAACCCACAATGAATGTATGCAATGAATATCCAAAAATGTCGAGTTAAAATTTATTATAACTCTACATGCAAGTGTGTATAGGTGTAAGCACAAGTAGAGGTCGAACACTGGGAGGCGAATGGTGATGTGGTGAACTTGGTTGCACAGTTATTCAATTCTTAGTTCATGTCCAATTCTTTATTGTTTTTGTGGGTTTTTAGTTTTCATATTTTTTATTTTATTTTTGGTTTTAAAATTTTTATTTTGTTTTTATATTTTATATATTTTTTATATATTCTTTTTATTATACAATATAGATATATATAAGGAGATATATATAAGAGAAGACAGAGAGGTAATATAAGGATATATATTTATAATAATACTCAATATATATATTAGATATAAAATTTTCTTGGTCTTTTTATATTTTTATATTTTTTTGGGTTATTTTCCTGAATTTTACTATTTTTATGTATTTTAAATTCCAAAAATGTCCCTAATATAAGACTAATGAAATGGACGAAATTAATTTGGTTTTAAAATATAAAATAAGTCCAAAAATTACCCAAAATAATTTTAGACCATAAGTAATAATATGTTGATAATTAAAAAAATAAGAAAACATTTTTTGGTATTTTTGAAGGGTTTTTATATTTTTTATAGGATTTTGGAGCTTCGTGAAATTTTTATATTTTCTTTTTCTATTTTTACGGTTTTTCATTTCCTGGACTCAATATATATATAAATCTACCATTTATAATATTTTTGGGATTTTTCAAAAACATTTTATAATTTTTTTATTTTGTAAATTAACCAGTACTAAAATGGCTCCTTTTTCATTTTTAACAATTAGGATAAATGCACAAAATGTAAAATAAAATATGGGCATGAAAGAACACTACATGAAGCATCTATCCCAATTTTTCTGGATTTTTAGGAGCTACATAGGTATTTTTAATAAATAGATAAAAGACACAAAAATAAACAGCCTGGTAGGGGCATTTTTGCAAATAAAATAATTTCCATGGGCATCAGTGCAAAACATCTACAGAAATATACATTTATGTATATTTTTAGAACTATTTTATAATTTACAAAAACCGCCAGGGTATCCATGCAAATTTCACGCGCCTCACGTGGGACTGCACGTGAGGCACGGAAGGACCTGTTTGTAATTCTCAGAAACTCAGGGCCCCTTTAGCAAAAAATACATTTTATTTACAATGTTAAAAATTATTTGCAGAATTAAAAATTAAATACAAAAAAGAGTGGGGGCTAAATATGCAAATTACCCCCAATAGGCGCGCGATCCAACGGCTTGGCTTTCTTCACTTGACACGTGTCGCCACCACGTGCGCCGATGACGGTTCGCGATCTGACATCTGAAATTAGATCACCCGCGTGATCCAACGGTGTGGGCTCTGGAAGATCGGACGGCTGATCGATGACCTGGGCCTTCGTCTTCATCCAACGGCGGGGACCACACGTGCAAGAACAGGGAAGCAAGCTCGCCGGAGCGAGCTTCTTCCAGCCAGATCTTGCTCCTCTGCCGGTCTTCGCCGCATCTGAAGGTCCCAGAAGCTTCCTGGAGGGTTGCTCTATCTGCTGGAGGTGGTAGATCGGCCGGAGGCATGCTGGAGCGCCGCCACGAGCTCGGAGAAGGATCGGGGCTCCAGGTACCTCCGCCCGCATGTGAATCGGCTCCTGGTGCTTTCCAACGCACCTGGCCTGCACAGGAAGAAAGCTAGGCTCGAGGCGATGCTCCTCGACCAGAAATTGAAGCTGTTAGCGTTGAAATGGGCGGAATGGCGAAGCCTCCGACTATGGGCGGAGATGAGGCTTCGGTTCGCAGATCTGGAGTAGATCTGGTTGGGTCGGAGTGGTCTGGAGGTGTAGAATATGGATAGGATCAAAATGAGGGCGAAATGGTGTCGGAAAACGGTCAGAAACAAGGTGGCGAAGTCGCTGGAGCAGAGCTCCGGCGAACTACGGGTAACCAAATCTATGCTAATTCTAACTGCTAAACATTAATCTAAAGACAAAAATGACACACTAAAACTAAAACCTATCTAAAACAAGTAACATCGCAACGCTTAGACCTTGGGGCCTCCAGGGAGCAGGGCGGACGCCGGAGCTCCGCCACGACAAAACTCTCCTCCTCCTTGGGCCGAACCGAGGTGCTGGGAAGCGCCTCCTATCACAAGGGATACTCCTGGAACTGATTCAAGCTTATTGGGGGGATGAAATTGGCCAAATTCGGCCAAGGAAGAAGAAGCATTTATTTGTAGACATCCCTGGAGACCTTTATTGACTGGCCAAAATCAAAGAATCGGTTGTATGTACAAGGGATCCAAGATCTCGGCGAGAATCTTGGATGATCAGAGGATATTTTTCATTCAGGATTCGAGGGCGATGGATGAAAGGGACGCCCATGAAACAGGGAGGAAAACGGGGGACAAGACGTGCATGACGGGAGTCAGAGGCGCAGGGGGAGTTGACCGGAGGTCAACTCTCCCTGGCCCCTGATTGGTCCACATCGGACCGATCTTGACCCATTTATTTAACATAATAAATGAATTAATTAGATTTTACTTATAAAATAAAAAATGTTTATAAATTAATGTGGTATTTGTTTCTGATTTTTATTTCTTTTTTTGAAGTATTTTATTACGGTTTTATTAAAATAATGTATTTTTAAGTGTATTTATATGTATTTATTTTTATTTTGTTTATTTTTATTTTATTATTTTAGTTTCTTATTTTATAAATTTATAACTTATTTTTGTGAGTATAAATATATTTTTATTTAATTTTGATGAGTTTATTTACATTTTTAAATAAATGTGTATATGTATTTGTAGGTATACTTATAGGTATTTTACCTATATATTATATACATTTTATTTAATTAATGGATTTTATTTGTTTTTATTTTGGATTTGTATTTTTAACAAGTTATGTATAATATATACATTTTTAAAGAGGAATAAAGAATAAAATAATAAAATCCCTTTTTATTTATGTACATTCTTAACATAGGTATTTTGCCTATGTATTAAATAAGCTTATTTTATTTTACAAATTCTTTTTAGTTTTCTTTTAATTTTAATATGTACATGTGTTATATACATTATTTACAAAATTCTAAAAATATAAATTTATAGAAATAATAAATATTGAATAAAATGAATATTTAAATCAGTCCTATATACAAGGTGGGCCAAAAACCTATCTTCTACAGATGAACTTCAAAAATTATAAAACCAATTTTATTAAATAGTTCCTGGAAAGCTATATACAATTAAAGGTGAGTTTGGGTGTTTTGGAGTTTTTATTTGCATGATATGGGTCTGTGAAGTTGAGATTTTGGCTTTTTATTCTGTGTATAAAATGTACACTGTATATTATTTTTGTGCAAACTCAATTTTGTATTTTTATTTACATTATTATCTACAACTTTCATGTACAAAGTTTCTTTATTTGATGAATAAATAATTATGTACAAAATAGGTGTCAAAAATGCATAAATGAATGAATAAATAAATGAGGTATTTATTGTATTATTGGCCCTTATCTCCCCCTACTTTATTCCTTGTCGACAATTCCATGCTGGCCTTGGTCTCAGGGTTCGGGTCATAAAATATTTGCAATATTTTCTTCCTTTTTCTTTTCTTCTATTTATTCTATAATTTTGGCATTAAAAACCTTATTTTATGTACAATTAATACAATAAATATTGAATGCTATTATGTACAAATTAATGCTATTTACATGCATTTGCTGGTGTTTTTAAGGCCAAAATGATAGAATAAAGGTGATGAAATGGAGATTCATCACCCCCTATACTTGCCTTTGCTAGTCCCTAGCAAATACTTATGCAATAAGTACAAAAAGAACAAAGAATAAGAAGAAAAGAAAAAACAAAAATAAAGAATTCAAAGAATAAATTGAATTGCTCATGATTATTAAACTCATCTGTACAAAATCAAAGTTTGGAGCTCAGGTTAGAACTTGGTGTGAGAATGTGTGTGGAACCTAGTCGGGAACCAAATTTAAAGTACACAGCCTTTGAGAGTCACAGAACTCAGTTCAAATCTCCTCAATAGCTAGGTCAAAACTAGCCTACATCATACGCAAACCCTTATGACTATGAAGTTGACTTGTACGGTGTAAATGATGGTGGCTCTCCTCAACTGAAATGGCAAAGAGACTAGCTTCTACAGAATGACAACCCAATGATTCCCCAATCCAGCCATCTACCGTCAAGGAGCGGGGTATTCCCTTCTAAGTTCAAGTGACATCCGACTCATGAGGAGGAGGTGGAGAAAAGAAGAATGAACAGTAGCCAGTGTAGCTACCTATCCTGGGATGCAAGACCAGTGTAGTCAAGTCATCCAGCTGCAGGCTCACATGGTGTAACTTTGATGCTCAAGCTTGCTTATTTTCTATACAACATATACCTTCTCTGGCAGGCACTTCATTTTATTTTCAAGCATGTCCACTTTTTTTGGAGATTTTTTTTCAACATACTATTTACAGCAGCATTTACATAAGGACTTTTTCCTATGGAGCCAGAAGACTATCCCTCTTTTGAAGATTTATTGCAACCCACACTCTCCTGTCATTTGACTTCATTGAAACTAGACCAGGTTGGGGTGCACTTCCCTCCCTAGACGAGGACGAATGTTTCCACCCGTGTGCGTCTCAGACTGGCAAATCCAACCCCCTCACCACTCCAACTGAGTTGAGCCAAGTGAAAGGTGCAAGTGTCCAAGTTAGGTCACGGCCGACAAGAGTCATGCGTGTGTTTCGAAAAGTTCTAGTTAGTTCCCAGCCCTGATTTCTCAAAGAATTAAGTCTGAATAGACCTGAAGTACCTTAAACCTAGTTCCCATAAGTTTCCAGTGCGGTTAGGTGTGGTAAGGTCCAACCAAGCTCCAATCTTCGACTTTATTGGACTTGGTTCAATCATCAAGCTCAATCAACGAATATGAATGCTATGCAAATGCTATTTACAAATATGCAAAAAAGATAATGCAATTTCAAAGAATTTTGAGATCAAAGAGGAGAGTTTTTAAACAAAGAATTTTTGCAAATAAGAGAATGTTGGTACTCAAAATATAAAATATGTACAACTATTTACACGGGCGTGCTGCTTTATTTACAAAGAATGAAGGATAAACAAAGTGATTTATTAAGGTGTATATACAATTGATAAAGAATTTGATGTATTTTATTTGTGATTTCTTTTATTTATTTATTATGATGCTTTTATTCCTCAAATTTATTTGAAAAATCATTTTGAAAACTATAGTACAAAATAATTTTTGCAAATATTTACAAACATTTGAAAGCCATTTTGCAAAGATTTTTGCAGACACTATATATACATTTTCACAATATTTTTACAAAAATGTTTTCACAATCATTTGCAAATAGGTTTTCAAATCCTTTATTTCACACAAATAGAAAAATTTTGCAATGAAAATATTTTTACAAAGGTTGAAAATATTTCACAAAAAGTTTTCCAAACAGTTCACACCATTTTCAAATCATTTTGCAAAAGTATTTTTAACCTGATTTATTAATCAGTATATACAAATAGAATCCAAGGAATAAGAAGCATTATTGATTAATTGTAATGAATTATATCTTATATTTAGCCATATTTATTAATAATTATACGAAAGTACGAGTTATGGTTAAAGTATATACAGAGTATATACGACCCCCCTATACTTAGCTTGAGCTATGTCCTCATAGATCGGAAAAGAGAAAGAGAAGGCATAACTCGTACTGAGTATAGAAAAGTCTATACTACGACGACTAAAAGAATAATAAATGAAAGAATAGGGAGATAAATGAATAAGAAAATGATCGTTCCCCCTATACTTAGGATCAAATAATCCTAAGTATAGCAGACTGTACACAAGGCAGGGAGGGCCATGGGTGGGAATAAACAGTTCAAAGAATTAACAAATCAGGGGTGCACCCCCCTATACTTAGGACAAAGTACGACCTAAGTATAGAAGACTGTCGACAAGGGACGACACCTTTTATTTAGATACAGAAGATAGAAAAGGAAAAGAAGAAAAGAAGAAAAGAGAGATATATACAGATAGATGAAAAGATAGTGGAGAATATACGCATCACTCCCCCTATACTTAGGGTGAGATATACCTAAGTATAGGTAACAACAAGAGTGACGAAACTGAACGATGAAAGAACAACGCGGTGTAGACCCCCCTATACTTAGGACAAGGTACGTCCTAAGTGTAGTCATAAAGATATGGCGACAAATCTAGGGCACACATAACATGCGGGAGAAAGAATGAACAAGGCATACATATATACAAGCCGTGAAGAACTGAGGAAGTATAGGACGGTATCTGACAAGTGAATACCGTACTTGCGTCATCGTCTCCCTGTGAGAACGAGGACGCACTCAGAAGGTGAAAAGACACCCGGATACACAGTCAGGTGGGTGTCGGCTACCGGGGACTAACAGATCTGAAAATAAAGCGGTCCATTCCAGCAGCAGAAAGCAGTCAATCGGCTCAGAAGGTCAGCATGAAAGAATAGAGCCGATACTATAAGACCGGGAGGAAGAAGGAACAATACAGAGTCCTCTGGTCAATTAGAGTCTCAAAAGGATATGGAAAAGTATCGAACAAGAGACATCATGGCATCCGGTGGTCATGAGGTCGGAAGATCATAGGAGACACACACCCAATGCCGCAAGACAAGGCTCAACCCTGCGAGGGTCGTCAAGGCGAGCAGACGCAAAGACGTCAGTGATCCATCAGACGGATCATCAATATCAGTCTCGGTAGTCGACATATCAGCTACCAGCAGAAGAGACCGGATTGTCAAGAAATTGTGGCAGCGTCCCGCAGACAACCCTCGGGGAACGTGCTGCCAACAGATATCAGAAGCTCAAACTTTCGAGGACCGTCAAGGTAAGCAGACTCAAAGGAGTCTAATCAGATGGGTCCCATGATCCGTAGATCGGATAGGCAACTCAAGATGGGACCAATAATCAAGTATATCAGACGACTCGATTCCGTGCTCTGCAGATCGGAGAAACAGTCAGCAGTGGAAACCGTGCGTAAAGAGAGTGTCGCAGTCTCCCGCAGATAGTCCTCAAAGAGTACTGCGATCTAGGAAAGGAATAGTCAGAATGTGTCTCTACCTTGCGAGGGTCGTCAAGGAGAGAGAAGGGCTCAAAGGAGCCGGGTCTATCAGACGGACCCACATAGTGGTCTTGATGGTCGACAAATCGGCTACCATAAGAAGAGACCAATCAGATCGGAAGTATGTCATAGTACCCTGCAGATAACCCTCGTGGACGAGCTAGTCAAGGAGTAATCAGAACAGAGCTTCATCCTTGCGAGGATCGTCAAGGAGAGCGGACGCAAAGGAGTCTAATCAAGTCGGTCAAATGCCCCAACAGATCGGGCGCATAATCAGAACGGGGGACCAACTGTCTATATCAGACGAATTGACTTCATGCCCCAACAAATGGAGGCACCAGAAGTGAGTGAAGCCGATCGTAAAGAAAATGTCACATCCTTCCGCAGATAGTCCTCGGGAAGTGTTGTGAGCTATATAATGAATAATCAGAGTACATCTCGTCCTTGCGAGGGTCGTCAAGGAGAGAGAAGGCTCAAAGGACCAGATCCATCAGACGGATCCACATAGAATGTGGCCTCGGTAGACGACAGACCGTCTACCCGGAGAAGAGACCAAGAGAGCCAAAATGTGTCATAGCCTCTCGCAGATTACCCTCGGAGAGCTATGAACTAGGCAGTGAATAATTGTAGTATCAAGGCTCGTCCTTGCAAGGACCATCAAGGAGAACAATAAGACAGTTGACCTCATGTACCGACAAGTCGGGTACACAATCACAGGGGGAGGCCAATCAAGCATATCATCTGACTCGGTTTCGGGTCCCATCACAATGGCGACCAAAGTAGTGAATGAAACCGTAGTCCTAGAAATTGTTGCATCCTCCCGCAGATAGTCCTTGGGGATGAATGCGATCTAGATCAGTGAAGGTCATGGGAATACTGGCATAGAATCTCAGGTCCTCGAAATAATGTGAATCCATCAATCAATAGGAGGGCGTAAGATCATGTGAGGAAGAAATCATCAGTCCAATCATAAAACATACCTCGGGTCAATCCAATCAGCTGAGATGGAATGAAAAATAGTCCGGAATCCTCTAAGTGCCAGCATGGATTAGAGAGTCAGGAGATCAAGGATGGGTCAATCAGAAAGATGAGAGATAATGTAGGATCCGCACACCTTTATCAGGAAGTCCAAATTAGAATAATCAGTCAATCCTCAAAATCACGATGGCTGGAACCTCAAGAAAGATCGATCACTCAATACTTATGAAATCTTCATCAAATCATCGCATCATATCACATCCTTAATCCAGTGTGCGAGAACTAACTCAATAAAGAATCACACCTACGCTCTATGCATCATCCAAAATCCTCAATAAGCTTGCATGCATGTATCAGAGATGAATCCATCAAATCAATCTCAACAACCTCAACATCATGCCCGACATACACAAATAATCTCTATAGATAATCCTCGATGCGGGCCTCATCAATATACACAGCATTCCCGGGTAAAAGGGAGAGATGACGCGAGGGACACGAGGAAAATGGATAAGAAGGGTACACAATGGGGTAGAGAAGCTGATTGAGCGTGCGTGCCAATATCATGGGATCCAGAAGGGTGATACAGGGGAAACGAGGAGGGCGGGCGAGAAGATCGAGACACAGACAAAATTGGGTGTTCCACACAGGGCGGGAACACCGTCAAAATGGTGGTTCAAAAAGCAGGCTCTCCTCGAACCGGAGAAGATGCGGATGATACAGTGGATACGAAGAAGATGGTGAAGAAGATGTCGGGAACGATTGGACTTGGCGAAGACATGATTGAGCTCAAGCACCAATATCACGACTCAATGCAAATGAAGAAGTATATGTATATATAAGAGAGGTAGAGAGACTCAAAGGTGAAAAATGCATGACTCACACGGACGGGACCCACTACTCTAGTAATGAAAGAAAAAGCACAATGGACTCCAAGTCACAATCAAGACACAAGGCAAACCCCCAATTCACCTACTCAACACATTGAGGACCGTCAGGTGACAGTCATTTATCTTTTCGATTTTAGAGTTAGGTGAGAATCGCAAAGTTGTATAAACACTTAGGAGGCTTGATGGGATTTGGGCTCTACTCCTTAGTGTATACGTAAGCAATTTTAAAACACATCCAATGAGGGGGTTGCTCTCCCCAAGACAAGGAAGTCATTATGTTTTTATTTTTAGGTTAGCAGTCCCGATTTTATTTAAGTTATCACTTTTTTTGGGTATTTTCAATGCACGTGCCTATCGAGGTTCCAATTCCATTAAGCACCCTAAGTGGCAAAAATCGAGGGAGAAGGTCGGAAAAGCCATACAAGTCGGAAATCGATGATGCATGCTAAGTAAGAAGACTTACAGTGCTTCCCAGCTCTCTCCATGCGGGATGCATAACAGAATTGAAACCTATGCTATATGCTAATGCAAGCCGAAGAAATCGCCTAGGATAGTAACTGTTATTATCATGAAGCACCACAAGTCGGTCACTTATCCTCAACCGAAGAGTCCGGTCTTGACTCACCCCTCCTCTTCTCGACACACTCGAGTTCAGGAGTAGCGCTTGATGGGGCTCGCTCACGGCACAAGAGTTAAGAGATAAATGAACTGACTGTTTAGATTTGACTAGATCCAAAATGCACTATAGGTACATGTAATTATATTAGGGTGTTTGGACCTAATCTACTCGATCAAGCAATTCCTAAGCTAGGGCTCATTCACACAAAGTAATAAAAAAAGAAAGCGTAAAAAACCGTCGAGGCCCCCAAGGGAACAATCCCTCGGGCAGTGGACCTCGGGAGTCGGAGTGTCTGAGAGTCCTGAATTATTACATGTTAATTGTCACTCTCTCACATAAATATACATAATAAAATAAAGTGCATAAAAATGTAGACTGTCTTCAAAAATTCTCCTTCATCTGCCTTCGATGCTCTCTCCTGTTGGCTGGTGTAGAAAAGCCAACTCCTCCTCGCTTGAGTGCATTGGTCCTCCTAGGAGGTCCTCCTTCGCGTGGCGGTCCCTCGCATCAAATACAAATAAAAGAGATGGGTCAGAACAGTCAATCAATAATCTAAATAATAATCAAATAAAGAAATGAATAATGGACATGAGCAAAGAATTAAATAAATAAATGATCAACCATACAAAATCCGTTGCCTCCCCGGCAACGGTGCCATTTGTTTACTCCGAAAATCGGTGGTCTTAAGTTCCTCACAAGGCGGGAACTCAGTCGCTGAGTCGACCACACAAAGTCCGGAATAAAACAACAATTAACCCACAATGAATGTATGCAATGAATATCCAAAAATGTGGAGTTAAATTTATTATAACTCTACATGCAAGTGTGTATAGGTGTAAGCACAAGTAGAGGTCGAACGCTGGGAGGCGAATGGTGATGTGGTGAACTTGGTTGCACATTTATTCAATTCTTGGTTCATGTCCAATTCTTTATTGTTTTTGTGGGGTTTTAGTTTTCATATTTTTTATTTTATTTTTGGTTTTAAAATTTTTATTTTGTTTTTATATTTTATATATATATTTTTATATATTCTTTTTATTATACAATATAGATATATATAAGGAGATATATATAAGAGAAGAGAGACAGGTAATATAAGGATATTTATATTAATACTCAATATATATATTAGATATAAATTATTTTTGGCTTTTTATATTTT
Source organism: Ottelia alismoides (assembly GCA_037367405.1). NCBI lineage: Eukaryota > Viridiplantae > Streptophyta > Magnoliopsida > Alismatales > Hydrocharitaceae > Ottelia > Ottelia alismoides. The sequence continues at coordinate 653,980 of JAZKJV010008820.1, read as the reverse complement.
TTGTATTTTTTTGGGTTATTTTCCTGAATTTTACTAATTTTTATGTATTTTTAATTCCAAAAATGTCCCTAATAGGACTAATTAAATGGCCGAAAATAATTTGGGTTTTAAAATATAAAATAAGTCCAAAAATTACACAAATTAATTTTAGACCATAAATAATAATATATAGATAATTATAAAAATAGGAAAACATTTTTTTGGTATTTTTGAAGGGTTTTTATATTTTTTTAGGATTTTGGAGCTTCTTGATATTTTTATATTTTCTTTTTCTATTTTTAGGGTTTTTCATTTTCTGGACTCAATATATATATAAGTCTACCATATATAATATTTTTTGGATTTTTCAAAAACATTTTATAATTTTTTTTTGTAAATTAACCAGTACAAAAATGGCTCCTTTTTCATTTTTAACAATTAGGATAAATGCACAAAATGTAAAATAAAATATGGGCATGAAAGAACACTACATGAAGAATCTATCCTAATTTTTCTGGATTTTTAGGAGCTATATAGGTGTTTTTAAAAAATAGATAAAAGACACAAAAATAAACAGCCTTGCAGGGGCATTTTTGCAAATAAAATAATTTCCAGGGGCATCAGTGCAAAACTTCTACAGAAATAAACATTTATTTATATTTTTAGAACTATTTTACAATTTACAAAAACCGCCAGGGTATCCATGCAAATTTCACGCTCCTCACGTGGGACTGCACGTGAGGCACGAAAGGACCTGTTTGTAATTCTCAGAAACTCAGGGGCCCTTTAGCAAAAATTACATTTTATTTACAACGTTAAAAATTATTTGCAGAATTAAAAATTAAATATAAAAAAGAGCGGGGGCTAAATATGCAAATTACCCCCAATAGGCGCGCGATCCAACAGCTTGGCTTTCTTCACTTGACACGCGTCGCCACCAAGTGTGCCGATGACGGTTCACGATCTGACGTCTGAAATTAGATCACCTGCGTGATCCAACGGTCTGGGCTCTAGAAGATCAGATGGTTGATCGATGACCTGAACCTTCGTCTTCATCCAACGGCGGGGAGCACATGTGCAAGAACAGGGAAGCAAGCTCGCCGGGGCGAGCTTCTTCCAGCCAGATCTCGCTCCTCCGCCGGTCATCGCCGCACCTGAAGGTCCCAGAAGCTTCCTGGAGGGTTGCTCTATCTGCTAGAGGTAGTAGATCGGCCGGAGGCACGCTGGAGCGCCGCCACGAGCTCGGAGAAGGATCGGGCTCCAGGTACCTCCGCCTGCATGTTAATCGACTCCTGGTGCTTTCCAACGCACCTGACCTGCACAGGAAGAAAGCTAGGCTCTAGGTGATGCTCCTCGACCAGAAATTGAAGCTGTTAGCGTTGAAATGGGCGGAATGGCGAAGCCTCCGGCGATGGGCGGAGATGAGGCTTCGGTTCACAGATCTGGAGCAGATGTGGTTGGGTCGTAGTGGTCTGGAGGTGTAGAATATGGAGAGGATCGAAATGAGGGCGAAATGGTGTCGGAAAACGGTCGGAAACAAGGTGGCGAAGTCGCTGGAGCAGAGCTCCGGCGAACTACGGGTAACCAAATCTATGCTAATTCTAACAGCTAAACATTAATCTAAAGACAGAAATGAAATACTAAAACTAAAACCTATCTAAAACAAGTAAAAGCGTAGCTCTTAGACATGGGGGCCTCCAGGGAGCAGGGCAGACGCCGGAGCTCCGCCGCGACAAAACTCTCCTCCTCCTTGGGCTGAACCGAGGTGCTGGGAAGCGCCTCCTGTCATGAGGGCAACTCCAGGAACTGATTCAAGCTTATTGGGGGGATGAAATTGGCCAAATTTGGCCAAGAAAAAAGAAGCACTTATTTATATACATCCCTAGAAACCTTTATTGACTGGCCAAAATCAAAGAATCGGTTGTACGTACAAGGGATCCAAGATCTCGGCGAGAATCTTGGATGATCAGAGGATATTTTTCATTAAGGATTCGAGGGCGATGGATGAAAGGGACGTCCAAGAAACAGGGAAGAAAACGGGGGACAAGACGTGCCTGACGGGAGTCAGAGGCGCAGGGGGAGTTGACCGGAGGTCAACACTCCCTGGCCCTTGATTGGTCCACATCGAACCGATCTTGACCCATTTATTTAACATAATAAATGAATTAATTACATTTTACTTATAAAATAAAAAATGTTTATAAATTAATATAGTATTTGTTTCTGATTTTTGTTTATTTTTTGAAGTATTTTTTACAGTTTTATTAAAATAATGTATTTTTAAGTATATTTATATGTATTTATTTTTATTTTGTTTAGTTTTATTTTATTATTTTAATTTCTTATTTTATATATTTATAACTTATTTTTGTGATTATAAATATATTTTTATTTAATTTTTATGAGTTTATTTACATTTTTAAATAAATGTGTATATGTATATGTAGGTATACTTATAGGTATTTTACCTATATATTATATACATTTTATTTATTTAATGGATTTTATTTGTTTTTATCTTGGATTTGTAATTTTAGTAAGTTATGTATGATATATACATTATTATAGAGGAATAAAGAATAAAAGAATACAATCCCTTTTTATTTATGTACATTCTTAACATAGGTATTTTGCCTATGTATTACATAAGCTTATTTTATTTTACAAATTCTTTTTAGTTTTCTTTTAATTTTAATATGTACATGTGTTATATAAATTATTTACAAAATTCTAAAAATATAAATTTATAGAAATAATAAATATTGAATAAAATGAATATTTAAATCAGTCCTATATACAATGTGGGCCAAAAACCTATCTTCTACAGACGAACTCCAAAAATTATGAAACCAATTTAATTAAATAGTTCTTGGAAAGCTATATACAATTAAAGGTGATTTTGGGTGTTTTGGAGTTTTTATTTGCAATATATGGGTCTGTGATGTTGAGATTTTGGCTTTTTATTCTGTGTATAAAATGTACACTGTATATTATTTTTGTGCAAACTCAATTTTGTTTTTTTATTGACATTATTATCTACAACTTTCATGTACAAAGCTTCTTTATTTGATGAATAAATAATTATGTACAAAATAGGTGTCAAAAATGCATAAATGAATGAATAAATAAATGAGGTATTTATTGTATTATTGGCCCTTATCTCCCCCTACTTTATTCCTTGTCGACCAATTCCATGCTGGCCTTGGTCTCGGGGTTCAGGTCATAAAATATTTGCAATATTTTCTTCCTTTTTCTTTTCTTCTCTTTATTCTATAATTTTAGCATTAAAAACCTTATTTTATGTACAATTAATACAATAAATATTGAATGCTATTATGTACAAATTAATGCTATTTACATGCATTTGCTGGGGTTTTTAAGGCCAAAATGATAGAATAAAGGTGATGAAATGGAGATTCATCAACTACGTACTGTAAGGAGTCACATACAGTGCTAGCAGGACCCGTTGTGAATGGCATTGAGTGACTTCCAAGACGAGTCTCATGTCTTATATTTGATTAGCTAGCTACTGTCTTGACGTAAATGAAGTTTCTTATCTAAGGATGTTTTCCCCGTACATCATATAGATAGTTTACTTTCGGTCTTTATTTTATGCGCGGATCACACTTCATGTAGAATACTGGACTAGGGTATGCATTTATTTTTCTACATGTTTTATTGTGTTTGATCGTGCATCAACTTTTTTATCTTCCTCCCCCTGTTTTATTGGACTCAAAATAAACAAGGAAATCAGAATATTCGCTAGGCATTGTATTGTTTTTCAGAAAAATACATAAAAAGAGATAACCAAATAAAATTGGGACTGCCAATGAAAACTCGATCCTAAAACACACTTCACCTAAAAATCTTGTTTTAGGGAGACTTACCCCCTCTTTGTTTGATTTATCTACAATGAGAGAATGGCCTGTTCACTAGGATAGATCGATGCTCAAACTCTCTTCAAACTACTGGTCTTGTGATTATTTTTTCTCCAACGAGGACTTCACTAGGTAGCCAGTAATCGGTCCAAGACTTCCTTTGCAGATTGTGCATATTGGGAAGTTGGTAAACGATCCGTACCCATACTAGCTGGGAAAAACTAGTTGTGGGATTTGGGACATTCTCCTGGGAGCATTGGGCTCATAACAGCTCGCTCAATTGTTCTGATAGATTGAATTGTCACCTAAATAAAATTGGACAAGACTAACGACTGAACTTTCACTGGCATGAGCTCGTGTTGAGTAGGTGGAAAAGGGGTTTGATTTCTCATATTGTTTGCATTCCAAATCCAATCTTCATAAATCCCCATATCACAATGATGTGAAGGATGTACCTTAGGCTACCTCTGGTGGCACAACTTTCTAGAACTCCTCTCCATTCATCTAGGGTAGCTTCAGAGAGCTCAGACCCGTCTATGAACCAGAGTTCGCTATTTTATTCACAGAGCTTCAGCCCTGTTACCCCTTGACCACCATGTTATTTACCTGAGGTACAAGGAGCAGAGGACAGCATAGTTATTTGTTTATTTGATGACACCTGAGTTTGGGCCTTTTGCCTTTTCAAAAATCTAAGAGATGGAAAACAGTAAGAATCATACTGATGAGCACACATAAACTTCTTCGTATGTGTTGGACCAGGCAGCCATCAACAGCATCTTACTTGCATTGCTATCTTCAGAAATAGGAAGTTTTTATGGCCAAACTCAGGAGGGATCTCATGCATATGCGAGCGACACAAATGAGCCACAAAGACTAGCTAGTGGAGAGATTCCTAGAGCTTCGGGAGGACCCGGACACCTGTATGAGTCGTAAGAGCCATCGAGAATGTCACGACCGATAAGGCACTTGTACAACCCTGGTGCAACCCTCAGCCAATAGGTGTATCCAACTGCCAGAGATCCTTGGTGACTTCGAGCTTTGCCCTCAGACCATTCAACTTCTGCCCAGGTCCATGGTCTAGCCACCAAGGAGTTGCACCTCCATCTATAGGAGTTCGAGATGATTTGTAGCACTATCCACAACAAATTTTTAGACGAGGACACTATCAATTTGATTGCCTTCCCATTCTCTTTGGTTTACAAAGAAGCCTATTGGATGAAAAATTTAGGGAGGGTAGTCACCACATGGAACAGCTCCAGACCGAGTACTTTAACAAGTACTATCCACTCGATCGGACCAACGAAACACGAGCTATGATTAGAAATTTCATGATGAACCCAAATGAGAACTTCCAAGAGTCTTAGGATCGATTCAAAGAGCTCATTAATTGATGTACACATCATGAGATATCCAAGCCTAACCTTGTTCATAGCTTTTTCTGTGGGATGGCACTGGAGCTACAGGGGCTAGTGAACGTCTCGTGTGAATGGTCCTAATTTGCTGAGGATGAAGACCATGTTTGAGCCATCTATGAGGAGATGGAAGGGAACTATACAGTGATGTACTCGATCAACATCTACACTCAGAGAAAACCCCTCCCACATGTCATTTCTTATTAGAGGATTGCACGCGTCGATATCGGTCCTTCCACTTAGTTGTCAATAGCAGCACTTGCCGAGTCTTTAGCTGCCGACATGGGTATCATTAGTCAGAATCTTGAACATATCAAGATCATGGAGAAGAAGCAGAGCCAAGGGACGGAGAAGCTCAATAAGCTTGATGAGCTTGCCCAGACCTTGAGTGACCTGAAGACCCAGATCGTATGTCTCCAGGAGGGACAGACGGCTTCTCAGCCCCGTCTTAGGTCACAGGACGTTTCAAGGAGCAGCTCCACCCTACCGTCTGCCTCATACCGACATGTCCACCACATCTAGGTAGATCCGGTCCAACATCTCCAGCATTACCAGCAGCCACCACCATCTCCGCACACTAAGATGGTGGTCTACCAATCGGATCAGCCCCTGGCAGCCCTTCCCCCGCCACTCCTTGAGAAGCATGAACCATTGATAGATGTCAATGGGATACGGTACTCCTAGTACCAACCTTAGATCGGGATTCATTGTGACCATCCCTACTTTTGATGGTCCACTTTCCCAATAGTAGCGTCCAACTCAAGTAGGGCAGAGCAGCCAGGCTCAGCAACCCCATCACTCCCGCTAGTATCAGTAGCGTGGTCCTCGTCCCAACTATCTGGGACAATAGTGGAGACAACAACAACATCCTCAACATTACTCCCAAACTCATCCTCACTACTAGCAGTAGCACCAGTCTCAGCATCATTTCCAATGAGGCAACCCTTTCAGTTTTCACACACTTGTCTATGAGAAACCAACCCTTGATGACCTCACCCGCTTACTCTCTGATCATCAGGAATCCTTTCGTCGAGAGATGGATGAGTTATGATCGGAATTGAGGGAGATAATAAATGGAAATGCCACCATACCAGCTCAGATTGAACCCAATCCGAACAATCTGAAGAGAAAATATAAGCAGGTATAGTTTACAAATACCATCACTCCTAGTGATTTTTTGGATGATACTTCTTCCTATGTATTTGATGTTGATTTTGTGACACTTAAGAGTGGTAGGAAGCCAGCCAGCGATGACTCGTCTGAACAACATGTAGCCGTCGATTCCAGGGCACCATACAACGATGGAAGTTGTACTTATTGGACATGCGACCCCACAACGAGCCATTATGAAAAAATGTCATTGTGAATATCATTCCAAGATCTAAAATGGAAATTGATTAGTTTGCATAATAGGTACCTTAGTACAATTAGGGTTATGTACCATGGATATCTTAACGATGATACAACTATTGATTCAATTGTTAAATCATAGAGGTTGGTGTTGGGATAAACATCTAAAGAGTTAGATTGAGGACCCTTCAAGCAGTGTCAAATGATTATTAAGAGATGATCTCCATCTTGAGAAGGAGATGGCAATCTTTTATCTAAAGGATGATATCTGACTGACCTCTTGATTCTGGTCCTCTGCATAATAATATAGATTCAAAGGTGTCTGATTAGTTAGGTCAAAGAGTTGACCTAACGAGATCTAGATAATCAAATACCTATGCCGTATGTTGTCACAATAAAGGCATACATCCTTTGACCAGAGACAAAAGTGTTATTATATGTTTGAGTATGTACATTTAACAGACCAATAGGTTAGCGACCTAACCAAGCTCTATACAATGATGTGCCAGTGTGCATGTAAGGGCATATGAGTAATACGATCTCCCAAAGGGATCATAAATGTTCATTACTAGACTGGAAGACATGAGCTCACTCATGAGATATTATGAAGAATCAAATTTCATGCATGGTCGTCTCGCTTTTGAAGCTTGACTGAATTTGTAGGTTTGATATATGCTTTTGGAAAGTATACGATCAAGACCTAGGTATGATATAATCTTTTGGAATGTATATGATCGATACCAATTCGCAATGATCAAATGAGAAATGTAATGATAAAACGATGGAGTAGAGAGTGAAAATTGATCTTATACATTCGGTGTACACTGGGTCTTCTAGTAAGTAGGATGTACAGGTATTAGGAATACGTGAGGGTAATGTGATCATAAACGATTGTATAACCATGACGCTTCCATTCCTATGGAGTGATGAAACAGGTCTGGATTTTATTGACTCCTCTCAATATAGAAGTAATCCGATCTTTGTCCAAAATATTGGAAATTGATGTGAATGTGATTCAGATGCAATGAGAAGATTAGATTTGCAGTCTTGATTTAATCAACCACCTAGAGACGTCTACACGATCTGAAATTGAGATGTGATCTCAATATCCAAGTCACATGCGTGGAATAATATAATCACAATGTCATTATCCCGAAGTATCCGTGGAGAAAGTACATTACCTTTGAAGGAGTTCATGGATAATTTCACTATTTATATTGTATATCCGAGCTTGAGAAAATTGAGAATTAAATGCTATTTGATTACCATGAATAATATGCATTTGATTCATTTTATAAGGAGGGTTATCTAGGATAATAACATGTGATGCTATTATCAAATATGTGAATAATTTGAATGTGATTCATATTATTTAGGAACATGAGAATAAACATCCAAGTTGATTAAATGTGATTTAATATTATGAATATGAATAATGTGGATAGTACTATCCATATAAACCAGATATATTATATATGTGATGTATAATATAAAAGAGAGAGCCTGTTGTGATTTATATTTGTTAATTAATTATAAATGTGAATTAGATTCACATTGGACGATTAATTGAAAATATAATTTACATTTTGTTTTGGGATGTGAATGTGATACAAATTTTTACATTGGCATGATAACAATATTCACAAGATAATTATTAATTATTTTTAAAGTATTTGCAACAAATGATGTTGTAAATCTTTGAGATATCATGAGATAATGGGATCTCATGAGAAATTGAGGAGATGAACTCATTCCACCCAATAAGGGTGGACGACCACTAATCTCCATTAGGAGAAGAGTGGCCACCCCCCTCCTTTTTAGGGGATGTGGTTAGTTTTCTCATTATCTCAATACTAACCAATTGATTTGAATTTGAAATTAATTTAATTAAATCAATTGTTGTTGTGTTTTTTACAACAATCATGGGCCATTGAAAGAAACACAAGTCAATCTCACCCATTGATTGTGTGATGTCCATGGATTGGGACCCATGGAGTCCCAAAATACTATATAAGAAGAGGCACCCTTTGCTCTTCAAGTTACATCATCGACGATCTCTCTCTCTCTCATTCTCTACACACCATCTATGTCTCTCTCTCCCTTGGGTGGCCATCCTCTCTATACTAGACAGAAAGTCGCCATCGTTGTAACATCATCATTATGTTGCCGGATTGCTTGCTTATGGATCTCCATCACCTTTGATTCACTTCGCTTGTAAAGAAGACCTCGGATCTTATGTGACGAGATCAGGAGATTCGTCACTTGGGTCATTAACATGGATTGCGAGGAGCAAGCGTCTCATCAACAAGCTCGCAAGTGTCTCCTCCATTGGATCGGACTTGAGACATGAGGTATCTTCCTTTAGAGACTCGATCGCAAACACACTTCAAGATATAATCCTAATACCTAATTGTGTTTTAGATGAAATGATCAGAGAACTGTTCTTGGATCATGCGATGTCGTCACATTAAAATTTTTTAAATTCTGCAGCCTAGAGAAAATAGTGTGAGTAGTCATTCCCAATCACATTTGATACGATCCTCATGCTTCTGTGATGCGCTTAAGGATCTTCCCATATCGTTCAAGTGGCATCAGTGCTAGGTTGGAGGTTTTGGATACAATCCATCGGTTCATTAGTGCTTAAGAAAATTTTATGGCATTTCGATTTCCTAGCCCTATTTTGTTATTATTTTCAGCACTCTTAAAAATGTTGAACATAAAATTATCACTATAATGTTCCCCATTAATTAAAGAAATTGTGGGATTTGATTTTGCGTGATTTGGAGTCCGATAACTCTAGTTATGATCATTTTAATGAACATATATCCACTGTTTCGGGGATGGCGAATCATGATGTAATTAAGGAGTTAATTATTGTTTTGAATCGCCTAGAAATGCATTCTAATCATTGTGTTATGTTTAAAATCAAATTAACAAACTTTTAAAATTGATTTTGCATGATTTGGATTTAAAATGAATGAGATGTGCTAATTTTAGTAAGTGAGTGTCACTTCTAGGAATGGCAATCCTAATGAAGAATCGTGTGATTGTCATTTAAGAAATTAGTGAAATTAATGGTTAACTTCCTGGTTATTGTCACTTCTCCTTGTGATTGTCAGTAAAGAATCAATTTTGCATTATCCTATTCCGAGGCGGATCTGGTGTCTAGTCGGGGAGCGTTGGGGTAGTAGGTTGCATCGTGTGCAGTTTGTCCCATTCCCGTCGGTACTGGCCATGACATCGCATAGGATTGGTATAATTCTTGAGAAATCTTGATGTATTTTAAAACTATTGAAATTCTAAATAGTATGTGCTTTGAGATAATACCATATTTCAAGTAACAATAAAGAATGTCTGATGGATATTAATCGGGTCTTTGATTTAATGTGATTTGATTATTTGGAATTCAATTACAATTAAAATAATCTATATAAATAGATGTATTATTTACCTTGGAAGAATTAATTGCGCGAATATGACTCATAATAATTAATTAGAATTTAAAGATGATATGGAGGATCACATAAGTGACGTCCATGGTCTCCCATCAAGGAGAAGGGTTCCGTCGTGAGGGATTATATGTAGAAGACTCATGTACGAATTGACAACTCCTGCATACAAGTGCATCTGGATTTAGCTCTTCTCTTCTCGAAAGAGTAAGGACGTATGCGTAGTGACCCTAATATTGGGTCCTCGAATTATAGGGGTGATATTGGATTACGCATAGCGAGTTGTATTACTGCTGGAAGTTGGTTCAATTAATGACGGCTCAACACCACCTTAGGGGTGGTGGGATTGGGTGTTAAAGACCGAATTGGGAATGAAAGTTGGACTTGCAAGGTGAAATGTGTTCCTACTTTTTTTATCCGAATTACAGGTTCTCATATTATTTGGATGTGATAAAGATAAGGAAGGAGATCCCATATCTTGATGAGATATAATGGTAAGCATATCTCTTACATTTAAAGTGATTATGGGAATGAACTTTCACTGTTGACAAGTCAAGACAACTTTGATATAAAAACTCCTAAATCAAAGTAATATATATTTATGCAAATTATATATTTCAAATAATCCTTCACTAAAGCCACTCAATGCTATACTCAATAATAACTAGTAAATATCATGGATTGGATCCATGATCAAGATAATGTACTTGCAGTTGGACACATATTGTATGTGGTTGCAATGTGAAAGTTTCCTCATAATAGTGAGGAATGACAACTAAATAGACAATAGGACTACAACCCTAGGGTATGTATGTCTCTATAGTCTTGATTTCTCATCGAATGTACTTTGGAAGTGACATGTCAATGATGATCATATTTGTCTAAATAATCCTTGTTAAATCTATGAAGATGTTCTATCATACATATGTGCTCTTGACATTTAATCATGAATGACATGGTTCACTGCATTATGTAAGAATGGTAGCTCTGTAAGAGATGATGTATTCAAACTGTTTGAGTACCTATCTAAACCTAATTCTTTACGAGCTAAGATGTATGTAGATGTGATGAGTGTCATCATTCTACTGCTTATATGCAAGTTATTCATGAAGCTACATAATATTCATATTGTATGAATTGAATGAAGAATATATAAATGTTGAAGTACTCTTATATTGATATCTCTTAAATTCAATATAAGAGGTCCTTTGTCTTGAGCAATGGTTGTTTGCAGATGAAGAGAGCGTAGTGGAAGCAATGGTCTGAACCATTTGAGAAGGAAAGTGAAAGAGTTGATTCTACTTCTGTGACTTCCATATGACATCCAAAGAGTTGGATGAATGTCAATACAGTAATAAGCTAATGTGTTGAAAGTTTGACTATCAAGTCTATCTTGGATCCTTAGAGAAGGACACAGATAGTGCATCAAATTAATCTATACCTACTTATAATAATTGATATTGACTGTCTTATTGGATAAGATCAAAGTATATCAATTGTATCTCAATCTTCTAATAACACTTGCAATTGATTAAATATGTATTAAAAGACTAGAAAAAGTTAATCTTACGATTTTAATAGTTATCCACATGTATATTGATGCAATTGTTGCAACAATCTCTATTGGATAGATAGACATTGTATTTTCAGTGGGAGAGCTTGTTGGACATGCGAGCCCATGGCGAGCCATTATGCAATAAATGTTATAGCAAATATCATTCCCTAATCTGAAATGAAGAATAATTACTTTGCATAATGGGCCCATTAGTACAATTAGGTATGTACCAAGGCCACCTTAATGATCATATAGTTGTTGATTCAATTATTGAATCATAGAGGCTAGTGCTTGGATGAAAATATAAAGAGTTAGATGGAGGACACATCAAGTACCGTCAAATGATTATTAAGAGATAATCTCCAGCCAAAGGAGGAGATGACAATCCACTCTATGAAGGATGATATCTAACCAACCTCTTGATGCAAGTCATCTGCATAGGAATAGAGATTCAGAGGTGATAGATAAGTTAGGTCAAAGAGTTGACTTAACAAGTTCAAGATAACCAATGCCCTATGTTGTATGTTGTCATGATATAGGTATGTATCCTCTAATTAAAGACAGATGTGTTACCATATGTCTGACTATGTTCATTTGACAGACCAATAGGTTGATGACTAACCAAGGTCTATACACTGGTGTGCTAGTGTGTAAGTAAGGGCATATGAGTAATAAAATCTCTCAAAGGGATCATACAGGTTCATTACTGAACCGGAAGACATGAGCTCAGTCATGAGATATTGGGAAGATCAAATTCTGTGCATGGTCATCTCACTTTGGAAGTTTGACGGAACTTGAAGGTTTGATATATACTTTTGGAAAGTATATGATCAAGACCTAGGTATGATATATGCTTTTGTAAAGTATATAATCGATACCAACTCCCAATGATAAAATGAGAAACTTAATGATAAAACCATGAAGTAGACAATGTAAAATTGATCTTATACTTCGGGTTTATTCTAGGTCTTCCAATATGCATGATGTACAGGTATTAGGAATACCTGAGGGTGATGCGATCATAAACGGTTGTATAACCATGACGCTTCTATTCCTAGGGAGTGATGAAACGGGTCTGGATTTTAGTGACTGCTCTTAGTAGGAAGTAATCTGATCTTGGTCCAAATGTTGGACATTGATCTGAATGCAATTCAGATGTAATGATAAGATTAGATTTGCGGTCTTTATTTAATCAAGCATCTATGAGAGGTCCACAAGCTATGGATTTAATCTATGATCTCAATATCCAAGTCACTATACATGGAACAATACAATCGCCATGTCCTTATCTCCAATTATCCGCATAGAAAGTGCAATATCCTTGAAAGAGTTCGGGATAATTTCCTTGTTGATATTATGTATCCAAGCATTGATAAAATTGATAATTAAATGTCATTTAATTATAATGAATAATATGAATTTGATTCATATTGTAAGGAGAGTTATCTTAGATAATTAAATGCAATACAATTATCAAAGATGTGAATAATGTGAATATGATTCATGATGTTTAGGTAAATGAGAATAGAGATGCAAGATGATCAAATGTGATCATCATTGATACGAATAATGTGGATAACATTATCCATATTAACCATATATATTATAAACGTGATTTATAATATATAAGACATTGCTATTTGTAATTTACTTTGTTAAGTAAATGTTGATGTGAATTGGATTCACATTGGACAATTAATTGAAAATGTAATTCGCATTTTATTTTTGGTTGTGAATGTGATTCACAATTTTCCAATAGCAAGACTACAATATTCGCAAAATAATGATTAATTATTTTTTTAGATAATTTAGAGCAGGTGTTGTTGGAAATCTTGGAGATTTCCATGGAATAATGTAATCTCATGAGATTACATGAGATTGCCATCAACTCCCATTAGGAAAGGGTGAGGCAATCTCATTTCCATAATATCCATGTTTTATTGATTTAATTTTAGGATTTATTTATATTGATTTGTTAATATATATTTAATCTAATTGTTTTTGTGTTATTACAACAAAATCTTGGCCATTAGAAGAAACACAAATCAATGTTAGCCATTGGATGTGTGTTGTCCATGGATTGAGATCCATGGATCCCAAAATATTATAAAAGGATAGGCACCCCCTTTTCTCTTCTTTACACAAAACAAGTCTGAGACAACAACATATTCTCTCTCTCCCTCTCTCTATTCTCTACATTCCATCTCTCTCTCCCTCTCTCTCTCTTGTGGCCATCAACCATGGAGCTCTAAAGGGAGTCGCTCTCGTCGCATCATCATCGTTATGATGTCGGATTGTTTGTTCATGAATGTCCATCTCCTTCAGTACACCTCACTCGTAAAGAAGACATCAGATGTCGTGTAACAAGATCTAGAGATTCGTCGCTTGAATCTTTAGCATGGTCTGTAAGAAGCACACGTTTCATCAACGCGCTCACAATCGTCTCCTCCGTCGGATAGAACTTGAGGCAAGAGGTCTCTTCGTTTAAATACTCGATCGCAACCACACTTCAAGAGTTAAACCTAATACTGGTTTGTGGTTTAGATGAAACAATGTGAGAAGTATTCTTGGATCATGTGGTTTCAGCACATGAAAAATTGTTTTACTTTTTGCTGCCTTGAGCAACTAATGCGACTAGTCGCTCTCGATTGCATATGATGCAATCCTCATGCTTTCGTGATGCACCTAAGGATCTCACCATAACCTTCATGTGGTATCATATCCAGGTTGGAGGTTTTGGATGTGATCCATAAATCTACGAAGACTTGGGTTCATTAGGGTTTGTGAAAGTTCTCTCGCATTTCATTTTCGCATCTCCGTTTAGTGAATATTTTTGGCCCTATTTAAATTCACGAAAGTAAAACTTGTATTATTTTCACCATCAAATAAGGAAATCGCAGGATCTGAGTTTGCGTGATTTTGAATCCATTTGATCATGTTAGATCATTTTAGTGAACATGTATCTACTATTTCGGGGACAACGAATCATGACATAATTAAGGAGTTAGTTACTGATTTGAAACACCTTGAAATGAATGCAAATAACTTAGATTCTGTTGTAAATAAAATTATAAAAATTTGAAACTTATTTTTCTTGATTTGGATTTAAATTTATTGAGATATGCTAATTTTAGTAAGTGAGGGTCACTTTTGAAAATTACTTTCCTGATCAAGAACATTGTGATTGACATTTAATCAATTAGAGGAATTATATGGTTTAATTACCTAAAACAATTATGGATAAATATTTGTGAAATATTTGATGATAATTATTTCCTTAATTGATGATTGTCTTAACCAATAATTAATTAGATGTGATCTAGATCACTATTGGTTACATCATACACTTTCCAACAAACATAGTTGCGTGAATCGGATTGGGGATTTGTTTAGCAAATTTCCTTATAATGTTAATCACAATTGTTTTAATTATTATTATATGGTATAACTTTGGTTGAAAAACCGATTATCATCTCATGTACACATTGATCAATTTGCCATTATCCTTTCTTGAGGTGGATATGTTGTCTAGTCGAGGAGTGTTGGGATAGCATGTTGCACCATGTGTGGTATGCCCCACTCCCGTCGGTACTGGCCATGACAACAGGTAGGGACTCGATAATGCAGGAAAGTTCACAGTGTATTTTTCTAATTATTAAAATTTTAATAATATGTATTTGAGATAATACCGTATTTCAAGTAACAATAAAGATTATTTATTGGATATTAATTGGATCATTTGTCGAATATGATTAGATCGATTGGAATCCAATTAAAACTAAAACATTATATTACGAATAGAGTTGTATTTCCCATGGAAGAATGAATTATAGTAAAATGATTCATATTAATTAATTAGGATTCGAATATGACAATGAGGATCACATAAATGACATTCATGGTCTCCTGTCAAGGAGAAGGGTTCTGTCGCCAGGGATTGTATGTAGGAGACGCATGTCCGAAGTGACAGCTCCTGCATGCAAGCGCATCTGGATCAGGCTCTTTGCTTCTCGAAATAGTAAGGTCATATGTGTAGTGACCCCAATATTGAGTCATCATATAATTGGGGTTATATTGGATTGCATATAGCGAGTACTATTCCTGTTGACGGTTGGTTCAATTAACGACGAGTCAACATCATCTTAGAGGTGGTGGGCCCGGGTGTTAAAGATCGAATTGGAGAATGCAAGTTGGACTTGTAAGGCGAATGGGTTCCCTCTTCTTTTTATCTGAGTTGCAAGTTCTCATATTATTGCGTTGTAAAAAAGATAAGGAAGGAGATCCCGAATCTTGCTTGAGATATAATGGTATGTATATCTCTTACATTGAAATTGATTAAGGGAATGAACTTTCAGCATTGACATGGCAAGATAACTTTGATATAAAAATTCCTAAATCAAAGTAAAATATATATATTTATTTATTTTTGCTTATACAAACTTCTTATTTTAGATAATACTTCATTAAACCTACTCAATACTATACTCAATAATAACCAGCAAATTACCATGGATTGGATCCATGATCTAGATGTTGTACTTGTAGTTAGACACATAATATATGTGGTTTCAATTTACAAGTTTCCTCATAATAATGAGGAATGACAATTAAATAGACAATAGATCTATAAAACTAGGGTTTGTATGTCCCTATATTCTTGATCTCTCATCGAATGTACTTTAGAAGTGACATGTCTACGATGATCGTAATTTTCAATTAATCCTTATAAAATCTAAGAAGATGTTTTTGGCATTCATATGTGCTCTTGACATTTGATCATGAGTGACATGATTCTCTGCATCATGCAGAATGGTAGCTCTATAAGAGATGATGTATTCAAAATATTTGAGTACCTACATGAACCAAGAATTTTAAGAGTTAAGATGGATGTAGATATGATGAGTATCATCATTCTACTTTCTATACTATAGTCATTCATGAACCTTCATAATATTCATATTGTACGAATTGAATGAAGCATGTATAAATGTTGAAATACTCTTATATTGAAATCTTTTGAATTCAACATAAGATATCCTTTGTCTTAAGCAATGGTTGTTTATAGATGAAGGGAGCACGATGGAAGCGTGGGTTTGACCGATGTGAGAAGGAAAGTCAAAGAGTTGACTATACTTCTATGACTTCCATATGACATCCAAAGAGTTGCACGAATGCCAATATTGCAATAAGCCGATGTGCTGATAGTATGACTAACAAGTCTATCTTGAATCACTAGAGAAATACTCAACAAGTACATCGAAATAATCTACATCTACATATAATCATTGAAATTGACTTTCTTATTTGATAAGATCGAAGTATATTAATTGTATCTCATTCTTCTACTAATACTTGCAATTGGTTGCATATGTATTAGAAGACTGGAATTTGAACTTCAGGTTTAATAGTCATCTACATGGTATTGATGCAATTGTAGCAACAATCTCTATTGGATAGATATACTTCATATTTTCAGTGGGAGAGTTCGTAGTCTTAGAGAAAGTCTCTGTGACCTGGATATTAGAATACTCTCGCAATTTATTTCTAAATGTTGGAAAATAAACATGAATTCTGGAATAAACCTATCATAGAGAGTTATGATAGATATATTTTAGATAGTAATCTAACATCTAGTGGACTCTTCTAAGTTAGAAATTTAATGAATGGTTCATTAAGATTTCTAATACAGAAAATGAAAGCTTTAAAGATCAATAGGAGGATGAAGATCATTTGATAGTTACCTGGCATCAAATCTTGAACATATATCTATTTATGAGATCAATAGATTAGTAAGTATTCAAAAGTAGAAATTGTCCAATGCACCCTTCTCTGAGAATGGTGTAAGATGTCAAGGGATTCAATATATCATGCAGGTTGAAGCATGCAGATCATCTATATAATGATAAACATTGATGGTATGTGATATCATTCAATAATTATTTATGATATGAGATTTCTTCCCTTCACCTTAGAAACTTTGAAATGTTAAAATATTTCAAATTATTTGGTTTAGAACCAAGGTTAGAAGGAAGATGAAATGAATTTGATCTGATCTAGGTAGTCAGTACCTAATAGATGAATTCATGGAATACCATATGGAGAAAGGAATATCATTCCTATCTCACTCCTAATACACCTAAACTCAATAGAGTTGTAGGGAGATACAATTGATCATCTGTGACATGATTTGATCAATGATGAATCTTAGTATAATTACCTCTTAGTTTCCAAGGTATATATGTAGTAGACACTACAAGATATATCCCTAAATAAAGTTCCATGCACATTAGTAGGAATCTAGCACTAGAGAGTGCTACTTCATTAGGAAAATAAAGGATGGTATTGGATACCTACTTTATGAACTTGAGATTCTTAAAAGATCTCATCTCTGAGAATGCGATTCTTAGAGAATGACACTTTTGAGAATCAAGATGAAGTAAAGGAACTCATTTAATCTTGAGATGATAATGAGGCTCCTGAAATCGCAAACTAAAAGGACAATTAAAGATGAAACACTAATACCTCTTCAAATGAGTTTGAGGATGTGTTCCATATGTCACTTAAATCTGACAATGATCTGACTTCATGTGATGAAGCTTATGAGGATCATGACATGGAAAGGTGGATGTTAGCAATAAAGTCTAAAGTAGACTTCATATACAAGTGTTGTATATGGACCCTCGAGGATCCACCTATATGGATAAGACTCAGAAAGGTGTAAATGGATCTTCAAGAGAAAGAGGAAACCTGATGAGAAGGTAGAAACCTTCAATGCACAGCTCGTATCCACAAGATACACACCTAAGAGAAGAAATTGCTTGCAATGAGACACGCTCTTCAGTAACCATGCTTAAACCCATCGGAACATTGCTAACCATGGCCACACAATTTGACTTTGATATCTTCAATATGGAAGTCAAGATTACATTCCTCCATGATTACCTCTCTGAGGTTATTCATATGAGGTAGCCCCATGGCTTCATTGATCAAGAAAGAAAGGTTTGCAAGCTAAAGAAATCCATCTATGGACTCAAATAAGCTTCTTGTAGTTGTAACATAAGATTTAACGAAGTCATAAAAGTTATGATTTTGGATAGAATCTTGATGAACCATGTGAAGCTTAGTGGGAGTGTCATTGTGTTTGTCGTGCTAAATGTAGATGATATCCTAATTATTTGAAATGAGATATGTATGGTAGTAAGTGTTTTATCATCTGGATATTCCATGCCTTGAGACATGATCTCAAGGATATCTCTTAAATATCTTAATTTTCAAGGTGTTCAGAAGCAAAGAGAAGAGGGTATTGGGATTGTCACATTTATAGTACACCTTGGACATATTCCATTCTTGGAAATTTCCAAGAAAGGCTTCTTTCCCTTAAGATATGGTACTGATCTATCTGAGAGGATAGTACCTCAGAGAGTTGAGGAAGTGAATTCTAAAACTTCTTGCCCTTGTGCATCAATTATGAGAAGCCGAGTGTATGCTAGATGTGTACAAAAGTCAAATGCCTGCCATGCAGTGGGAGTAGCAAACTGTTACTAATCTTACTATGGAAATAAAACACTTTATTGTGGTAATAACAATATATTTATAATGATAACACTTTATAGATAGTAATATAAAGATTTTAATCGCAAATATCTTAGAAGATAGAGATCTCCAAGAATAACAGTATTCTGATAAGGATCATGGTAATATTGGTTATAATAATAGAGTTGTAGTGTCTGGGACACTATAACTGACAAAAATTGAGTATTGGTTGCATAAGATGTTGTATTCGCATTGAATGTGACCACTGTTACTGGGGGATATGCAAGTGTCATAAAAGGACTTGGCATAGTCTCTGGAGAATAGAGTGATTGATCAGCTTACCTAGCTATTTTTCTAATAACCTATGATTGTCACATGAGTGTGGGTTTAAATATTGTCCCATTAATGGCTCTTTGGGATAGTGGGAAATTATTGGACATGCGAGCCCATGACGAGCCATTTTCCAATAAATGTTATTGCAAATATTATTCCATGATTTAAAATGTAGAATAATTAATTTGCAGAGAGGTCGCTTAGTATAATTAGGGTTATGTACCATGTCCATATTAATGATCATACAACTGATGATTCAATTATTGAACCATAGAGGCTGAGGCTGAGGCTGAGGCTTGGATGAAAATTTAAAGAGTTAGATGGAGGACTCATCAAGTACCGTTAAATGATTATTAAGAGATGATTTCCAACCTGAGGAGGAGATAAAAATCCTCTCACTGAAAATTGATATCCAACCAACCTCATGATGCAGGTCTTCTACATAGGAATAGATATTCAGAGGTGTTAGATAAGTTAGGTCCAAGAGTTGACTTAACGAGATCAAGATAACGAAAGTCCTATGTCATACGCTGTCACGATATAGGTATGCATTCTCTGACCGGAGACAGATGTATTACTACATGTCTGAATATGTACACTTGGCAGACCAATAGGTAGATTACCTAACCAAGGTCAATACACTGGCACACTGGTGTGCATGTAAGGGCATATGAGTAATACGATCTCTCAAAGGGATCATACATGTTCATTACTGAATCGGAAGACATGAGCACACTCATGAGATATTGGGAAGAATCAAATTCCATGCACGGTCTTCTTGCTTTGGAAGCATGACTGAATTTTCAATTTTGATATATACTTTTGGAAAGTATATGATCAGACCTAGGTATGGTATATGCTTTTGAAAAGTAGATGATCGATACAAACTCCCAACGATCAAATGGTTATACCTGAGGGTGATGTGATTATAAACGGTTGTATAGCCATGATTCTTCCATTCCTAGGGAGTGGTGAAATGGGTCTGCATTTTAGTGACTCCTCTCAGTAGAGAAGTATTCTGATCTTGGTCCAAATGTTGGACATTGATCTGAATGCGATTCAAATGCAATGAAAAGATAAGATTTGCGGTCTTGAGTTAATCAAGCATCTATGAGAGGTCCACAAGATCTAGATTTGAGCTATGATCTCAAGATGCAAGTCAATATGCGTGGATCAATACAATCACCATGTCCTTATCTCCAAGTATCCACGGAGAAAGCACATTATCCTTGAAAGAGTTCAAAATAATTTCATTGTTGATATTATGTATCCAAGCATTGAGAAAATTGATAATTAAATGTGATTTGATTATCATGAATAATATGAATTTGATTCATATTGTAAGGAGAATTATCATAGATGATTAAATGTGATTTAATTATTAAAGATGTGAATAATGTTAATATGATTCATATTATTTGTGCGCATGATAAAAGATATGCAAGATGATTAAATGTGATTTAATTATCATGGATAACACTATCCATATTAATCATATATATTATAAATGTGACTTATAGTCTATAGAAGAGAGCTAGTTGCAATTTTCCTTTGTTAATTAAATGTTGATGTGAAATTGGATTCACATTGAACAATTAATTGAAAATTTAATTCACATTTTATTTTGGGTTGTCAATGTGATTCAGAATTTTCCAATGGCAATATATTATAATATTCCCAAAATAATTATGAATTATTTTTTAAGAATAAATTATAACAAGTGTTGTTCGAAATCTTAGAGATTTCCATGGAATAATGTAATCTCATGACATAACATGAGACTGCCACCAACTCCCATTAGGAAAGGGTAAGACAATCTCCTTTCCATAATCTCCATGTATGATTGATTTAATTTTAGGATTGATTTATATTGATTTATCAATATATATATCATCTAATTAAATTAATTGTTGTTGTGTTTTTCCAACAAAATCTTGTCCACTAAAAGAAACACAAATCAATGTGAGCCACAGAATTTGTTTTGTCCATAGATTGAGATTCATGGATACCAAAATATTATAAAAGGAGAGGCACCCCCTTTGCTCTTCTTTACACAACACAAGTTGGATACAACAACATATGCTCTCTCTCACTCTATTCTCTACACGTTATCTCTCTCCCTCTCTCTTGTGGCCATCCACCATGGAGCCCTTGAGAGAGTCGCTCTCACTACAGCATCGCCGTTATGCTACTAGGATTTTTCTCATGGATCTATGTATCCTTCGGTGTAACTCACTCGTAATGAAGACATCAGATATCATGTGACGAGATCAGGAGATTTGTCGTCTAGATCTTCAACATAGACTGTGAGAAGCACATGTTGGATCAACGCGCTCACAAGCGTCTCCTCCGTCGGATCGGACTTGAGACAGGAGATCTCTTCATTTAGAGACTCTATTGCAACCACACTTCAAGAGGTAACCCCAATACTTGTTTTCGGTTTAGATGAAACGATCCCAGACACATTCTTGGATCATGTGGTTTCATCGGATGAAAAAAATAATTTACGTTGCCTCGAGCAACTTATGCAACTAGTCGCTCTCGATCGCATATGATGCGATCCTCACTCTTCTGTGATGCGCCTCAGGATCTCACCATATATTTTAGAGCACTCTATCTTAGAGAATGTCTCTATGGCCTAGATATTAGAGTACACTCATGTATATTTCTAAATGTTGGAATAAACATGAACTCTGAGTTAAATTTATCATAAAGAGTTATGATAAATATATTTCAGATAGTAATCTGACATTTGGAGGATTCCACTAATTTAGAATTTTAATGAATGGTTCATTAGTTATTCTAATACTGAAATTTTAAAATATCAATAGGATGATAAAAATCATTTGACAATGATCTGGCATCAAGCTTAAGACATATATCTTTTTGATGAGATCAATACACTAGTAAGAGATGAAACTTTAGATTGATTGAAATTATAAATCTTACATACTTTTGAATATCGTATTCAAAAGTAGAAATTTCCCAATGCACCCTTCTCTAGGAATGGTGTAAGATGTCAAGGTATTCAAGATCTCATACCTATTGATGTATCTGGATGATATATATAAAAATAAAAATTAATGACATGTGATATCAATTGATGATTATTTATGATATGAGGCTTCTTCTCGTCACCTCAATAAGCTTTGAAATAATCAAAGATTTTACAATTTTTGTTTAGAACCAATGTTTTAGGAAGTAAAAATGAATTTGATCTAATCGGTGGTCAGTATCTATTAGATGAATTAATGGAATACCTTATGGAAAAAGGAATATCATTCCTGTCTTACTCCCTGTAATACACCAAACTCATTAGAGTTGTAGGGAGATACAATTGATGATGTGTGACATGATTTGAACAATGATGAATATTAGCATTTTTATCTCTTAGTCTTCATGTATATATGTAGTATAGACTACAATATATATAATGAGGTTCCATGCAGACAAGCTAGAATCTAGCACCAACGATTGCTACTTCATTCGGAAAATAAAGGATGGTATTGGATACCTACTTTACGACCATGAGATTCTCAAAAGATCTCATCTATGAGAATATGATTCTTAAAGTATGATACTCTAAAGAATCAAGATGAAAATGAAGTGAACGAACTCATTGAATCTTGAGAAGATAATGAGGCTCTTGAAATCAGAAACTAAAAGGAAAATTAGAGATGAAACACTCATACCTCTTCAAATGAGTTTGAGGATGGATCTCATGTGTCGATTAAGTCCGACAATGAGGTGATTTCATGTGATGAAGCTTACGAGGATCATGTCATGGAAAGATAGATGTTAGCAACAAAGTCTAAAGTAGACTTCATATACAAGTGTTGTATATGGACACTCAAGGATCCACCTATATGGGTAAGACCTGTTAAGGTGTAAATTAATCTTCAAGAGAAAGAGGGAACCAGATGACAAGGTTGTGACCTTCAAAGCATGACCCGTATCCATGAGCTACACATCGAAAAGAAGACATCGCTTGTGACTTGCTCTCCAATGACCATGCTTAAACCCATCAGAATATTACTCACAAGTTGACTTCGAAATCTTCAAGATGGAAGTCAAGATTGCATTCCTCTATGAATACTTTTCGGGGAATTCATATGAAGTAGCCCCAGGGCATCATGATTGATGAAAGCAAGGTGTGGAAGATAAATAACTCCATCTATGGATTCAAATAAGCTTCTTGTAGTTTGAACATAAGATTTGATGAAATTATAAATGTTATGATTTCAGACAGAATCGTGATGAACCATGTGAAGCTTAGTGGGAGTGTCATTCTGTTCATCGTGCTAAATGTAGATGATATCCTAATCATATAAGGATGATAATATGTGTTTTATTATATGCCTATTCCATACCTTGATATATGATCTTAAGGATATCTCTTAGATCATAGTTCTTAATGTGTTCAGAAGCAAAGAGAAGAGGGCATTGGAACCCTAACATTAGTGGCACACCTTAGACATTATCCATTTTTTAGAAAATTCAAAGAAAGGCTTCTTTTCCTTAAGATATGGTATTTACTTGTCTAAAGGGAAAGCATCTCAAGGATTTGAGGAAGTGAATGCTAAAACTGCATGTCCTTGTGCATCAGTTACGAGAAGCCGAGTGTATGCTAAATGTGTACAAAGGCCACTTGACTACCATGAAGTAGGAGTAGTAAACTGTTACTAATTCTACTATGGAAATAAAACACTTGATTGCAATATTAATAATATCTTCAAAGAGGACAAGACTTCTGAGATATTGATCTATAAATTATCTCTTCAAGAACATGAATAAGGGATCTAAAAGCTCTTGACTACAGATACCATAGGAGAGAGAAATCTCCAAGAATAAAGGTACTCTGATAAGGATTATAGAATTGTTTACAATAAGGGTACTTCGCTAAGGATTATTGTTTGCATGCTATTCTTCGATGATTGATAATTTATAATGGAAATGGTAACATTTTTTTGCTACTTATTTACTTGTATATCAGACATGATCGAACTCAGGGAGGCTACAATTCCCCTGAGTTTTTTGTGGAATTTATCTCTTTTTAATTTTTTAATTTTTTTCCTATATTTTTTAATTTCTAATTTTCAAAGTTTTAGTGATTTTAATTTTTCATTTTTATAAATTTTTAAATAAATAGCAATATGCACAAGATAAGAACTATGCACACCAAACTCTTTTTGTATTTTTCAGTTATATCGAAAATGATCAGAAAAATCCATAGAAAATATTTTTTGGTTTTAAAGATTTTGATTTTTTGGGAATTTATGTAGAATTTTCAGATGTTTTTGAATTTTCAAAAAATTAAACAATGATAAAAATGAGAAATAGTGCATAGCTGGAGTAATTTGCAATTTAAAAATATTTTAATCCCCAATACCCCAGGAAATTATTTTTATGATAAAATAGGGATGAATATCTACAAACATAGACTGAAATCATGAGTTTTGGTTTTTTTATAGTTTTTTTATGATTTTTTAAGATTTTTGATATTTTTCAATTCTTTTGGGGTTTTGAAAAGAATTAATGTGTAAAAGTTGGACAAAAATTAAAAGATAATGAAATACAACTACTCATTTTTTTGGAATTTTTAGAGAAATATTCAAATTTTTATGAATTTTTGAATTTAAAAAAGAGAAAAAACTGTTTTTGATTTTTTAATAATATCAAATAATGCAAAATGTAATGAAAATTTTATGCTAGAAAAATAATCACATCAGGAGCATAACATTACTTTTGCAAAATTTATTGACTAAAGAAAATATTTATTTTAATGAAGAGGGCTTGCAAAATAATGTCTGGAAATAAAGGTCTTATATGCAAATATTAAAATTTTTTACATGAAATAAAATAAAAATAACTATTAAGGTGTGAAATAAAAACTTACCCTGGAGGGCATGCATGAAGGATGTGATAGTTGGATAGTGGAGATCTTTGCGCGAAACTCTAAAATTTGCAAGGGGCTATAACGTAATTTCTCCCAAATATAATTACTTCAATAACTAATTTCTAATATTTGATATTCCGAGATTATCTTCTATATTTATCCAAATTTTTATTTGTCCTAGGGTTTGTGTTCTGCCTTTATTTATTCACTGAAGCAAAGTGAAAGGACCAAGATGTGTCGTCGATCCCTTCCTCTTCCTTGCGTACGCAGCTGGGCGGCGGATCGGTCATGTTGTGGCGGATTCGCTACTAGTCGTGTGGGGCAGTGCTAATAGGTATGGTGGTTTTGGTGTACTGAGAGCGCGACCTCACACAGTGGAGGGTGGTGTTTGCAGCGGTTCCATGCTGGAGGGGCGGTGGTTAGACGGAGGCACTAGCGGTGTTCCACCCAGGCGGAGTCATGGTGGAGGTGGATACGCCATCGGGCGTGCCAACGGCTGGAGTGGGGTCGTGCAGCATCTGGCGATGAAGGGGGATCTGCCATGGTGACGTTCCGCCGCACCGATCGGCTCTTGCAGTAATGGTGACAGCGATCTTCAGGCAGACTGGAGGGGCTGACGCGGCGTTGGAGCTGTGGCTGCCGCGGGGGAAGGTCAGTAGCGGAGCAGCGAGTAAGATTTCTCCTCTAGGCTGGTCTGGCGGTGATGGATGGCGACGCAAAGGGGGGTCGCCTTCGTAATTTAGTGGGCGATGGAGGCGGTCACGGAGGTGGCTGAGCGGTGCTGAATGGGCAGTTGGGTGATGGTTGGGCGTCGGTGGATGTCGCTGTTTCTTTTTTTATTTAAATGTAAACAGTAATATTTTTATTTTTGTAAATATAAATGTAGAAATATAAAACATAAAATATTTTTTTAAAAAAATAGAATGGTAGAAATTTTATATTTTTTATATATTTTTTGGATGATCATGCAAAACAAATGTTAGTGAGAAAGGAGACGAATATATATCTTTATTTTTTTTAATTTTTATTTATCAACAAATTAGGACACGAGCATGATGACTCATTCCTAGAATGACGCAGAAGATGTGAATGGGGATCTGGTGAAAAATGAATGGATGGATCCGGATCTCTGACTATTGTACGCGGCCAGAGTTGGGAGATCGTGGAAGATAGAAAAGAACGCATAGAGATCGAAATAAGAGATGAAAATCAGGATCGGAGATGAATACAAATCGTGATGGATTTTTAAGATCTAGAAAAACAAAATGACAACGAAGAACAAATATTAAAATAAAACTACGATTAATCTATGATAAAAAAAATAAGAAGAAAAATGGGGATCTCTCCTTAGGACCGGAAAAGACCTTGATCACCTCGACGAAGGCCGATGTGTTGTCACTGGACTGCTCGGAGGCTAGGCACCCTTCTACGACAAGAAGACTCTCGGAGATCGAGCTCCTCTTACCAAAGATTGACCAAGTTGAAAATATGGAGAAGGAGCTTTATTAATAGATAGAATGAGATAGAAGTTCAAAAAATTTGAAATGACATAAAGAGATAAGGAAAAAATTGAAATGAGTTAGAGATAAGAAGATAATTATCAACATTAATTACAAGAAATTAACTATTTCTTTTGTATTTTTGTCACTTTATTTATTGGAAAATTAAATGTTAATTTATTTATTTTTTTGTGATAGTTAGTTAAGAAAATTAACTATATACACATGCTATATACAAATATGACACTATCTACATGGGTAAATAAGAAAATTAGTTTTTTCATATTATTATTTTTTATTTTCAATATTTAGAAAAAATATTTGCAAATATTTACAAATACAAAATGTGCAAATAAATGGAAAAATTACATAAACCACCCTAGAAAACTGACTTTTCAACTATAACATCAAAAATTATGAAATCACAACCATTTCAAAGATAATTTCATTTAGAATACAATGGAAGTGAGTTTTGTTCAATCTGAGTTCATATGGAGCCAGAATTAATCTTTCAATTATCGTTTAATGGCTTTTTCCAAATGTGGTTACTTTTATTATTTACATGATTTCTTTGTGCAATAATTTTTATTATTTAGCCCACATTTTTAATTACAACTTTTGTTTTGAAAATTATTTTATTTAAGTTAATTTATATAAAAGTAAAATAGTCTTCGTTTTATATAGATTTACATAATAAGTGAGAAGTATTTACAAAAAACATTTTCTTTTGGATTTTCTGATTAAGGACCCTATCTCCCCCTACTTTATTCCTGGTCGATTTGGTCAAGTCTTGACCTTCTCTCAGAGTTCGGGTCAGTATGTATTTATTACATATATACAGTCTTCTTTTCTTTTCTTTAATTTTCCTTTCTTTCTTTCTTTATTTATTTTGGGTTAAAATAATATACAAATATACAATATTTACAAATAGATGCAAGTTGGTAAGAATATGAAGTTATTATTATGTACATGTGTTTTATAAAAGATTTTAAGCTTAAATAAATGAATAAAGATAATGAATCGTATATTCATCATTCCCCTCGGAGTTACCTTTGCTAGTCCCTTAGTAAACACTTATTTGAAAGAATAAGTGAATAGAAGAAAAAAAGGATGAAAAAAGAAAGAAGTTTGGACAATATTGAGTATTAAGCTTTTCTTCATAAAATTGTAGTTTGGAGCTCTGTCAGACCTTTAGATTATTAGTGTGTCGCAACCTTAATGGGAGATGGATTTAAAACCTAACAACCTTTAATTTCCATAAGACTCCTATTCAGGTTACCTCAACAGTTAGGTCAGAACAAATCTACATATACAAATCCTTGTGACTACGAATCTTTACTCGTATGGTGTAAGTGAGATATATATATGATAAAACCTAGTTTCATGCTCTTAATTCGTTGAAATTAACCCCCTAGCAATAAGAACCCGATTAATCAATGTAATTATCAGAGTCCTTGAATAAATTGAAAAATACAAGAAAATGGCAAAATTAAAAATCATAGTATTTTTAACATTAAAAACACTCGCAAAAATATTTCTGCCTTTGTTTGACCTCATCTCCATTTTTGGTCAACATGAAACTTGTAGATCTCATCGAGATATACAACTTTCATGTTTTGAGTTTTTCAAAATTTGGCTATATTGACCCTCTTCTGAGAGGTTTTATATTTGAATAATTTAATTGGGCCACGTGGCTCTTTCTGGTTGAGTCACGTGGCCCCTTCTCATCTCTCCACTCGCCCTTCATTTCCCACCATCCGATCGCCTTCTAGAGCTCTGAACACCACCATTCATCTCCGCTTCATTCCAGACCCTTCGATCATCTTCCATCCTTCATCAAGGTCGACCACCCACGCTTTTTCCCTGGCTCACCATGTGGCCTCATCAGCGCCATCCAATCGTTTTTGGCGCCTCCATCTCAGTCGCACGTCTGCACCTTGATCTCCACCATCTGATTAAGGCCTGGACTCCATCATAGCCCTCCACTACTACCTTTCTCTCATCTCGCCACATGGCTCTTCCAGGGACATTCGATCCACCATCCATCGAATGATTGGGTCCACTCCTTAGCGCCTAGCATCATACCCTTCCTCCAGTCGCCTCTCTCCCACGATCCCTAGGTTGCCAACCCGTCGTTCCCCTTCCTTTTTCCTCTATGTCCCTTGTCCATAATCTCCAGTCCCGACACCTCCACAATGTCATCTGGTCATCCATCCTTCTCGCAGGCATACACTCTCTCCATAACTGTCTCTCTCTCAAACTCCTTCTGCCATCATAACTACCGCTTTCCTCCTCTTCAAATGCCCCCTTTCACCCGCCATTCATCAGAGTCTGCCTTTACATGAGGCCTAGCCCAACCCTCTCCTCCTCCCCGTGACACGGAGAGGACCGATGGATGCATGAAGACGGCGATGAACCCCTGCATTGACCCTAAGCCGTTGTAGGTTTAGTTCTGCGGTGGCTTTGCCTCCGCCTATCTATCTCCAGTAGTTGCAGAGGTCTAGCGATGACTAGGGCCCCTCCCAGGAGCTCGCGCACAGGCGATTCATCTACTATTCTCAGGCACCTGATCTTCTTTGTAATTTCCCCCCTCTTTTCTCTTTATTAATTAGAACTCCCCGGTCACCATCTTTGTTCATTGACCACCTCTATAGCTTCGTCTCGCACCCACCTTCCACGTGCGACACTCGATCACTCTCCTCTTCCTGCATAACACCAGACCACCTCCGACCCAACTCCTCCAGAATTGTCGGAGAAGATTACCGACTGCCACCTTCTTCAGCCCATTCACGGTCGATCACCTCACTCCACCTCACGCACGAAATATATGGCACGCTTTGGCTATGCAATTAACCATGCAAGTTCTCGAGTACTCAATAGTCAGATTCTTTGCCGGAGCTTCTTCGCCAAGCTTCGTCTCCGGCATACTGGCTTCGCCCGCCTCCTCCAATACAACCAACAATCCACGATTCATCATCTCAAGATCTTGATCTTAACAAAATCCCCGAGTAAAATCCCATAAATATGTCCATAAAATCAGTTAATTAACAAAATGACTCTTGTAAATAAAACACACTAATTAATGTATATTAGATTGTACAAAACTTCATGTATTTTTAATAATTTCATTTCAATCCTTTTTGGCTAATTCTTTCTCCAACGTGTTCATATCAATGTATATAATATTATAAAAATGCAAAAAAAATTTTATCTCAAATAAATGCTCCTAGATCACAAAGGGAAAAAGCCGTAAAGACCAACTTCCAAGCCAAATTCCCGCTCCGTATGAACTCCAAATTCACCAAACTCACTTTTAAATTTCAAGTTAGAATAATGTCTATTTAACGGAAGTGATTTCATTAAAATCGGAGCTCATTTGCAAAAGTTGGGTTTTGGGATCTAGATGTACATTGTATATTCATTCTTTCTTCATTTTTATTTTATCTTTACTAATTATTAAAAAAACAAAAAAATCATGCTTGTATGGTTTTTTTGATTACAGTATTTTATTGTATTTTTCCGTTGTAAATATCTCTTATTAAAAAGACAAAAAATACATATTAGAAAAGCAAATAAAAAATGTACATGTTGTATGTATTCACTTGTAAATTCACCACTATTTTTCCTCTTTATTTTTGTTGTATTTAAAGTGGCCAACTATATATCATTATTTATTTTACATTCTCTACAATAACCACCATTCAACTCCATTCTACCACCAACCTCCATTTAACCCACCATTTTTTAAACCTCCCATTCAACTCCATTAATAAAATAACCTCCCACCATTTTAATAACTTCTCATTTTATCATCTTTATATACAATCCATCCTCCTCAATTTTCACTTGATCCATCTTTATGTGAGGAGAGCCTAGTTCCCAGAGTTGAATCGGTGACAGCGACGCAACCGCGGTCGAGCGACGACGGCCCTCTCTCCGGTGAGATCCGTTGGCTTCTTGGCCAACACTGCAACCGCCTCCGCGCGCTGCTCGAGCTCAAAGCTCGCTTGGCGATCGAGCGAAGATCGTGCTCTCGTGAGCACAAGATAGGCGATCTTCTCCATCGTAGGTAATTTGTCTTCTCATTTTATCATCTTGTTATTTTTGTAATTTTTTTAGCACATCATATCATCACTTAAAAATCCTCCATTTGTTTAGTTCATCATCATCACCACCACCAACTCATCATCTACCATTTTGTTTCCCTTCTTTTTTGTGTACATATTATCTCCTGTTTAAAGAAAATTTTAAAAAATATTAAAAAATTAAAACAAAAAAGTCTCTTTTATTAGAACAGGAAAAAAATTAAAAAAATAAAAAAAACAAACATGGAAGGAGGTAGGGGCCCTCTGCCGCCGCCCCCTCCCTTTTCCGCCTCCACCACCACCCGACGGCCTAGCCCTCCGACCGCCTCCAGCCGCAAGGACCACCAGCGGCTCCGTGAGGACGCCGTACGCGGCTCTACCGCCCCGCCCGTGCCACCGTGCACGGCCCTCTGTCGCCTACTCCACTGTCGATTTCGCCCCTCCACGTGCCGGCGTGCGCGCCTCGCCTCCGCGTCTCTACCCACCCCCCACGACCCACCGTCGTCCAAGTCGCACGCCTCCTCGCCGTGCACCGAGCGCCTCCTCGCCATTGACCTTCGCCGCCGTCGACACCATCTCCCCTTGTGTTGGGTTCATCTCCCCACCTGGGAACCAAGGAAGAAGAAAGTGGTTTGTATTTTTTTATTGTAAAAATTTTATAAACATTTTGTATAGTTTCTAATATTGCATAACAGTCCTTGTATATATTTGCTTTGTAATTTCGTTTTCTGAATTTGCAAATATACCCCTGTGTTCACATATTAATTTGGATATCCAATTTACGTCATTTTATTCAATGAAAAATGTTTTCATGTTGAGCAACTAATTTATACATTCTGAATATTTATTTATATTTTTGTGAGTTGTGGATAATTAATTAAAAATATTTAACTGAAATTCTATCTATTTTACCCACATTGAGCTTTTAAATTTATATCTCACAAACGATTCCTCTAAGATTCCACAAAAATTGGGAATGATGCCTTGATGTGATTAAGATACTGTCCACATATCATTCAAAATGGAGTTGTCTTGTGCCTGAAATAAATTGTAGAGTGATTTTAGTTTTTGTTTTTTAATTAAATCTACGTACATCATTTTTGCGAAATTTCATATCTCTTTGATTCTATATGAAAATACCTTTTATAGATCATTCGCACTCTAATTAATTTGACATTGTGGATTAATTATGAATTATTTACTCACTATCACTCTGATTTCACTAAAAATCCATAAAAAATCATATTTTGTCAAAAAATTTCAAAAATATTACTATAGCTTCTTGCATCATGTTTAAATTCCAGTAAATTTTTCATGATTTTTGCTTATTGTTTGTGTGAAAAAATGCGAAAATACTCATAAAAGTGTGCAATTTTAGTTGTTGCATTTTAACTCTGAAAATTCTAAAAAAAATATGTTTTGCATTCATCATTGGATTAGGATTATAGGAAAAATATAATTTGGCTGAATTGAACTGATTTGACATTAAAATTAATTTTGCCTTGTTGTGTGTTTTCTTAGAGTCTTAATTCACTCGCATTTTGCATTTGCATTTATTCTTGCATAAAAAAATGATTGAAGAAACCCGCACTGAAAACCTAGATCTCAATTTTAGAATTAAACCCAAAGTTGTTCCTTTGCCTCCCTGTATTTGACCCCGGACTTGCCCGGGATATAAATTAAAGCTGAGACACTCTTCACAGAGATTTTCTCTCGGTTCTGACTGGATCGCTAAGTGCACATATTACAACGTGCCAAATTTAATCATCGTATTTAGTGACTCGTCAGATGGCGCAGTTGCCGGGGAGGCAAACGGCTTAGGTGTTAATTTAAAAATTTGGATTTAGTTTTCATTTACTCGGGTAGTCTGATCCCCTAACCACCTGTAATTAATCCATTTTTTTTCTCTCAATTATTCTCTCTGCATATTTTTGTATATATATTTTGTTTTTATCACTCTAATATAATCTTATTTTCCTTGCGAGGGCCCGGTGGACTTGGAGTGCTGCGGAGGTCGACGGACGCGATGCGTGACTACTACTGAAGAGCTTGGAGAATCAATTTATCTTCGAGAGAATTTTTTATAAAAATTTTTGTAATTATTTAGCTTGCTCTTTTATAGCATCTCTTGTTTGAGAGCTCACGTGTGTAAAGAGACTTGGACATTCTTTGTGGTATGTTGAGGCATGTTTCACTCTCCGGTGAGGGTGGGGCTCGACTTGAGTGGCGAAATTAAGGATTAGGCACACGGTAGTTTAGATTCAAATTTATTTGTGCCCATCGTAATTTAGGTCACACATATCTTATCAGATTCATAATGAGACGCACATAGACAAGTACTACTTAGCTCAAAATGAAATCAATTCTTCCCCTCTAATAGTATACTCTTTAGGAGGGGTTTTCTCGATCTGCATTCATTTAGTGTAAAATTTACAAATTCTGTTCTGCATAACGCATGGAGAGTGTGGGGATTCACTGTAAGTATACTTTTTCTGAGCATGCATCATAGTTTCTCGATTGCATTCTGATTTCCGATTCCCTTATTGTTTTATAACTTAAGGTCAAAAGGAAATTGGGATTGAACGGTAGACGTGCTTGTGTGTTCATATAAATTTCAAAGTGATAACCTATTTCTAAAATTGGGACTGAATTGAGCATGTCGATTAAAAAAATGGAATAAAAAGAACCCTTATTCTTGGGTGCATAAAGCCCTTATTGTTTGTTTTACTTGCAAGTGAGAGAGAGACGACCCTAGGATAGAGCCAAGTCTGGATTTCTTACTTACTACTGGTTCTTTATTTTCAGGCGATTAGCTACTTTTTAGTGAGGAATACGGGCAGTCGTATTTATACGGTCTGGACTTCCTTAGCAGAGTGGGAGGTTTAGAGGGCGCTTTAGTCCTCAAGGAACGGGCTTCGGCTTGTACTTACTCCTATACTGGCTGAAAGTAGGCCAAACTAGTCGTAAGAACCAGGCCAGTCTATAGGAAAATACGGGCACCTAACAGCTCGTTAATCTTTCCAAGATTGTACTTATCACCAACTAAAATTGACATGATAATTCGGCCGAACTCTTACGGCCATCACGTGTTGAGTTGGTGAAACTGAGGGTTTGGATTGTGTTTGTATTGTGTGAGTTTACTCCGTACATTTACGTGCACCGTAGACCTAGTGCCTCATTGAATATCGTAATCTAATCGGTTCTTTTGACATCGAAGATGACCGATTCGGGGGATATTTATTCGAACCTTGTGAATCTCCCGTTGAACCCTCCAAGAAGTATGTCTTCACAGGTCCATGTGCAACTTGGACCAACCTGGACTCATGATCCTCTTGATCCTAGGCTCACTCACTCGCGGGATGGTTACTCTCAAACCATTCCCTTTCTCTCTTCCCACCTCACCAAGGAAGACCTTTACCTCGATGAGAATATCGTGATTCATAAATCCTCTTCTAATCCAGAACACATTGCTGATTCAGGACCTAAAGAAGACACAAGAAAAATGCCTCCAAAGAAGAAAGAAGATGAAGAAGAGAACCATGAAGACCCAATAAGAATGATACTTACCAGATTAGCTGCATATGAGCAGCAATACGCATTACTGAGAGCTCAGTTAGGACAACTCAATGTTGGGGTCAAACCACCAATAGATGCGGCGTACAACCCCAGACAATATCAAATTCGGAATTACTTGAGTCCAGCCGAACCCAATGTTGATTTTGAATTGAAGCCGCATTTTCTGAACCTGCTCCCACATGTTGATGGGAATGCATCTGAGGATCCATATGCATTTCTAAGAGACTTTGAGCTCATCCGTGTTAACCTCAAACATAATAATGTTAGCCAGGATTATATTAGGCTCAAAGCCCTTCCTTTTGCTTTGGGTGGAAAGGCCGACTACTGGGTAAAGAACTTGGGAGTTACAGTCTCTACTTATGCCTAGTTCAAGGACCTGTTTCTAAAGAAGTTCTACCTGTTGAGTAGAACTAACATGATGAGGACGCATATTACGAGTTGTTCCCAATGACCCCATGAAGCTTTTTGTGATGCTTGGGAAAGATTCAGGGACATCCTACAGAAGTGTCCCTGTCATGGATTAGATGATAACATCTTGGTCCAATCATTCTTTACTGGTCTCAACCCTGAGATGCAGGGTTTAGTGAGCGCTGCCTGTGGAGGCAGCTATACATCACGAGGAGCGGATACCGTCTGGAGGGTATTCGAACAGATGGCTGAAACTAGCCGCTTACAGATGGCCAACAGGGCCTATACACCATCCCCCAGTTCACTCTCATTTGGAGGGGGGAAACCACCTATAGTCAATCTCTCTCAGGATGTGATCCCTAGCATGGGAATCCTTACGGATAAACTTACAGTAGTTGAGAAGATCGACATGAGGATAGAAGAGTTAGACCGGAGCGTCTCCAAACTTCCAAAATAGATGGAGGAGTTGACTGAGAAGGTATCCAAGACAAGGATACCCGTCGTGACTGCACCCTCTACTCCTGTATACCAAGTTCACCATATTCAGGAGCAGCTGGTGTCAGGGCAACCCCAACCGTGGGAGGAGGACCAATCCTGCACCCACTCTTTTCAGCAGCCACCTCCATTAGCAGAGATAGTCCAGGAGGAGCCTCCACCGATTTGGGAGTTTAATGGGAAATGGTATATTGAGGACCCTGCCAGGTAGGGAAGTACGGGAGACCAACATACCTATCAGCGTTCCTCGACCTTTCATAACACCGCATTCACCTCCGCACCACCTCCTTTACAGCAGAGCCCTGGATTTCAGCCACCCCAGCAGCAGTACCAGCAGTATGGCCGACAAGGCCATTACCAGACGGGCAAGCAGGGCCTGCAACCCTAGCAGCAGTAGCAGCAGTAGAGGCAGTATTCTGGCCAGCAGGGCCAGTCTTTCCGTTCTTCTTCCCAATCTTATCCACTTCCTTCATCGTCTAGTCTCATGGATATTCAGCAACAGATACTCGACGAGCTACGTTCCTACAGGAACGAGATTCATGACTTACGAGTGGATGTCAATCGCCTGTCCAGATGGCGAGACGAGCAGACTGCACCCTCTACCTCTATCCCAGCCAAAGTTCAGGCTAACCCCAATAGCCTGAATCGATCGGGTTCTCAGCAACACTTTGGTCAGGTATACTATTCAGTATCTCCTAGATCTGAACATGAGATTCTTTCATGTGACGAGGCTAACCACATGTCACTTAGGAGCGGAACAACTGTGACCGTACCTGACCTGGCGAGGAACACGAGGAGGGGCATCTCTGGAGCTCTACCTGAGGAGTCTTCAGAGGATGAGGAGGAGAGGCATCTTATTTTGGAGCCCCATCAGCACCATTCGAGGATACCTACTCAGGGAGTCGAGAGGAGGAGGAGAGCACGAATGAAGCATCGTCAACATGGATATTCTTCTGATTCTACAGAGGACCTTGCATCTCCATTTGTGGCTGATACCACTCCAGCTTCTATTCCACAACCTATAGTAGATAGATTTGATTTCGATCCCATGTTGCATCAAAAAGATTCTTGTATGAAGAACTTTGTTTCCGTTAATGCAAAGGATGATATTTCAATTCATGATTCAGACTCTTCATCCTTTGTTTCCCTATCTTCAATGCCTTTCCCCCGTGCTCTTACAGTATGAAAGCGCATCAAAAAGATTCAGAAAGATGACCCCGATATGGCACGATTTTGTAAAGAGAACATCATTGTAAAGGTGCCATTTGATGAATATGTGGCTAACCATCCTGCATTCCAAAAATACCTCAAGGTGAGATGCACACCTACAAGGATTAGCAGGAAGAAAGATAATCAAAATATAAAGACACATGTCTTATCAGTAGGCACAACCTATTGTCTCAAGAATCAGACTTTGCCAAGGAAAAAGAGAGACATGGGTGCTCACTATGTGGAGAGTCGTATTGACGACATTGCGTTTGCACGCACACTCTTAGATAACGGTTCTTCGATCAACTTACTTACCTTAGCATTATATCAGAAATTGTAGGTGGGACCACTTCGCAAATCTAGAGCTTTACTCCAATTCGCAAATTGTTCAGTCAAGAGACATAAGGGAGAAGTGAAGAACGTCGTTATCTCGATTGGGGGGTAGAACTATCAGGTTGACTTCATAGTCTTGGACATGGAGACCCCCAATCATTGGAGAGAATCTCAGATCATTCCTGGGCGGCCCTTCCTTAGGACCGCCGACGCAGCTTTCGATTATGGCACGGGAATGATGAAGTTCTGTTCTCCAGGTGAAGAAGTGAACCTTGAGATGAAAACCAAGTGTCAGTGACCCGATTCAAAGAGTAGCACAGAGTACTCGTCTTCAGATTCAGATTGCAGTATGATTAGCACAATTGGGATTTGGGGACAGATTCCTTCAGGACAGAGCGAGTCCCTTTCATCTGGAAAGAGCATAGTGGATGATGCAGTTTGCGAGGTGTTGTCTGATCTTGTGGGAGATGCATCTACCTATCCCCATGATGATCCAGAGATCCATCTAGATCTGTGAGTTCCATCCTCTTCGGAACAATCATGGGACATAGATGATGAGTCGGACGCGACTTTGGCCGAACTACCGCGTTTCTTTGGCGATCCGACTCCCCTTACTTCCGAGTTGGTGGCGAGTAGTACTCAGCTTATCCCACCTTCATGCTGCAAGGAATCAGATTCAGATTCACTTCATCCAGATTTGCTTGATTATACCACATTGCCAAAACTGAAATCACTACCTCCTACACTCAAGTATGCCTTTCTTGCGGGACCCAAAGAGAGATATCCTGTCATCATTAGCTCAGACTTGACTTTAGAACAAGAGTCTAGGTTGTTAGAAGTCATAGAGAGGAACCACAAAGCAATAGGCTGGACAGTGTCGGATCTCATGGGGATCAACCCCGCTTTCTGCTCGCACCACATTTTTACTGAGGATAATGTGAGACCTTCCCGTGAGTTCTGAAAGAGTCTTAACCCCAATCTACGGGAAGTGGTGAAGAAGGAGATTGAGAAATGTGAAAAGCATGGTTTATATACCCATATTTTTGACTCCAAGTGGGTGTCCCCGCTTCATGTTGTCCCGAAGAAGTCGGGAATTCAGATAGTCACCAACGAGGAGGGGGTAGAGATCGCGACACGAGTACCTACGTCGTGGGATGTCTGTGTTGACTACAGGTGCTTGAACGCCACGACCAAGAAAGATCGCTTTCCCTTGCCTTTTATTGATCAGATTTTGGAGAGACTAGTAGGGAAAGAGTTCTTCTGTTTTCTTGACGGGAACTCATGCTACAACCAGGTGTCCATATCCCTTGAGGACCAGGAAAAGACCACATTCACATGTCCATTCAGTACATATGCTTTCAGGTGCATGCCATTCGGGCTCTGCAATGCCCCTGGCACATTTCAGCGGTGTAGAGATGGTGGGAGATTTCCTGGAAGTATTCATGGATGACTTCTCGGTCCATGCTGATTCTTTTGATACTTGTTTAGCGCACTTGGACCGAGTCCTCACGCAGTGTAGAGAGGTTAATCTGGTACACTCCTGGGAGAAGAGTCACTTTATGGAGATGGAGGGTATCGTGTTGGGGCATGTCATCTCCAAAAGGGGAATGGAGGTTGACCCTGCCAAGGTTGAAGTGATCCAGAAACTCGATCCACCTACCAACGTGAAGTCTGTGTGGTCATTCTTAGGGCATGTTGGATTCTATAGAAGATTCATTCAGGATTTTTTAAAGATCGCCCGCCCACTAACTGAGCTCTTAGGGAAAGACACAGAGTTCGTTGTAGATCACATGTGTCTGGAGGCCTTTGAGCTCTTGAAGAGGAAGATTTGTGACTCGCCTATCTTACAAGATCCTGACTGGCCTCTTCCCTTTGAGATCATGACTGATGCTTCAGATTTCGCTATAGGAGTTGTGTTAGGAAAACGGCGAAATGGGATTCCGTTTGCAATCCATTACGCGAGCAAAGTATTAGATCCTACACAGAAGAATTATACAGTGACTGAAAAGGAAATGCTCACAGTAGTATGGGCCCTCGAGAAGTTCAGATCATATATTTTGGGC
The DNA here is from genome assembly GCA_037367405.1 of Ottelia alismoides. Classification (NCBI taxonomy): domain Eukaryota; kingdom Viridiplantae; phylum Streptophyta; class Magnoliopsida; order Alismatales; family Hydrocharitaceae; genus Ottelia; species Ottelia alismoides. The sequence continues at coordinate 614,927 of JAZKJV010008820.1, read as the reverse complement.
TCTAAGGTGACAATCTATACCGATCACACAGCCATTCGATACTTAATGGAAAAGAACGACGCGAAGGCGCATCTTCTTAGGTGGATTTTACTCCTCCAAGAATTTGATTTGGAGTTAAAAGATAAACCTGGAGCGAAGAACGTTGTGGCTGATCACCTTTCTCGGATTGAACTTAAGCATTCTCCTGATTATGAGCGGATTAGAGAGACCTTCCCAGATGAGTCAATTTGTGTTATTGACTCACTCCCGTGGTATGCCAACATGGTAAACTATCTTGTCTCCAAGCAGGTTCCCAGTGGTTGGACTAGGAGCAGCATTGATCGACTGAAGTCGGATTCAAGGAGATACCACTAGGACAATTCTTTCCTTTTCTTTGAAGGTTTGGATTGTGTTTGGAGAAGGTGTATTCCTTAGGAGGAATACCAGAGTGCCCTCACATATTGTCATTCACTTGAGCTGGAGGACACCATTTGGGAAAGAGAACCGCTCACAGAATACTTCAATGTGGATTGTATTGGCCGACCTTGTTTAGAGATGCTATTGATTTTGTATGATCGTGCCCTATCTGGCAAAGGATGGTAGGGATAGTTGGACAGAGAGATGAGATGCCTATGCAACCGATGATTATTTGTGATGTTTCTGATGCATGGGGCATAGATTTTATGGGTCCCTTTCCCAACAGCCAAGGACATGAGTACATATTGTCGGTAGTTGATTATCTATCTAGGTGGGTGGAGGCTATCCCAACCCGAACCAGAGACAGCAAGACTGTTTGTAAGTTTGTGAGAGACCATATTATTGCTAGGTTCGGGGTGCCAAAAGTTTTAATATCTGATGGGGGTAGCTATTTTGTGAATAGAGATATGAGATCCTTAGCTAAGGACTATGGACTTGACCATAGAGTTACTAGTCCTTACCACCCATAGTCCAACGGCATGGCAGAGGTTTCGAACAGAGAGGTGAGAGTATTTTGCAGAAATTGGTTCGTCCCGATAGGAAGAACTGGTCTCAGCTCTTGGACCAAGTTCTGTGGGCCTATAGGACAGCCTACAAGACAACATTGGGTACTTCACCATTTAGAATGATCTATGGCAAGCCATGTCATTTTCTCACAGAATTGATTCATATAAGAAGATTAATTGGAGTTGTCACCTAGGGAAGCTTTGTTGAGACTTGAACTTGAACGAGCTCGTGGAAATCCGAAACAGGGCATATGACAACAATTTGATCTATGAGGACAAAGTAAAGAGATGGCAAGATCAGCACATTAGGTGCAAAGACTTTGTCCCTGGACAAAAGGTATGGTTGTTCAATGCCAGGTTGAAGATGTTCCATGGGAAGCTCAAATCTAAATGGACGAGTCCCTTTGTTGTTAAGAAAGTGCACGAAAATGGAAGTGTAGAGATAGCTAATCTCACAGATGGTGCACAATCTCATGTGATAAATGGACAACTGTTGAAGCATTTTGTAGATCCAAAAGAGCAGTTAGTCCAAGTCGAGGTCATCAACTTTATGCAGAGTGAACACAGAGCAGATACATCATATTACTCTTCATGAAGATGCAGCATCAAGATTCAACATATTAGAAGATTCAATCAATCTTTTACATTCTACCTTCCTTGTATATTCTCCAGATCGTATCAGTTCTTACACTTACTCTTGTCCTATACTTAGGCTTACCAAGATCCTAAGTATAGGGGGAGCCGATGCCCGCCTTGTGTATATACTCATCCATTTCTCCTCTTGACTCCGTCCGCCCCATTTTTGCTCTTCTTCTACACTTAGGCTGACCAGAGCCTAAGTATAGGGGGACAGATCGACTTCTATACTATTTATTATTAGCCATCCTATGCTTAGAACGAGCTATGTCTTTTTCTCGCTTCTTGTTCTTTGAGGACATAGCACATGCTAAGTATAGGGGGTCGTGTATATATTACATATATACTTTACCCATAGCTCGTACTTTCACGTATTTTTGTATATATTATACAATAATTATGGGGTGGGTAAAAAAATTTTCAAAACAAAAAAATCTCTTAAAAAACTAAAAATACTATTTTAAAAAAATCCTTATTTGCTTTAAAAAAAGGAAAAACTTTTTCAAAAAAAAGAAGTCCTTTCTTATTTACTTATATTTTAAAAAAAAGAAAGCAAAACTTTTTTCAAAAAAAAACTTTCTTCTTTTCCTTTGTTTCTAAAAAAACTCTTGAAAAAAAGAACAAAACTTTTTCTAACAAACAAAATTTCTTCTTGGCCTTTGTTTGTAAAAAAAATTTGTGGAAAAAAACTTTCTGAAAAAAAACCTTTTTCTAAAACTTTAAAAAAACCATAAAAAAACTAACTAATAAGTTGGTTTAATCCCTGACACCTTCACTTTCACACAAGACTAGTGAAGTTCAAGAACACTTGGTTTATGAGGTCTTGAGATTTTGAGTAAACCAGCCTTAGTCATTAGGGTCTTTGAAAGATTTGTGTGCTATATTGCATGCTTAGTCTCTACCTTAAGAATATGATCAGTACCTCACATACACGACTGCAGTTATGATGAGATGAGATGAAATTTCACTTGAGGATCTGGGATGAGGGATTTGAGTCTGGACTTGATTTGAGACGCTCGAGGATGGGATAAAATCAATGAAGGCTTCATGAAACCTGAGTGTCAGCATCTTTAGCCAGTATGAGTACATGGTTCTTGTACTATCTCTTGACATTTACCTATGTGCCAGGGTGTGATAAAATAAAAAAAATGTTGATCAGTGTGCGCCAACTCTTGGTAAAAGCAGTGGAGCTAGCCAAAAATACTATAAAGTAATGAAATGTCAAACAAAAGCTCTCATTCCATACAAAGTGAATTATTAAAAGAGCTTCCACCAAAGGCGAGTGCTCCCAACCATTTCAAAGTGTCCACTTGGACCACCGCTATTAGGAGCAGCAGTTAGGCTTGCACCAAAAAAAGGGCTATGCATCGTAAATGCTACAAGTCTGTGTGTAGAAGGTATGATAGGTACTCAAAAAAGGCACACCCTAGTGTACTCCTAGGAAAACAAGTGCAGACGACTCCAACTTCTCTTAACGGATGCAGTGATCAACACCAAAAATATGCGTCGAGTAATAAGGCACTCGAGAGGATCCTTGTTCCAATGAGAGGGAGAGAAGAATAACACAATCCTATGCCCTCAATCAACTGGCCTTCCATCTACACTTTCAAGTCTGACAACTAAAGAGACAGTGGATTGGATGCAAGAAATGATTTATTCCCTAGTGTTGAGGATCGGGTCCTTAGGAGAGTCTCTTGGACTGGAATCTTGGGTGACATTGTGACTCTATTCTTATAACTGCGGTCAACACTTAAAGTCATATCCCTACTATATATGTATACAAAGAGAGTCTGATGATTAGGGAAATTGGATACATTTTGACTAGAGCTTGGTTCAGCCTAGAATTTTAGGATCTCTAAAACTGAGAGTTCTTGAACAGATCAAGTCTTGTATTCACATGCACATTCAGGGCTTAATACAACTTATTCATTCTTTATTTGCTTGAGAACTAGCAAAGTTTAAGTATAGGGGGCTGATGAATCCACGATTAATCATCTCAAGATCTTGATCTTAGCAAAATCCCCGAGTAAAATCCCATAAATATGTCCATAAAATCAATAAATTAACAAAATGACTCTTCTAAATAATACACACTAATTAATGTATATTAGATTGTACAAAATAAATTACACATAAAAAGCCGCAAAAATAAAGGAGTTTTTCACCTGTGAATTGCCCAAAACTTCATCTATTTTTAATAATTTCATTTCAACTCTTTTTTGGCTAATTCTTTCTCTAACGTATTCATATCAATGTATATAAAAATATAAAAAAACAAAACAAATTTTATCTCAAATAAATGCTCCTAGATCCAAAAGGGAAAAAGCCATAAAGACCAACTTCCAATCAAATTCCCTCTTCGTATGAACTGCAAATTCACCAAACTCACTTTTAAAGTTCAAGTTAGAAAATTATCTATCAAACAAAAGTAATTTCATTAAAATCGGAGCTCATTTGCAAAAGTTGGGTTTTGAGCCCTAGATGTACATTGTATATTCATTCTTTCTTCATTTTTTATTTTATCTTTACAAATTACAAAAAATACAAAAAAATCATGCTTGTATTGTATTTTGATTGTAGTATTTTATTGTATTTTTCCATTGTTAATATATCTTATTAATAAGACAAAAAAATATATATTAGAAAAGCAAATAAAAAAATGAACATGTTATAAGTATTCACTTGTAAATTCACCACTATTTTTACATCTTTATTTTTGTTGTATTTAAAGTAGCCAACTTTATATCATTATTTATTTTACATTCTCTACAATAACCACCATTCAACTCCATTCTACCACCAACCTCCATTCAACCCCACCATTTTTTAAACCTCCCATTCAACTCCATTAATAAAATAACCTCCCACCATTTTAATAACTTCTCATTTCATCATCTTTATATACATTCCATCCTCCTCAATTTGCACTTGATCCATCTTTATGTGAGGAGAGCCTAGTTCCCAGAGTTGAATCGGTGACAGCATCGCAACCGCGGTCGAGCGACGACGGCCCTCTCTCCAGTGAGATCCGTTGGCTTTTTGGCCAACACCGCAACCGCCTCCGCACGCTGCTCGAGCTCATCGCTCGCCGACGATTCGAGCGAAGACCGTGCTCTCGTGAGCACAAAATAGGCAATCGTCTCCATCGTAGGTATTTTGTCTTCTCATTTTATCATCTTGTTATTTTTGCAAATTTGTTTAACACATCATATCACCACATAAAAATCCTCCATTTGTTTAGTTCATCATCATCACCACCACAAACTCATCATCTACCATTTTGTTTCCCTTTTTTGTGTACATATTATCTCGTGTTTAAAGAAAATTTTAGAAAATATTAAAAAAATTAAAACAAAAATGTATCTTTTATTATAACAGGAAAACATTTTTTTAAAAAAACAAACACGGAAGGAGGCAGCGGCCCTCTACCGCCGCCCCCTCCCTTTTCCACCGCCGCCACCAACCGGCGGCCTAGCCCTCCGACCGCCTCCAGCCGCAAGGACGAGCAGCGGCTCCGCACGACCGTCGTCCGTGGCTCTGCCGCCCCGCCCGCGCTGCCGTGCGCGGCCCTCTACCACCGACTCCACCGTCGATTCCGCCCCTCCGTGTGCCGTCACGCGCGCCTCGCCTCTGCGTCTCCGCCTCCCCGCGACCCACCGTTGTCCAAGCCGCGCGCCTCCTCGCCGCACGCCGAGTGCCTCCTCGCCGCGCGTCGAACGCCTCCTCGCCATTGACCTTCGCCGCCGCCGACGCCATCTCCCCTTGTGTTGGGTTCATCTCCCCATCTGGGAACCGAGGAAGAAGAAAGAGGTTTGTCGTTTTTTTATTGTAAAAATTGTATAAATATTTTGTATAGTTTCTAATATTGCATAACAGTCCTTGTATATATTTGTTTTGTAATTTCATTTTCTGAATTTTGGATATCCAATTTGCGTCATTTTATTCAATGAAAATTGTTTTCATGTTGAGCAACTAATTGTATACATTCTGAATATTTTTTTAAATTTTGTGAGTTGTGGGTAATTATTAAAAATATTTAACTGAAATTCTATCTATTTTACCCACATTGAGCTTTTAAATTTATATCTAACACACAGTTGCTCTAAAAATCACACAAAAAATGGGAATGATGCATAGATATGTGATTAAGATACTTTCCAAATATCATTCAAAATGGAGTTGTCTTGTGCCTGAAATAAATTGTAGAGTGATTTTAGTTTTTGATTTTTAATTAAATCCACGTACATTATTTTTGTGAAATTTCAAGTCTCTTGGATTCTATATGAAAATATCTTTTATAGATAATTTGCACTCTAATTAATTTGACATTGTGGATTAATTAGGAATTATTTAGTCATTATCACACTAATTTCACTAAAAAAATCATAAAAATTCATATTTTGTCAAAAAAATCAAAAATATTACTTTAGATTCCTTGCATCATGTTTATATTCCAGTAAATTTTTCATGTTTTTTGCTTATTGTTTGTTTGAAAAATTGCGAAAATACCCATAAAAAGTGTGCAAATTTAATTGTTGCATTTTAAATCTGAAAATTCTCAAAAAATATGTTTTGCATTCATCACTGGTTTAGGATTATAGGAAAAATATAATTGGGCTGAATTGAACTGATTTGACATTAAAATTAATTTGGCCTTGTTGTGTGTTTTCTTAGAGTCTTAATTCACCCGTATTTTGCATTTGCATTTGTTCTAGCATAAAAAAATTATAAAAAAAACCCGCATTGAAAACCAAGATCTCAATTTTAGAATTAAACCCAAAGTTGTTCCTTTGCCTCCCTGTGTTTAACACAGGACTTGCCCGGGATATAAATTAAAGGAGAGACACTCTTCACGGAGATTTTCTCTCGGTTCTGACTGGATCGCTAAGATTACAACGTGCCCAATTTAATCATCATATTTAGTGACTCGTCAGTAATGAAATGTAAAAAAAGCTGATCAATATGCGCCAACTCTTGGTAAAAGCAGTGGAGCTAGCCAAAAAGCAAAGCAAATAAAAGAAATATCAATGTTAAAAGAAAATCTCTCACCATACAAAGTCAAATATCAAAGAGCTTCCACCAAACGCGAGCGCTCCCAAACATTTCAAGGTGTCCACTTGGACCACCGCTATTACGATCAGGAGTCAGGTTTGCTCCAAAAAAAGGGCTCTGCATCGTAGATGCTACAAGTCTTGGTGTAGAAGGTATGATAGGAACTCAAAAAAGGCACACCCGGTGTATTCCCAAGAAAACAAGTGCAGATGGCTCCAACTTCTCTTGAGGGACGCACGGATCAACACCAAAAATATGTGTTGCATCATAAGCACTAGAGAGAATTCTTGTTCGAATGAGAGGGAGAGAAGAAATCATACAACCCTAAATCCCTTCATCATATGGCCTGCCACCAACATTTCTAAGTCTGGCAACTAAAGAGACGATGGATTTAACGCAATATTTGGTTTATTCCCTAGAGTTGAGGATTGGGTCCTTAGGAGAATTTCTTGGACCGAGACCTTGGGTGACATTTTGACTCTACTCTCTTGAACGCAGTCAAACACTAAATATCATATCTTAGTTTATATGTATCAAAAAGAGAGTTGGGAAAATTAGAGGAATTGGATGCCTTTTGATTAAGGCTGGGTTGAACTCTAAGATTTTGGTTCTCTAAAATTGAGAGGACTTGAACAGATCAGATCATGTATGCACATACACAAGGGAGTTAATCCAACTCATTCATTTTTTGTGATGCTCGAGGACGAGCATAGTTTAAGTACATGGGGTTGATGAAACCCAGTTTCATGCTCTTAATTCGCTGAAATTGACCCCCTACCTTAGACCATGAGTCAACAAGAACCAGATTAATCCTTGTAATTATCAGAGTCCTTGAAAAATTAAAAAAAAAACAAAAAATGGCAAAATTAAAAATCACAGTGTTGTTAACATTAAAAACGTTCGTAGAATTATTTCTGCCTTTGTTTGATCTCATCTCCATTTTTGGTCCATAAAACTTGTAGAACTCATCGAGATCTACAACTTTCATTTTTTGAGTTTTTCCAAATTCGGCTATATTGATCGTCTTTTGAGAGGTTTTACATCTAAACAATCTGATTGGGCCACATGGTTCTTTCTGGTTGAGCCACGTGTGAAGGATATTGTGAATCCTTAAGCGCATCACGGAAGCGTGTTGATCGCATCGTATGCAATCGGAGCAACTAGTCGCACTAGATGCTAGATGCAGCGGAAATTAAAATTTTAACTTTAAAGATGAAACCACATGATCACGAGAACACTTCTCGGATCGTTTCATCAAACCACAAAGTATAAGGAATACCTCTTGAAGCGTGGTTGTGATCGCGAGATCCCAAAGTAGAGATCCTCCTATCTTAAGTCCGATCCACGAAGAACGCACTTGCGGGCGCGATGATGAGTCACGTTCCTTCCCGCAATCCTCGATGAAGATCCAAGCGATGGCTCCGCCGATTTCGTCAAACGAAATCCGTCGTCTTCCTTTAGAGTAAGAAACTCCAAAGAAGAAGGAGATCCTCGAGTCGTCGAAGAAGAAGTCGAGAGTCTCTCCTTTCTCAACACAAAGTGGACGGCCACTTGATGGAGAAGAGAAAGAGAGAGGGCGAGAATGAGAAAGAGAAAGAGAGTTGTAACCTTGCACAACTCTTAATGATGTACCATGGAAGGCTACCCTAGCCCTCTATTTATATTAGTTTAGGATCCAATGGATCCCAATCCATGGGACACATGGATCCAAGGGCTATGCTTGGTCCATGCTAAATCAATGGCTATGATTGTTGTTGGTTAAAACCAACAACATTAATTTAAATTAAAAAATGTTGCAACATTATCAACATAATTCAATTTAACATTAACTAATTAAGAGATAATGTGATAAATAAAAATGGAGTCAACCAACCACCCTCAAAAATAGGGAGCGTCACCCATGAACAATTCATGGGTGACGCCACCTATACATGGTGGTTATTTGGCTCCCTTTTATTTATCTTATTATTTCTTAATTAATCACAAAAATATTCACCAAATTAATTCCAAATTAATTTGTGAATATTTCAATTATGCCATTGAATATTACGTGAATCATATTCACAACCCAAACTAATTAGTAAATTGCATTTCCAATTAACTAATGAATGTGAATCCAATCCACATTATTAATTAACAAATGCTATTTACATAAATTTCTCTCTCGTCAATATATGTATTATAAATCATATTTATAATACACATATATCATGGATAGTATTATCCACATTCTCTAATCCTTGATAATTAAATCCCATTTAATTATCTTAGATAATAATTCTCACAATATGAATCATATTCATATTAAGCTTGATAATTAAATCTCATTTAATCATCAAGTTCTTCTTGCTTGGATATGCATTTCATCAAATGAATTATTCTTGAACCCTTTCAAGAATAATGTGCTTTCTCCGCAGATACTTGGAGATAAGGACAGGGCGATTGTATTATTCCATGTATAGTGACTTGGATATTGAGATCTTATCTCAAATCCAGATCTTACGGACCTCCCACAGATGCTTGATTAAATCAAGACTGCAAATCCAATCTTCTCATTGAATCTGAATCCCATTCAGACCAATGTCCAACACTTGGACTAAGATCGGATTTCTTCTCTACTGAAAGGAGTCACTAAAATCCAGACCTGTTTCATCACTCCCTCGGAATGGAAGCGCCATGGATATACAATCGTTTATGATCACATCACCCTCAGGTATTCCCAATACCTGTACATCCTGCATACTGGAATACCCATGGTCAACCTGAAGATCAAGATCTATTTTACACTGTCTTCTTCAGGGTTTGATCACCAAGTTTCTCATTTGATCATTGGGATTTGGTATCGATCATATACTTTCCAAAAGCATATATCATACCTAGGTCTTGATCATATACTTTCCAAAAGTATGTATCAAACCTACAAATTCAGTCAAGCTTCCAAAGCGAGACAACCGTGCACGGAATTTGATTCTTCCCAATATCTCATGAGTGAGCTCATGTCTTCCGGTTCAGTAGTGAACCTGTATGATCCCTTTGAGAGATCGTATTACTCATATGCCCTTACATGCACACCAGCACGCCGGTGTATAGACCTTGGTTAGGTCATCAACCTATTGGTCTGCCAAATGTACATACTCAGACATATAGCAATACATCTGTCTCCGGTCAGAGGATGCGTGCCTATGCTGTGACAGCATTCAACATAGGACTTAGGTTATCTCGATCTCGTTAAGTCAACCCATTGACCTAACTAATCTGACACCTCCGAATCTCTATTCCTATGCAGAGGACCTGCATCAAGAGGTCGGTCAGATATCAGCCTATGTGAGAAAGGATTGCCATCTCCTACTCAGGCTGGAGATCACATCTTAACAATCATTTGACGGTGCTTGATGAGTCCTCAATCTAACCCTTTAGATATTCATCCAAACACCAGCCTCTATGATTCAATAATTGAATCAACAACTGTATGATCATTAAGACAGCCATGACACGTAACCCTAATTGTACAGAGGGACCTATTATGCATATTATTTATTCTTCATTTCAGATCAGGGAATGATATTTGCAATAACATTTATTGCATAATGGCTCGCTGTGGGCTCACATGTCCAACAATCTCCCACTAGCCCAAAGAGCCATTAATGGGCTAATCATTTAAACCTACACTCATGTGACAATCATAGGCTATTTAGAAATAGTTAGGTAAGCTGATCAGTCACTCTGTTCCCAAAAGACTATGCCAAGTCCTTTTACGGCACTTGCATATCCCTAGGTAACATTGCTCACATCCAATGCGAATGTTGCATCTAGTGCAACCAATACTCAATCTAGTTAAAGCAGTTATAGTGTCCTTGACACTATTGCTCAATAACTATTATAACCAGTATTTCCATAATCCTTATCAAAATGCCCTTATTCCGGGAGATCACTATCTCTAAAGGTATTCACAGTTAAGACCTTTTAGATCTCTATCTATAAAGACTTAACTTCTTGAAAATAAGACATAGAGATCACCATCTCTAAAGCCTTGTCATCTTTGAAGATATTGTTATTACTGCAATCAAGTGTTTTATCTCCATAATAGGATTAGTAACAGTTTACTACTCCCACTGCATGGAAGATATCTGGCTTTTATACACATTTAGTATACATTTAGCTTCTCGTAACTGATGCACAGGTGCAAGCAGTTGTAGCATTCACTTCCTCAACTCTTTGAGGTGCTATCCCTTTAGATAGGTCAGTACCAAATCTCAGGGAAAGGAAGCCTTTCTTGGAATTTCCAAGAATGGAATATGTCCAAGGTGTACTACAAATGTGACAGTCCCAATACCCTCTTTTCTTTGATTCTGAACAACTTCAGAACTAAGATCTAAGAGGTATTCTTGAGATCATATCTCAAGGTATGGAATAGCCAGTCTATAAAACACTTATTATCATCCTTATATCATTTCAAATGATTAGGATATTATCTACATTTAGCACGATGAACACAATGGCACTCCTACTAAGCTTCACATGGTTCATCAAGATTCTATTTGAAATCATAACATTTATAATTTCATCAAATCTTATGTTCCAACAACAAGAAGCTTATTTGAGTCCATAGATGGATTTATTTAGCTTTCACATCTTACTTTCCCCGATCATGAAGCCCTGGGGCTACTTCATGTGAATATCCTCAGAGAGGTATTCTTAAGAGGAATGCAATCTTGAATTACATCCTGAAGATGCAATAGTCAAGTTGTGTAGCTAAGGTTAGCAATATTCTGATGAGTTTAAGCATGGTTACCGAAGAGCAAGTCTCATCGCAAGCAATGTCTTCTCTTCCGATGTGTAGCTTATGGCTACGAACCGAGCTTTGAAGGTCTCTACCTTCTCATCAGGTTCCCTTTCTCTTGAAGATCCTTTTACACCTTAATGGGTCAAACCCTTATAGGTGGATCCTCGAGGGTCCATATACAACATTTGTATATGAAGTCTACTTTAGACTTTATTGCTAATATCCATCTATCCATGTCATGATCCTTAGGAGCTTCATCACATGAACTCCAATCATTGTCAGACTTAATCGACACATGGAATACATCTTCAAACTCATTTGAAGAGGTATTAATGTTTCATCTTTAACTGTCCTTTTAGTTTCCGATTTCAGGAGCCTCATTATCTTCTCAATGATTAAATGAGTTCCTTTACTTCATTTTCATCTTGATTCTCAAGAGTCTCAATCCTCCAAGAATCACATCCTCAGAGATGAGATCTTTTAAGAATCTCAAGGTCATAAAGTAGGTATCCAATACCATACTTTATTTTCCTAATGAAGTAGCATTCTCAAGTGCTAGATTCCAGTCTCACATGCATGGAACCTTATTAAGGATATATATTGTAGTCTCTACTACACATATATACTTGGAAACTAAGGGATAATTATGCTAAAATTCATCATTGACCAAATCATGTCACACATGATCCAATTGTATCTCCCTACAACTTCATTGAGTTTAGGTGTGTCAGGAGGAGTGAGATAGAAATGGTATTCATATCTCCATAAGGTATTCTTTGAATTTTATCTAATAGGTACAAGCTACCTAGGTTAGATCAAATTCATTTCATCTTTCTTCAAACTTTGGTTCTAAACCAAAATTGTGAAATCTTTGAACATTTCAAAGGTTTCTCAGGTGAAGAGAAGAAATCTCATATCATACGTAATCATCAATAGATATCACATATCCATAATGTTTACTATGATATAGGTGATCTACATACATCAATATGTATGAGATCTTGAATACCTCGACATCTAACACCATTCCCAGAGAAGGGTGTATTGGACATTTTTCTTTGAATACAATATTCACAAGTATGTAAGATTTGAAATTTTAGACATTCTAAAGTTTCATATCTTACTAGTCTATTGATCACATCAGCAGACATATGTCCAAGACTTGATGCCAGATCATTGTCAAATGATCTTCATCCTCCTATTAATCTTATAAGGTTTGATTTTCAGTATTAGAAATCTTAATGAACCATTCATTAATTTTCTAATTTTGTGGAGTCCACTAGATGCTAGATTACTATCTGAAATATTTCCATCATAACTCTTTATGATAGTTCTATCTCAGAATTCATGTTTATTTCCAACATTTAGAAACAAACAATGGGGTATTCTAATATCTAGGTCATAGAGACATTCTCTAAGACTAAGGGCTCTCCCACTGAGAATATGAAGTCCATCTATCCAACAGAGACTGCTGCAACAATTACAGCAATATCCATGTAGATGACTACTAAACCTTAAGATCAAATTTCTAATCTTCTAATATGTATATGCAACCAATTGCAAATGTCATTAGAAGATTGGGATACAATTGTCAGACTTTATCTTATGAAATAATAAAGTCAGAGTCAATGATTATATGTAGATTATTCTGATGCTCTATCTGAGTCCTTCACTAAGGATTTTAGACAGACTTGATAGTCATACTATCAACACATCAACTTATTGCAGCATTGGCATTCATCCAACTCTATGGATGTGATATGGAAGTCACAGAAGTAGGTCAACTCTTTGACTTTCCTTCTTACTCGGGTCCGACCCATGCTTCCACTGTGCTCTCTTCATCAATAAACAACCATTGTTTAAGACAAAGAATCTCTTATGTTGAATTCAAAGGATTTCAATATAAGAGCATTTCAACATTTATACATGCTTCATTAAATTCATTCAAAATGATTATTATGAAGCTTCATGAATGACTAGAGTATAGACAGTAGAATGATGACACTCATCATATCTACATACATCTTAACTCTTGGAGACATAGGTTCAGGTAGGTATTCAAACATTTTGAATACATCATCTCTTTCGAGCTACCATTCTGCATAATGCAGAGAACCATGTCATTCATGATTAAATGTCTAGAGCACATACGTATGCCAAAATATCTTCATTTCTTTTATAAGGATTATTCGACAATTACGATCACCATCGACATGTCACTTCCAAAGTACACTCGATGAAGGATCAAGACTACATAGACATTCAAACCCTAAGGTGATGTCTTATTGTCTTATTTAATTGCCATTCCTCATTATGTTGAGGAAACTTGCACATTGCAACCACATAGATTATGTGTTCAATTGCAAGTACAATATCTGGATCATGAGTCCAATCCAAGATATTTTACTGGTTATCATTGAGTATAACATTGAGTGGGTTTAATGAAGGATTATATGAAATAAGAAATTTGCATAAGGGTATATATATTATATATATACATATTTTACTTTGATTTAGGAATTTTATATCAAAGTTGTCTTGCCTTGTCAACATTGAAAGTGCATTCCCTTAATCACTTTCAATGTAAGAGATATTCTTACCATTATATCTCTAGCAAGATCTGGGATCTCCTTTCCTATCTTCGTTGCATCCCAATAATATGAGAACCTACAACTCGGATAAAAAGAAGCGGGAACACATTCCGCCTTGCAAGTCCAACTTGCATCTCCCAATTCGGTCTTTAACACCCGGGCCCACCACCCCTAAGATGATGTTGACCCGTCATTAATTGAACCAACCGTCAACATGCTTAATACTCGCTATACGCAATCCAATATCGCCCCAATAATATGAGGACCCGATATTGGGGTCACTACGTATACGGCCTTACTCTTTCGAGAAGCAAAGAACCCGATCCAATTAAATCATATACAGGATCTGTCACTTCGGACAGGCGTCTCCTATATACAACAACTGGCGACGGAATCCTTTGCCTTGACGGGAGACCATGGATGTCACTTATGTGATCCTCCACCTCATATTCAAATTGTAATTAATTATCGTGAATCATATTCACATAATTAATTCTTCCAAGGGAAATACACATCTATTCATAATAGAGTGTTTATTGGACATAATTAATTTAATCACATTAAATTAATCATCAATCCAAACATCAATCAACAAACATGTCTTTTACTTGAATAGTAGGTATATACTCAAAGTACGTATTATTCGAATTTTAATAATTAGAAAAATACACATTGTCTGTCTCCGGTATTATACAGTCCCTACCCGCTGTCATGGCCAGTACCGACGAGAGTGGGACGAACCACATACGTTGCAACCCGCTACCCCAATGCTCTCCGACTAGGCACCACATCCGCCTCGGGAAAGGATAATACCAGATAGACCATCATGTACTTTGAGATGTTCATCGGTTTTTCAACCGAAATTATACCATATAATATAAATCAAAACATTTTTGATTATAA